>JAOXJJ010000285.1:20970-36592 GCA_025769935.1 Phoenix roebelenii | reverse complement strand
AATACCAATGATTTTGCCTTTTCCATTATCACCAAAGGTAACCATTTCTCCATCTTTCTTTTTGAGGGACATGAATTAGGATTTATCCCCTGTCATGTGTCTAGGGCACCCACTGTCAAAATACAATTTTCTGTTTAATGCTTGGGATGCTAGACACACCTGCAAAACAGAAATTTAATTCTTTATCTTTGGTATCCAAGTTTTCTTGGATCCTTGAATGTTAGCAATGATGGTTCCCTTTGGAATCCATATTTTCTTAATTGAGACATTACGTACAAGTTTTTGGCTTTTAGGATTGCATACAGTGTATTCTTGTTTCAGTTTGTCCAACTTAATCAGTGCAGATTTCGGTTGAACATAAGTTGGCTTTATAAATATGTTTTTCAATGATTTCTGATTTCTCCAAGGATTATATCCTAAACCAGCCTTATCATAAACAACTTTCTGATTTTCTAGAATTAGATTTAATTTCTCAGAGCTTAGGATGAATTTATCTACTATAGGTTTTAGTTTTCCAACTTCTTTAGCTAACTTCTGATTTTCTTCATGCAGTTTCTTCTTATTATCCAGAAGCAGAGCATTTTCTTTTTCCAATGATTGGTTCTTAATCTTCAGCTCCTTATTCTTTAAACTAAATTTTTTATATTCAATCATAAGCTCAGAAAAAGCATCTTGAATTTCATCGAAAGTAAAATTGTTGTCAAATTCCTATTTACCTAAAAATATGCTAAACAGATCGTTGTTAGAACCGACAAATAAAGTTTAAATTAATTTTACTCTTACATGTTCTACTCGAAGAATAGTGGTCGTAAGAGGTCGATCCATAGGGAGGCGATTGGAGTTACATAAAAATTAAAACATTCACTCGGATTTGAAATCAATTTTTGAATGATAAAAGAAAAACATTATGACGGGGATGTTGACTGATTTTCTGGTCTACCAGAGAATTTTTTTTTTATTTAAAAATAATGAAAAGACAAGTACTTAGAAATCGAAGAGCATTTACAAATTTTATGAAATTTTTAACTATTCAAAGGAAAACTTTGGTATAGATGAAAATAGCATTTAAGAATATTGAAGCCTGGAACCTAGATTATATGAGAGAGAATTTCATATATTGCATAAAAAATTACAGAATGTGAAAAACATAAATTAAGATTGCAAATCTAAAGCTCTTAAAATAAAACTCTCCAGTAATATTGCAACAAAAAGAGCTACAAATAAGACTCTTAATTAAAATTAAAAACAACACTGCTCTTAATTAAACTAAAACTAAAAAAATAAAATAAAAAGAAAAAGAAGAACAAGTAACGTGCTCTGTTTGAAAACAGAGCACGAACTTCTCCTCTCTTGTCTTCTTCCCCGGACCAGCCGACCACCCTCTTCTTCCCTGTTCTTTGGCCCAACCAAGCTCACCACCCTCGCCAAGAGCTCTCCTCCCCCCGAAACAGCCGAGCACCACCTCCTTTTATAGCTCGCCCCCACCTTGAAGCTGGCGATTGATCCCAAAGCGGAAGGGCTGAGTCACGGGATGAGCCGGGAGCGTGAAGAGGGCAGACGAGCATGGGATCACGGACGGTCGTGCGATAGCCTGAGATGTTGATCACGAAAGATGGACAGCTGGGGCACTGCGGATCGGGAAGAGGGGGACGCATGCGGAAGGTGGGGATGCAGATCCGGGCGCTGGGAGGAGGCGATCGCACGCGGATGAGGCGGAGGGAGCTGATCTAGATGGTTATCTGTGGCTGGGGCACTGCGGGATGAAGAAACGGAAGGGAGCAGAGGCGGACGAGCCGCAGACGGAGAAGGAATTGGCTGGATCACGGCTTGCGGGACGCTGATTCGGGAAGCTGGATCACGGTGCTGCTGATTTCCTCCTTCACAGGTGGCTGGATCATGGAATGCTTGCAGACGCGGAGGAGACGGAATGGAGCTGGGGTTGTGATCGACGGAAGGAAGAAGCTAGGGCTCGTGGAAGAAGCGGATTCGGAGGCTTGAAGCATGGGATGCTGGGAGGACCCGACAGACTCTTGGGCTGGTGGGAGGAGCCGATCACGGCCACGGTGGAAGCTGGGATCACGGGAAGAACTGGGATCACGGATGCTTTGTGCTGCCATTCCGTTGAGGACGGACGGCTGCAAGGTGGGGATGACGCGGACGGTTGGTTGGACACACTGGGAGGAAGCTCGGAAAGATGTGGCCGCGGGATGGTGCTCTAATTGCTGAGATGGGGGAAACATGCCATGGATGACACGCTGGCTGGCACGAGGATGACGTTGGCTTGTGCCATGCATGGGTCAAGTTGGTGCCATACCAGAATCAATGGTTGATACGCTGATGCACGCGATTGGGAGTAGGTAGTGACTCGACTCCATCAGGGTGATGGCTGTGGGAATTAAGAGAAGTCAGATGCAGTTGGGCTCGGTTGAACCTGGACATGGAATGTGGTATGCTTGCACAAATAAAACATTAATTAGTTAATTTTATTTTAAATGATTAGCTAAAATACTAATTAAAATGGTCCGACAATTGCACTTTTGTGCTCTCATCAGAAATCATATTCGGTATTTAAATATACCTTATTTTCGTTTGCCATTAGACACATATTTGCAGCTTCTTCTTGCTGTTCTTCTTTTCCAGAGCTGGATTCATCATTGTCGCTCCAACCAAAAACTATCTCCTTTGCTGAATACTCCTGATTCAGCAACTTCCAATCAAGGCTTGGAAGAGCCTTTACAAGTTTCAAATGAATGAAACTGTTACAGCAACAGTTAATCCAACTAAATGAATGCTGTAACTAGAGAACTTAAAGCTTCAAAATATAAAGAATGAAATAATAAAATTGAAGGCTGAAGCTGATGAAGAGGTTAGCTGTGGAAGGATGTTCTAATGCTCGAACAGCTGCTCTTTTCGATGTAGTGAGAAGCTTCGACTGATTTTCTTACGGAAGAAGGTTTCAGATGAAATGTCAGTGAGGATGATGAACTGTTAAGCTTTTTCTTCTCTTTTTCTCAGCGAAAACCTTTTTGTTTTCAATAGAATCTTTTTCCTTTTCTTGTTGTTTCCCTTCTGAGGTTTCTTCATATTTATAGACAAATTCTTTGGTGATATTTGAATTTCTTTCTTTTCGTTCTGATAAGAATCTTTTTCTGTTACAGAAGAAGACAAAAGTTGTTGCAAGCTTTTCGTTGTGGTTCCAGCAGTACAGGGGTCGACTCATATAACTCAGGGATCGACTCATGTTTATTCTGGATCAACACTTCAAGATGTTGAGAAGGCTCTTGCTGTGTCATCTTCGAAGGGTCGACTCTTTAACCTTAAGGGTAGGCTTATCTTCTTCAGGAGTCATCTCTTTAAACACAAGGGTCGACTCATCGCCTTCAGGAGTCGCCTCTTTAAATACAAGGGTCGACTCATACTATAATTTTCTGGCTGACGCTGAGACTGAACTCGGGTCGACTCTTCAAACGCAAGGGTCGACTCATTTTGAACAAGGGTCGACTTTTCAAACTTTGTCTCAGGTGGTAAAAGCTTTCTGTTTACTTTGAACTACATAAGGGTCTACTCATATTTTGCGGGGGTCGACTCATTGACTGTGCTTCTTGAATAAAACATACCAGAATCAACTTAAACTTGTCCTTTTTGCTTAAGGGTTGACTCAAGTTTTTCAAACAGAAAATTTTAGACTTCATCTCTGATCTCCATGGATTAGATAAAATCATTTTTCTTTTAGAACATATCCAATGAAGTGTTTGCGAAGAACTTATGATTTTACAGTGCTTCATTTCTTCTGATTTTTCTTGACTTATAAAACTTCATAATTAAGCCAATATCATTAGTACACAATATTATCTCAAGTATTTTGTAATCATCAAAAGAGAGTGAAGGAGAGAAGCTAGAGTTAGATCTATGCCTATGAGAAGTGTCTATGAGAAATTAATCCTTTAGGGTTGACATCTCTGAATGTCATATTTGCTCTAAACTTCATTACAAAATTCTTATAATTGCTGTGAAATTTATTGCAAAATTCTTTTAAACTCAATGGTTTTGTCATCATCAAAAAGGAGAAGATTGTCAACCCTAAATGATGAATTTTGATGATTACAAAACACTTGAGATGATGTTGTGTACTAATGATGTTGGCTTAATTGTGAAGTTTTATATGTCAAGAAAAATTAGAAGAAATGAAGCACTGCAAAATCATAAGTTCTTTGCAAACACTTCATTGGATGTGTTCTAAAAGAAAAATGATCTTAATCCAATCCATGGAGATCAAAGATGAAGTCTAAAGTTTTCTGTTTGAAAAATTTGAGTCAACCACTAAGCAAAAGTGACAAGTTTGAGTTGACTCTGGTATGTTTTCTTCAAGTGGCACAGTCAATGAATCGACCCCCGCAAAACATGAGTCGACCCTTGCATAGTTCAAACTTAACAGAGAGCCTGTACTGCCTGAGACAAAGTTTGAAGAGTCGACCCTTATTCCAAATGAGTCGACCCCCGAAATTGAAGAGTCGACCCTTGCGTTTGAAAAGTCGACCCCAGCTCAGTCTCAGCGTCAGCCAGAAAAATTAGTGCATGAGTCGACCCTTATATTTAAAGAGGCGACTCCTGAAGAAGATGAGTCAACCATTTGAAGTTATCACAGCAAGAGCCAACTCAATATCTTGAAGTGCCTACCTAGAATAAACATGAGTCGACCCCTGAATTACATGAGTCGATCCTTATACTGCTGGGACCACAACGGAAAGCTTGGAACAATTTTTGTCTTCTTATGTAACAGAAAAGATTCCCATCAAAACGGAAAGAAAGGAATTCAAATCCCTCTGAAAAACTCGTCTATAAATTCAAGGAAACCTTAGAAAGGAAACAACAAAAGAAAGGAAAAAGATTCTATTAAGAAAGAAAAGTTTCTACTAAGGAAAAGAGAAGAAAAAGCTAAAGAGTTCATCATCCTCACCGGCATTCATCTGAAACTTACTCTTGTGAGGAAATCAGTCGAAGCTTCCCATTGAATCAAGAAAAGCTGCTACTCAAGCATTGGGACATTCTTCCATAGCCAACTTCTTCATCGACTTCAGCTTTTATTTTTATTGATTCATTCTATATACTCTGAAGCTTTAAGTTTTCTGGTTACAACATTTATTTATTTGGGTTAACTGTTGCTGTAACAGTTTCATTCATTTGATACTTGTAAAGGCTCTTCCAAGCCTTAATTGGAAGTTGCTAAATCGGGAGTATTCAGCAAGAAAAATAGTTTCTAGTTGGTTTATCTGAAAACCAACTAGGTTGTTTGTGAGCCCGGAAAAACAAACGGTGTAAAGTTTTTGGTTGGTTTGTCTGAAAACCAACTGGTTGTTTGGGAGCCTGGAAAACAAACGGTGATGGATTTTTGTTGGTTACCTGAAAAAACCAACTTGGTTTTTGATTGTGAGCCCGAAAAATAATCAGGCCGTAATCTGCTGGGTTATAGTAAAATCTCAAACTAGGATTGGGGAGCAGATGTAAGTGCTGGGAGTGCACCGAACCACTATAAACTTTGGTGTTTGTGTGTGTGGTTTATCTTTCTTCTCCCACTACATATTTCTGATTGCTTTTCTCATCTTATTCACTGTTTTATTTGTGCAACCTTATTTTCGCTGCTAAATCTACAAGTTATTGAAAGATAACAGTAACTCACATTCTTCACACTTTTAATTTTAAAAGATCCAATTCACCTCCCCTCTTGGGTTTCACCTCTGGACAACACAATTATACCTCAATCCCTATGGATCGATATCCGTAATCACTATCCTATAAGATACGTGCTATTGCATGATTTTAAAACTGTCTATCAGCAGTCATAACTATCTGAAAGCTTGTAAAAAATTTCATATTTTTCATAAATTATATCTTTATAAATAGGTTAGAAATGCTAAATGGCATTGCAAAAGTTAAAATGCATAATCATGCTATATATGTTATTTTCATAGCAACATGTAGTTTTTTCATAATCATAATTCATATGTAAATCATTTACAATAAAGTATTCAATAAGAATGCTATTTGGCCAAGAACATGGATAATTTCCAATCATATGCTTGATCCTATTTTTTTTTCTTTTAAGAAATTGCACGATCAATCATGTCAAACATAATTCATAATTTCATACTTAAAATTGATCAGTAATTTAAAATTAATAAGGTTTGTGCCAGGGCCACTTACCTCTATTCGCCAAAAGATCACTAGGTTCGGTTAGGCAAATCCGTTGCATCTATCAAAACCATTTAAAAAGAACAAATTACTTGCTATTCACTATTTAAAAATCTAAATACAAAATAAAAAAGCTCTAAGTAATCCGAAATGGACTTGAGCAGGCTAAAAGGGTAAATCGGTCTAGAATCTATATATCAAGTAGAGAAAAAGTTGAACCAAGGATGAGACCTCTCTTAATGGGGTTCCAGACTTTTAGAGAGAGAAATATGGAGATTAGAGAGAGATAAGAGAAGAAACGAGACAATGGGAGATAGAGGGAGGGATGGGTTTTCTCTCTCCCCTCTTCTTCTTCCTCTTTTTTCCTTTCTTTCTTCTTGTTTCTTCTTTTCTTGAAAATCAGGAAGGATAAGAGGGTGGTTTATGGTGGCTTTTATGGTCAAGATTCGGTGGGTGGTAACTGGAGGTGGTGGTAGCAGCGACAAGCAAGCGGCGATGGCCATGCTTGGCCAAAAAGGAGAAAGTAAGGAAGAGGGGCAGAGCTAGCTTCCCTGGTGGCAGCCCCCATGGCCCGAGGAAGCTTCGACGGAAGATGGGGACTCATCAGCGAAGGACACGGATGGCGACTCACGGTCGGTGGAGGCGATTTTCAGTTGATCCCGGTGAGAAGAGAGGGAAAGGCACTCAGAATAGGGGAGGCAAGCAACCAGGATCCACAGGGGGTTTTGGGCGGTGGCAGTTGACCGAGGAGGCATGCTGGCCACTAAAGGAGGAGGGAGAAGGAGAAGAACAACGGGTGGAGGATCGGGTGGAGTGGAACCGATGTTTTTATACCCTCCGAAGAGAGGGAATAAACTCGGACGAATGATGGCACTAGCCGGCCATTCAGTGGTTGCAACTGCCCCAGACGGCTGCCGACCATTAGTATCAACCCCAAGGGCTTCACACTGGCCGTGGCTCCCCCGATCGCATCTAAACGACGACCGTTTGGGCCACTCGGGTAGGGGATCATGGTCTTTTGTTCTTACTTATTTTGTTTTTCAAATTTTAAATCAAAGCTAGCTTGGTCTGCCGACTGTGGTCTAGGTCAAGCCTAGTTACCATTGTTAAGCGGAAGGATGGTTGGGGAGGAACGGTTTGGAGATTGGAGAGTTCAGAAGCTATGCATTGGGAGCCCGACTTGGGCCGGCACACATTACACAGAGTAAATGGCCTGGCCCGGCTCGTCCAACCTTGTCTGCTCGCGACCGTACCTAACCAGAGGAGGTACTCGCTCAAGATGGCTTAGAACGATCAGGGTGCAGGAAGATTGCTAGAATAGGTGTGGTGCGCGAGGCAGCGTTTCTCCTCCGTTCCCATGACGACCATCCGCAGGTTCTGCTGCAACGACCTCCTCCGTTTCGCCTCTGTCAATTTCGACCACCTTACTGAAACCGTAAGCCTTCCTCTCTCCCTTCCTCCCTCTCTCTTTTCCGCTCTTGCTAGTTCTTCTCTTCTGCTCCTGTCTCTCTCCCTTTCTCTACTTCTTATACTTATCCATCTCCCTCTTTGTCGCGTCCGATCAGTTCAACATGTCGTTCTACATGACTTATCTGGCTCGATGGCCCGATTATTTTCATGTTGCCGAGGGCCCCGGCAACCGTATTATGGGATACAGTAAGCCCCTTTCTATTTCTCCCTCGGAATAGCCGTTCTTTCAGTTCTTTTTTCATTATTTTGATGTGCATAAACTCAAGAAATTTTAGTTATTCAATGGTACTCCCATGTTTATATAAAATTAAAAAAAAAGAAAAATTGAGAGAAAGAAGAGAAAATCAATCACATTGAGGAGATTGGGACCTTCTAAACCTGACTTCGGAACAAATGCTTTTCTCTCTTCATCGTTTTGACAGTAAATTTCGAATTATTTGAAGTCTCTTGACCCAATGTAAGCATGGAAACTGGAGATATGAAATCCTCCATTATTGCAGCCAACCATATTGATCGGATATGGAATCCTGCCTATGCATTATATCTGATTAAAGGAAAATATATACACCTGACGTTTGATCTTAGAAATCTTTGTAGTCTTGGTGAAAACAAGAACAAGTCACAAAATTAGACTTAAGTATAATGTATTTGATACCAAACATATATGTAATTGGAGATTTAAGGTAGTCTCTACATACTATATGCTGGTTCTTAGTAGGGAGATGATGATGGTGAAAATATGCAGGGAGAAATGTGCCTTAGAAGTATGTTTTGAGAATATTATACTGGTTCAAATCATTTCGGATCAAGGTTCCCTGTCTCGGCATCGGACCCTGTATAGGTATCATCTATTACAGTGTCGGTACTTGGTATTGTACGAGACAATAAGGTGTACTGAGTGTCGGTTCGGTACGAGATTGCATATTGGTTCGGTACCTGTATGATAGAGTACGCCAGGTATGGCAAAACCTTATTCCGGATAGTGAAAAGTTTCAGATTCTTGAAAAAATATGGGTAGTCAGGTGCATGGGGGATGTTCCCTGGTTAGACGAATTGGATTAGCTAGGTTTTGCTCTTCTTATCTTAGAAATGGGCATTGGATTGCCACCTGACAGGGATAGTGCTGTAAGCAATAGCACTTAAGCCACAGTGGACAGAAACTATATCATTACGAGAGATGGAGGAAATTACTTTATAGTAATAGATATAGAAGCAAAGATAGCAGGGTGTGCTGTCTGTTATTCTCTGAAGCCACTCATTGCTATCCAACATCCTAAAGAGTACTGAAATATCCAAATGTATTTCTTTCTTGGTAGAAGAGTATAATATATCATGTGAGATGGGGTTGTCCTTTTTCTGATTTTCCGTTATCACCTAAACCAACTAGGTCTTGTAGGTTTAAATCTAAATTGTGTCACTTATTAAGACTATTAGATGGAAGAATCAAGGTTCGCCGAACCGGTACCGAGATCTGTACCGGTTGGCAGATGGGTCGGCATGGTACCGATTCGGTACTGTACCAACACACGGTATGCTTGGGCGTGCCGGTTCCATATTAGCACACCTATTTTTTTGGAGTTTTTCAAGTTTATTTAATTGGTAATCAATCTTTTTTAATTTTTTCAATAATTTAAAATCTAATTTGATATTTTTTGATATTTTTTTAATATTTTTTGATGTTTCTATGATTCCGGTTTAATCTAAATAATGCATCTTATTATTTTAAAATGATACAAAATATAAAATGATTAGTGAGATATTACATGCTACAAGAAGCAATATGAAATATCCTCAAATCTAGTGAGGTAAAAAAATATAAAATACTACAATCAATTACATATATTTAAAGTACAACATATATATCGATATCTAAAATCTCGAGTAGCGATGCCTCTCATAGAAATCTAGATCATTAGCATAGTCAGGAGGCACATCAGTGCACCTTTCTAACCAAATGACGCTGTAATCTTGTATTTTCATTCCATAAGAAATGCACTCTGGGTTATAAGCGCTCTTGGATCTCCTGCTGAAGCTCTGGCTTTAAGAGGTATCCTTTGGCTGATAAATTAGCCGATAAAACAACTGTGATGAGGCCTATCTGAATAAACCAGTAGCAAAATTCGATTTGTAAGATGCTACAGATTGCATAGGATAGTAGCCACCGAAAGATGCCTTAGACGCACCATATAGGATCCAGTATATGATTCAGAACTTGATACATATATGAATTATACTCCATGTGCGAGGTCATTTGCAGTTGCATCGTATTCTCCTGAATGACTTCGAGGAGTCTGTCTCTTATATGCAATTGGATTCTTGCAGACTCCATCAGATCGTGCATCGTGGTTCCTATCCTGTGTAGTTTGGATAAAGTGGGACTCACCGGTGAATCAGACTACCCTACGACTGTGTCTCATAAATAGTGGTCTCATGTTCTCCACTCCTTTCCTAGCCAGCAGATCCATGACGACCAGAATTGTTGTTTTTGGTTTTTGAATCTGAGTGAACTGCCTTCTTCTTCACACTTTTCATTAGAGTTGCAGGTATCTTTTGTTTTTCTTTTTTGGCGTGCTGGGCAGTTATCTGTAGTGTGCTTCCAAATAATGGAGCGCCAAACTAATCGATGAAATATGACAATATTAAAATGTCTTTTGCTTCTCCTTTTCTAATGCAACCGAATGAGTGTATTCAAAGCAAGGTTTGCCATACCGATTGGTACCGTACCGTATCGGATGATCTATTGGTACTGAATAGGTACACAATCTCGTACTGTACCGACACCTAGTACGTCTTGTTGTCTTATACCGTACTGTGTACGATGCTATAATAGGGTGGTATCAATAGTGTCCGATATCGAGACGGTGAATCTTGATTTAAATTGCTGTGTTTTGTTTCTAAAAGTTAACTTTGGCACATGTAGAAAGGAGCTTTCTCTAAGACTTCTAAAGCCCAAAACAGTAGAAGTAGTGTTTTCTATCACGAGCGCCGACCTAAATAGGAAAACCTTCAAAGAGTAGGCATCACCTCGATGACGAACTGGGAAGGAAGGAAAGTAGGGTTTCCTTACAAGACTGCAAGATTTGTCAATTCTTTGGTTGATGACAATAGACTAGAAATTGGATTTGGGTTCGGCTATTGTGGAAGGCTCTTGTTCCTATTAGGGAGAGCATGTTGAAGCAAACACTCATAATGTCCAAATCTTTGGGCATATTGTTCAAGCACCCTAGAATTGGACTCTCATTTTGGGATTGAAGATGAAGGAAAGATTTCACTTTATAAGCCATGCAGGTCAAATTTGCATTCTAGGACGTCAAACTTGACGTGGAAAGAGATCTCTATTATTGCTACTTTCTCAGTCGTAGTATGAGATGAGGTGCTCATAGCAGCTACCACTAATTGTTTAGGCAGATATATAGAGATGCCTAATCACCCATCGATCATTCGGTTGGGGTGGTGGACTCTGCAAGGTGATTAGTTTATCTGGGGCCGATGCCGCCTGAAGTGTAACAGATGTGTGTGAAGGTAGGCTCAAGCATTGATTTTGCTCATGAGCATAATGGTATAAGCTTGTGTGATTGTGAGACCTTCTAGTCGAATGGAGATGAAAGTCGGCCATAGTGATCTAGAAGTCCCATGTTGAAGGGCTTTTGAATCAATAGTGCGAGAGAGAAGGTAGCTGAAAGTGGGGAGTCAATTGTCCAACAAGGAGTTCTATCAATGGCAATGGGGATTTTGTCCTCACACAAATCATGGGAACCAAAAGAAGATGAACCTCAATAGAAACTAATCTTTTCCACTAAACTCTCTCTTTGCCTATAGTCTCCAATCATGAATCCGAAAAATTTCCATCAATACTTTTACCAATGAATATTCAAGAAGATTTCACAAAACCTTTATCTTTTAGTTTTTGACTTTTCAGAATATATTGCCTGATGAACCAAGGATATGGATGCTGTAGATAATGGTTTGGTTTGACCAGTGTGAGCTAGATAGTGGTGGGGGGTCTCGAAAATGATAGCCCCAAGGAAGTCAACTAGGAAGTATGACCTTGGTGGATTGGACCAAGAGATGGAAGGGTCGATCAAAGGTTCATTTGGGCCTCAATTGCTTGGAATTGTTTTGCCAATTCTAGAGATGAAAGACATTTTTTCTTTATTCATTGACCCTTTTTTCAAGAAGTCTACGAAAGTCAATCTTGATGTTCCTTTGCAAAGACCATATCTGAAGTTTTCACTTTCTCCTCAAAGCTTGGATGCCGATAGGCGAGAAAATCGCCCATTTGATCGAGTATGCTACCAATCGATCTTTGCCTGTCATTGTTGTGTACTAAATCCTCTGATTCTTTTGAGCCCTATTATTCCAAACAAATAAGACATTCTGATTCCAATGTATTTGAGTTCTACTCTAATCTCATCTAGGTTTCAAGAAAAAGAAAACCTACTTGCTAATAATTAATGTAATAAAGGCTGGCTGCTCTCCTTTTCTTACTTCAAGATTCCCTATCTATTTTCGTATCTATTTAGTCAAAAGGCTAGTTTAATCACTCTGAGGAAGCAGTACTATAATTTGAATTGGTATCCCAAATAGGGCAATATCAAATCTTTTGTGTGATATCAATTTTGTTATATGATAAGTGGTCTAGGGACGGGTGCTAGGACATAAAGCTGTTAAGGATTATTAGGGGACTTGTGAAGGTGATCTTAGAAATGATAATTTTTGTGAATGTGAAAGGAACTAGATCCTTCTTGGGACACGTTGAAAAAAAGGTATGACTCTGTGTTAGACTCTATTGGTCATAGTTTCTTGCCATTGCA
Source organism: Phoenix roebelenii (assembly GCA_025769935.1). Classification (NCBI taxonomy): domain Eukaryota; kingdom Viridiplantae; phylum Streptophyta; class Magnoliopsida; order Arecales; family Arecaceae; genus Phoenix; species Phoenix roebelenii. The sequence continues at coordinate 24,119 of JAOXJJ010000285.1, read as the reverse complement.
GCTTGTGCTCATTTGCATGCACGTGAATCACCCAATTAAGGAAAGATGCCTTTCAAGGCATTTAAGAATGATTTGAGCCCTATGAAGGGAAACTCTGACATGCAATTTGTTTTGGTGGGAAAGGAGCTTGACAGGGTCTCCTCACTAACTAGCGGGGATGTGGGTTTGTGCACTTGTTGGATCAAGTTGTTAGCAAACAAGTATTCTGCTAATGAAGTGGCCACTAGTGCTTGGAAAGGGAGCTCCAAAAAGCAACCAATGCAACGCACTTCAAGCAGTGAGGAAAAACCATGCTCCTGCCTATCATCATTATTCGTTAAGTGCCACTTCCTTATTACCATTTAGACAATCTCTGATCTACGAATACCCTGGGTCAGGATTTCTTGCTTGATCGTGTCCTAGAGAGATCTTTTTTCATTTTTCTGCAAGGTAAAGAATCTCGAAGTCTATTGACATCAAATAACTCGCTCACAATGAGTCTACTATAGCTAGTTCCAATCACCAATTTATGCATTACTTTCTCTTCTGCCATTGTAGTTATCCAGAACTACTTACATCCAATCCATCATTTACATTGATGATCCTTAGCCTCTAAGCCTTTAGACCTCTTGCTTCGCCATCTCAAGTAGAGTTCAGATAACATCATTGAAAACCAGTACACCATGCAATGTCTGTGGTAATGTGAGCCTCCTAGCCCTTTGATAGCATCGCATGAGGGACTGGTGCAAATGGTCCTCAGGTTCACCTTCTTATAGATCTTGGAGGCAATGGATTTTACCGCTTTAGTGGTCGACCAAACTAGTTCCATGGTACCTTGGACAACAATACGAGAGGAAGTTTCATAAGAGACATTTCTATCATGGAAACGAACAAGAAAGTGAGCAGCTTTCTATCCCAAAGCAGATTTTTGTAATAGATGTAAGATTGACTAATGGGATGCTCTGTGGGGAACTTGTTTCATATCGGTGTATTCGTGCTGATGAGACGTTGGCCATGAAATCCATCACTATACTGAGAAGATCATAGGCATTCACATGTCGTTCAAATGGAACTGTGTGCGATTCTCTCGTGGATCGCCTTCCACGAGGTATGACGTTTGGGGCTTGATTCGCCATCCATACCGCTACTTTTGTCTCATACCTGCTTGTCAAAAATACTGCATTGTTGAAGATGACGTGGAATAGGCAAGCATTGAAATGGAAATTCACATCTCAAAAAAAAAAAAGAAGAGCGAACCATTAAATGGGTACGGAAAAAATGCAAAAGCAAGGCCGCCAGTACGGGAATATCTCATATGTTGGAAGAAATCAAGAAGCAATAGATCTCAATGACCACGTAAAACAACTTGTTAGGGGGGCTAACCGATCTTAGGCTAGAGTCTGCTTTTTAGGAAGGAGGCATTACATCAGTAGTTCAAGGTGAATGCTTATAATGGAAAGCACAAATCTGTATACCTGATCTTGATTTGTCTCAAAAGTGATTTCAAATGTTTCTATTGAGTAGAAATCCTGTTTTAATCATATACATGCTACATGATTATTAAGTGAATAAAGTATACTGACTTGCAAGTATGCCCATTGACTGTTCACAAACACAATTCAAGGGAGTGAAGTTGTGAGATACATAGAAGACTCGTAAAAGGGAGTTGCTAGGCATCTATCCCTGTTACCTTACACCAAAGGAGGGTGGTTGTTGTTGGATGGGAGTTGCAACGAAAGGGAGCCCGAGACTTCTCTAGTTTTATGAGTGCCTCAATCAAAGTGCACTACAAGTAAGGGGAGAGGAGAGGACGAATGCATCATACACGCTCAGTCAAGGTCGGCGGAACCATTCCGAATCGGATAGTTTCGGTCATCCCGAGCTCACCGGTACGGTTCCGGCAATGAAAACGAAATCCGTTGCTGAAGCCGGAGAAGGAGAGGGAAAGGGAGAGTGAGAGGGGTGGAGGGAGAGGGAGAGGGAGGGACGCCGATGGAGGGCTGGTGGTAGCCGACTCAACCGCGGAAAGCGAGTTCGTGGGCACTTTCCTTGTTTCGAACGAAACAGGGGTCCGACCGCGGTCTTTAAAAATTTTGCAATTTATAAGTGAAGCCGGCAAGTCAAAATTTTGCAATTTCGCTTGCCGACTTCACTTATAAATTGTGAAATTTTTTAAGGCCGCGGTCGGACTCTTGTTTCGTTCAAAACAAGGGAGCGGCCGCAGGCTTGCTTCCTGCGGCCTCTGCCGGCATTTGCCACCCTCCATCGGGCTCCCTCCCTATTCCTTCCTCTCTTTACCTTCTCTCTTTTTCTCTCTCCCACGGTCTGTGTGCCGTCTCCTCGGTCGGTACAGGCCCGGCACGGCCTATCCTGACTTGTGCCGCCGGAGAACTGGTACAGTGCTTGGTACCAGTTCCGCCGACCTTGCGCTCAATAATAAGGGGATCTTTTAATGGGCTAGGATGTTGTACCGCGTCACAAGTTCATCCGATGCTGATGCATCAGGCTTTGGGAGCATGGCTTTCTTAAATGGAAGAGCCAATATGAGTCTTGCAACTTTCTTCTCCTTGCACCAGTCGCCTTCGTCTTTTAACAAAAAGGAGTGCAAATGTGGTCTTGTAGGTCACCTTAGGACCTCTTGTTTTTGATGTGCTATATATGCCATGAGAGGATTTTGATGGACTTCTATAATTAATTAAATTACCTATTGTTCCTCCATAATACTATGATCTAATTGTAATTCTACAAGACAAAGCTACTTCTATTATCACTAGTTTTGCATCTTATCATGTTTCTAGTACTTACATATTTTAGCTAGAAGCATAACTTAATAGCTAATTCAAATGCCATTGAAATATTGTTCAAGCAGTACTTATTTGATTAAACTTGTAGATCATCATGTTTAGTCTAGCAAATACTATTTGGAAGATGGAGATGAATAATGAGAAGGTTTTGATTAAGTTCAATTCTGAAGCTTGTATTGCTGTACATTACTCATTTATATTAAATGATTTCTGATGAGTTACGCTTCGTTCGATGCGACGTTCGCAGCGGAATTCGAACGGAACATCGTTCATCGTATGAATGCGCATCGGATCGTAGAATTCAAAAAATTTTCTAGATCCAAATCCAGAAGATCTTTGAACTCATTAGGGAGGGAAGATTAGGAT
>JAOXJJ010000285.1:0-20870 GCA_025769935.1 Phoenix roebelenii | reverse complement strand
AGAAGAACCCTTTCTTCTTCAACCTTGCTTGCGATGGAGGAAGAGGAAGGAGGAACCTTGCACGTGGATCTTCCTTGTCTTGCTACCGTGGAAGTAGAGGAGGATGAAGACCCCTTACTGCCGTGGAGGAGGAAGAAGAAGGGCTATGTGGCATGAGGAAGAACTCCTTCCTTGCTGTCGTATGGTCTTTCTTTCTTTCTTTTCTTCTCAAACTTCCAACGCCTTGAAAGAGAAAGAAGGGAACTCCTTTGCTGCCGTGGAGGAAGAGGATGAAGGCTCCTCTTGCTGCCGTGGGAAGGAGGAAGAAAGGAAGAGGAGGCCTAGAGAGGAAGAAGAGAGAATTAATTCATAACGTCTCCCTTGCTACCCTTTTATAGATTTGGTTTAGGGCTTCTGCTAATCTTATTAGGAGTATGGGACTATAACCCACCCTTAGATTAATGCCAAGTATCCAATCCTTGTGCTCATAGATGCATGACATGTGTCCACTTAATCAATTGATTAATTTCTAATCACATTAGGACTCCTAATCTCATTAGGAGAATTAATTGATTTGGGAGCATGTATCCAATTACGCCATGTGGACTTTAAAGTCCGCATAGTGTGAACACGACTTAAGTCATAGTCATCCTACGACGACATGTGGACTTTAAAATCCGCATAAATTCTGGTTTAATTCAATTAATCCAATCATGAACCCAAATCAATTTGGGTCAAATTCAATTTGATTTGGCTCATTAAATCAGCCCAATTGCAATCCAATTGCAATCAATTCCACTTAATTCTTCTTTCATTAACTCACTAACACTTAGTGGGTTAATTCAATCACCAATCATATTGATGATTGATTTCTATTGTGATTCCAAATCATAATTATGATAGTCTGACTAATTAAATCCTCCATGAGTGTAACCCTGTAGGTTCTATTCTGACTGGTAGTGAAACATATTGAGATCTCCATCTCAATATCACTAAAACTCCTTTCAGTGGACTGAAACAATTTCAGTTCTACTTTTAGGGTTCACTAATCACCAAGTAAATGCCTTCGAATCTCATAATCCACTAGTGATACTTAGCAGTATGTGGTGGCAACCCAGCAGAATGGAATGTCTAAACCTCTAGGTGCAGTTAGTGTATGATACAGTCCCTCTATCATGGATTCCGACGTGCCGGAGGTTATGGATATCTCGTCAAACCCCATCGTCCGTCATATGTTAAATTTATTCGACTTCCAGTTCGAGATATGGAAAACTCTTTGTCCAAAATATCTGGTCAGGAATTTATCGAACCCAGTCTTATAAATCACATAGGATCAGTCTTAATCTATCAAGGTTGATAGATCCCATCTAAATGCAATCCTATTTCAAAATGAACCTACTGTAGCCAATCCGTACTACAAGGATCCGAATGGCTAGGGTCCAAGTTCACATGCTTGTCAAACTACAGTAACCTCACAGTGAATAGCTGAGGCATCGCAGGTCAAAGGACCAGTCATACAACTACATCATTAGTAGTCACTGACGAGTGAATAGATATCCATGTGACTACTCTCTTTGATCACGCTCAGTACCTTGTTCTCTAACAAGTACTCGCATAATCACTCCAGTGTCTCTACACTGTGGACTCGAGACTCGTCCATCTGACTAAGTGATCTGTGCACTAAACTCAGCGGATTAATCACCGTCCCTCGTGATATATCCATCGATCAGAAGCATTTAGAAATTAATCTCTAATGACACATGCCTCAAATTTTCAACTCCTTGAGAATGTGTCATCATCTATTAATTTCTTGGACGATTCATGGACACATACAAACATGAATGAAAAACAAATTGCCCAATCTTATTTATTGATAAGAGTCAAATTACAAATTTGTACTCCAGATTACAAATATGCGTCAGCCACGTTGGCTTCTAGGGCATACTTCTAACAATTTCATGAGTGTATCTTCATATTATGTTTCTATTATTACATATGCTAGATGATCACTAATGACTACATCATCTTCTTTGTTTTTAGTTTTTGATTTTATGCTGGATAATTACTAGTGGTTTTATCACTTCAATGATCATGATATTCTTTCATGTCATTACTCTTAATTTTCCATGAGTACGGATTTTCTAGGAAAACTTACAATTCATCGTTATCAATGATAATGGGCTGGTAAGATGCAGTGTTGGTGGTATCGATGGCATAGTCAGCACCTCTTTATCTAGTATCATGACACAAACTCTTGAGGATGGGGCCCATGCATCTCCACTATACTTCTTAATGTCCTAGGCAAGATTTTAAGTCTCCATGGGGTGGGGGGCATCTCAACTGTCCCATTCTATTCCTGTGAGAAAATGAGATCGAGATGGGGGGCAGGACCTTGAAACCCATCCATGTAGAGAAAGAAGAAGAAAGAGGAAAGAAAGATGAAGAAAAGGATAAATGGAAGAAAGATGAAGAAAAGGATAAATGGAAGAAAGAAGAAAAGGAAAGAAAGGAAGGAAGAAGGAGAAGACAGGAAGGAAAGAAGAAAGAAAGAGAAGAAAAAGGAAGAAACAAAGAGAGAAAAAATAAAAGAATGAGGAGAGAGATAGAGGGTACCTAGTAGGATGCTTGACCTGAACGATTGCCGAGACAGGGCAAGTTAGCAGGGCCTCCTGTTCTGTGGAGAAACTGGGACACCCTTATCCAGCAGGATTCAAAATCTTGGTCCTAGAAACTTGTTGGGGAATTCCTTGAGGTGGTTTTACTGGAAAGAGTAAGTACTACATCTCTAGTATGATAATGCAAACTCCTCTGGGTGGGGCCATGCATCTGCACCCTTTTTTCATCTCCACCACACATATTTGGTGGGCTAGGAACTTCTTCAGGGCCTCCTTGGGCATCGATCTCTTCCTTTTCTATTTTTTTTATAGCACCTCTTATATAATAAATATTAATTCTATATCCGCTAGAAAATGAATAAGGAAGGGAGAGTTTATGGGATAATGGGCACTGGACTTAATACTTATCAAAGCTGCAATCAATCTTGATTAGTGGGACCATTGTCATCCATCAAATGTTCTTTCTCTCTAGAATAACCTTGCATGCCACATGCCAGGTACAACTTTTTATAATCCAAATATTACATAACTATCCCATTTATGAGTACATACTTGTCTCTTTTATGTGGGGTATAAATATTATGTACTCATTCATATGCTATGTTAACCATTGTGAAGCATCTTACTGCATACATTATTATGTTCATCCCCGTTTTAGATTAATTATCAAGTTAACATATGTTCTATCCTATGTTAATGCTGAGCTGGAATTTATACTTATTATAGTCCTGTGATTATGAAATCTTGAGTTGAAGGCATTTCAAATATTCATTTCTACTGGAGGTGCTTCCATATTTGCTTGATGATTTCTCTTTTTATCTATCAAATTTGTTAGATTTCATATCCATGGTTCCTGGCCTCCTCTTGGTAGATCTGACAAGGTACAGGACATGTTTGTTCCAGTTATGGGTAAAGTCGAAGGGCAAGGTGAATCTTGGCATGGTCATGTGACTGCAGTAACTGTTGCTTCAGAGTACCGGAGGCAGCAATTAGCAAAGAAACTCATGCACTTACTGGAGGACGTCAGTGAAAAGTTTGTATATTACCTGACTTTTTTATTTTACTTGTTGAAAATTTAACTTAAATGAGCTTTTATGATTATGATAACTGTTGGAAGTCAAGCTTAAATACTGCATATGATTGCTTTTTACTCTCCACTTTTCAATGTTCTTGTGCATTGCGTTATCCGAAATCAACTTGTTATTATGCTTCTCTGCAGTACCTTGGTTAAAATTGAAGCACAAGGGAAGGATGTTGATACATTTGCTATAACATGGGGCATGTATAATGGTCTAAACATCAATCTGTTTGATATTTGCTGTAGGTTTTTGTTTCCAACTATTGTCCTATTACTGCTCAATATTTCTGATGGGAAAATAAAGAAAAAAAAAGTTGAACGTAATGGTAGTAGGATTATCACTGTTCTTATTTGCATCATTCACACTCATCTTCTGCTTTCTGCCTGGTGATGGCTTTGAAATCAATTACCACTACAGATAAGGGACAGTGGCAACAAGAATGACTGCTGGATTTTTGTCTTGCTACTTGTACCTGATTAAGAGGTGTAAAAATATTTGGCTGCAATTTATAAATATTAAATGTGCTAGTCCGCTAGGAAGTATATGGAATCACTTGATGTCCCAGCGGAATATACCCTTCCTAATTAGTGGGTGTACTCAGGTTTGTTCATCAGAGACTCAAAAATATGTAGAACTTGAGATCAAGAAGCATTCCTTCTTGACTTCCATTTGCTCTTTGTATGTAAATAAAATGTACAAGAAATTAAATCACATTAAATGTGTGTGCATTGGATGTGATCATGGACCAGATACAAAAAGAAACCATGAAAGAAGCCTATTTCTGACCCACTTCTTGAAACTCCTTTTTGATTGTCATGTATTTAGCTTTTATGGGGTTGGTTAGTAATTGAACTAAATGTGATTGTTGTTTGTTGCACTAGGGCTGGATCAGTTCCAAGTATGACTTTTAGTTTCATGTCTCGTCAACCCTCAAGAAAGTGGAGTCATCCTGAAAACAATGTAGTTCAATATGGGCCATTGCTGGTTAATATGGGCTGGCATGCTTGATACTCGCTATGCTGGGTGCTGCTAGTAATGGCATAGGAAGACACTTAAGCCCTTCCTTTGTTCATATGATTTTGAAAAACTATCTCAAAATTTGATGGAAAATATTTTCATTTGCTAGGAAACAACCCGAAGAAGTTAAACATGCTTGGATATAAAATAGTTTTATTGATAGGATAGATTAGTTGGATTGGTTGATAAAAAAATCGAAAACAGTGACAAATATTATTTCCTAGCAAAATAAGCACTACAAAAATGACTTGTTTGTGTTTATTCATTTTTCATATGTTTTGATAAGTTAATAGCAACTTTGCCATAACACGATGAACAAAAATACAAGCCAAATTTAGTAATTGAAGGAATTAAATTCCAATAAGAGTCCTAAGCCACTCAGCCTCAGGAGAAGAGGTATCCATGGAAATGACTTTTGCTTACACTATGCTCCTAGCGATTACAATTTGTTCATCGGAAACCCAAGTAATCACATCACCTCGTAAAAGGAAATTATAAATTTGTAAATAAGCTTACATCTTAAAGAGTTAGTTATACATCAATATATCCTTTTATTATGTTTGAAAAACTAGTATAATATAGGGGAAATTCATTATATTTTGTGAATATTTGAATAATAATTCAAGAGAAGACCAATGTTGTTTCTTTGGTCTATTGGGGTATGTACAATCTCTCTACGGTAGGTCGAGTTTTTATTTTATTATGTTCTATATGAAATTTATCTTTCGAGCATATTTAAGTTGAGGAACAAGCTTTTGTAAGTTTTTGTTAGATGTAAATTTAGATCATGTGATGTTGAAACATGTTTACAGTTTTATTACTTGAATTTCTTCAACATCTTATGAATACGATTATGAGTCAAAGCTATGCCTTTGAATGATTTAATTAATGTGATTCGTAAAGTTATAACTGCTTCACTTATTACTAAGATATAAGTTTACATCAAGAAAGGCCTAATTGATCTGAACAGGTCAAGAACTAGTACAATTCGAGCAGTCAGGTTGGTTCGTCCGCTTTAAAGCCTCCTAAGCCTCCCCCCAACCACCCGATACACTAGGTCCCCTCTCTCTCTCTCTCTCGCCCCTCCCCCCTGACACACTCTAAGGTCCTCTCTCTCCCTCTCCTCTCCTCTCCTCTCTCTCTCTCTCTCGCAAATCTATGGCTGTATCGTTGCCACCAGCCTCCTCCGCAACTCCTTCATCTCTTCCTATGCTATCGCCATAGCTGCCGCCACCCCTTTAACCTCTCTCTTTCCCACCTCATCTTCCGCGTTGCTCCCCCCCCCCCCGCTCCACCTTTGCCTTTTCTGCTGAAGTGGGGCTTGGCCTCGGTGCCCATTTAAGCCCATCCACCTCTCTCTACCCCTCCCTTCATCCCTCCCTTCGTGCCTCTCTCTCCCCCTCCCTCTCCCTCCCTGTCTCTCTCTCTCATCCTCTGTTTCTCCCTCTTCCCCTCCCTTTTAGTACACCTCAGTATGGCATGGTATGGTATGGACCGTACTGTACCAAATCGGTCGTTGGCCAATAAGACCTTCAGTACCAGTTCGACGAACCTTGGCTTTAGTTTCATTTTCAATTCTAATTTAGTGTCGGATTAGATTTTATCCACATAAACATAGAGGATGACATAATCATTTCCAGTTAAGTATAAATTCATCGTTGTTCGTTTACTATAAATTGTTTTTTTGTTTGTTTAAGCCCATAAAGAGTTTAACTAATCTAGATACCTTATATTTTTTATCTTTACAATGAATTCTTCATGTTGCCCCACTTGCTCTTCTTTCTGAATTTATTAAGGCATCATTAACATTTATTGGATGTACAACCAACTAATATATAGAAGGAAAAGCTAGTAAAGACTCTAATACATAAGCAAAACTCAGTAGAACTTTAATCAAGATTATCTTATTCAAAAGAGATTAAGTATTGAAATGATGACTATCTTAGAAGAGATGTAAGTGTTGCACAAATTGTAACAAAGTGATGAAGAACTAATTTATTGGTATACAAAAGATAGTAAAGACTCTAATACATAGCAAAACTCAGTAGAACTTTAATCAAGATTATCTTATTCACAAGATATTAAGTATCAAAATGATGACTATGTCTTAGAAGAGATGTAAGAGTTGCACAAATTGTGACCATGTGTTGAAGAACTAATTTATTGGTGTAAGAAAGTGTAACAATGATTTGAGGTGGTTAGGTAAGGAGATTTGTGTGGATATGTGAAATACTCTAGCACGAGGAGGGAAAGAACTAAGCTAATTTGGATGGGAATGGGAGAGGAGATGTGAAAAAGCTTGCTAGTAAAACTCTAATATAGAAGCAAACAAAGTAAAACTTCAATCGAGATTATCTTATCCACAAGCGATTATCAAAATGATGATTGTCTTAGAAGAGGTGTAAGAGTTGCACAAATTGTGACCATGTGCTGAAGAACCAATTTCATTGGTATACACAAAGTATAACAAAGATTTAAGGTGGTTAGGTAGGTAGATCTGCAAGGATATATTAAATGGTCCAGCATGAGGAGGGAAAGAGCTAAGCTAATTTGGAATGGTGGGCTGGTGGGGCATGCTCTCCTCTTGGGGTGAGGTCGCAGGTTTGATCTGGATGGTGGCATATCACCACCATATTTGTTATATTGTCATATGGCACTATTCTGTAGGATGAGATTGGTCGAACTGATTTTCATGTATGCTCTTCCAAATTAAACTGGACTTCTGATAGTTATATATGCAGTTTCCCCCTTTTTTTATTGCTTTGCATGATTGAAAGTGGTTGCAATAATAATGTGATCCATGATAGGATGAATTACAAATGATCCAAGAAGCTGACTCCATGTAGCGGGGACTAGGTTTAGTGATTATGTGTAGAAACATAGCGATGATTTTTCTCTTCTTGCAATTATTCTTTATCCAAAATTATCATTTTCTGTTATTCTTCTTGCCTGCTATGTCACACCTGTATAATGGTCAATATAATCATACATGGAGAACACTGCATGTAATGCAAATAGATTATTATATCATATGGAAAGGAGAAAGAGGTCATGGGTTATTTGGACATACCATGGCATGCTTTAGAAGTTTTAGGGGAATTAATTGTTACTTTCTTGTTATCTAACTCGTAATCTTGAAATCATATTTCAAGATAATCAAAGGAACTTCATGAATAAGCCAAATTGCTAATATTTTAGAGTTTGCTAGCTTCTTAAATGATGATAAAGAATGGCCTGGTGCATCAGTCTTTTGCTATTGTAGCTTTTGGGGAGGGTTAGATATACACAGCCTTACCCCCGCATACAGAGAGACTGTTTTCATATTTCAAACCTGTGACTTTTAGGTCATAATAAAGCAACTTTACTGTTGCGCCAAGGCTCGCCTTTTTCAGTGATGATAATAGAGAATAATTTTGTTGGCTTGTATGGATAACTAAGACATGTTTTTGAGTTTGTCTATTCCCAGAGAACTCCTTGAAAGCCTATTACTTCATGAATCATTGTCTATGTACTGTGGATTTTTGAATATGTAATGCTTCATTTTGAAGTATCTGATTCTTAGATACTTGTCCAGTCCAACATCCTTGTATAGATGGTTATGTTTGATGAACAGTGTTAGCTTAGGTAAAGAAGCAGTTGACCGTAATGTTGCTGATCGTGGTTCTATGGCCTCATGTTCTAACAATCTTTGACATATTACAGAACTTTCATGAAAACATTGCAAACTTTATATGTTTTCTTTTGAGCTTTTGGGAGAAAGGTATAGTTGAATAGTTTGGGGGTTCACATAAATAATTGTGAATAATCTGTCAAGCATATCTGCACAGCGAGACATTGTGGAAGTCTACTCAGATGTCACTGATCATATGAAGTTTTAAAGATTAGATGTCATGAGTATTTTATTAAACTCAGATAAGATCTGTTTTTCATTTTTTCCATAATTTTTTCCTAATTCAATATTCACTGAAGTTAGCTAAGGTTGTTGCGAAGTAGACACCAGGGAAAATTTGTCTTGTGCATGTGCATACTGATTAAGAATACTTGGTCATTGTGTTCAAATTATGTATCTTGTTCCATTATTTTGTGCAACATGTTGATCTGTATATGTATAAAATCTCATCTCATCCCTACTTCTCCAAGTGCTGATGTTTGTTTATGTAGCAGCGGACATAACTTGTTTTCCCACACAACAATAACAGTATTTGTTGGATGAGTTTAGTTTTCTCTGTATTGAAAGTGATTGCCGAACATTATGAATTGGTGGCATGTAGGTTTCCCGTGTTGAGAAATAGGAAAACTTGATTGCATACATCTAAATATAGCCCAAGCAACTAGCAATTACTGAGTGATTGGAGGCACCTATTTCTTTCTCAGTGTCACTTACATATCCTTTCTGATTGAAGGCACTATTTCTTTCTTAGTGCCACCTACATTTGCTTTGTTTTGGTGATCATGGTTTACCTGTGCTTTTGTTATAGCTATTTCAGTTGCCTGTATGTCCATAACTAGTCATTTCATCTTCTGGAACAGGTTTCCATGTTTCAAGAGTTGCTTTCATGAATGAGTAGTCTCATTTCAGATAATTCCATTAGCTATAATGGAGCCATGTTATGTCTTATTTGTGTTGCATGATTTGTGTCATAACTCACTCGAGGTTTTTTTTTTTTTTTTTTTTTTTTTTTTTGGTGTAGGGATAAGGCTTACTTTGTGGATCTCTTTGTAAGGGCATCCAACATGCCAGCTATAAAAATGTATGAAAAGGTATGTGCTGTTTATCAAAACTTTACAAGATCAATCATTCCAACTGGTTCACATTTTCTGTTGAGAGTCTTGGGTAACAAGCTGATAGACGAGGCATTAGAGTGCGTTGGGTTCACATTTGACAGCCTATCATATTTGGATAGGTGAAAAAAATGTGAACCCTTTATTGAGGGCCATTAGGCTGTGTTCTAGAACTGGACCATTACTATTGTCAACATGAAAAGAATACCGCAATGCATATTCTATAATTCAAATCACAGTAAGAAAGACTCAATATTGATAGAAATCCATGCTGTTCTGAAACAGTCACTATGGGTATTAGAAATGATAGGGTCCCAGTGTAACAAAGGGCCTGCTGTTGTTTTTCTACTTCTGTTTCTCTACAAAGTAGTGAGATATGGCATGATTGCTGTTGAAGATAGCATTTGCAGAAAATTTGTGCTATCTGTTGCTTTTATTTTCCCTCCTTTTTGGAAGCATAAAGTCTTTGCTTCTAAAAACTCAAACTTTTACAAACAATTTGAAGGAAAAAAGGGGTTTTATCATACAAATTGTTTAGTCTAGTTCATTTTCTTTCTTGGATTATGCAAACAAAAACAATACCAAATGAGCCTTAAGATTTTGGTATAACAGCCACTCGTTTGTTTCATGACAGCTGTCATGGCCATTGAAAACTTAATGCATCAGACAAGAAACAAACCCATTTTCGAACCAGCATTAATCAGGCAGTTGGTACCATGTGGGATTTAATTTCGATGACCAGAACTTGTGTTTTTGTAATAACAATGCCACAAGTTAGGGTGCTTGCATCATGGTGCATTGCTTATTGTAGAAATGTCTGATAGCAGGTTCATAGTCCGCACAGCACACAGCATAAATTTAACACTGTAGCTCAGTAATACTATCTACGTTTCTTCTTACTCTTTTTCTTAATCTGCTTCTCTCACAGCTTGGCTATGTCATCTATCGGCGGGTTCTGCGTTACTACTCTGGGGAAGAAGATGGTCTGGGTAAGTGACTGCCAATAATCAAGTGATAATATTCAAATTATTCATGACGTGTTCTGTATTTCTCATGAAGTCGTCTGTCATTTTCAGATATGAGGAAAGCATTATCGCAGGATGTTGAGAAGAAGTCTGTCATACCATTTAAAAGGCCGGTTACACCTGACGAACTTGAATATGATTGACTAGCGTGCCTTCATTAGTGAGGTGCATTTTGCATGTTAGTACAATTGATTGCTAAACAAGTACATGTATTTCAGTAATTTAAAACACGTGATAAGAGTAACTGTTTTGCATTATATAGAACATTTATGTATAATTTTAACAGTGTAAAGGTACTCGGTCCAAAGAGCACCTTGAAGATTTGACCCTTGAGAGCAACCAATGGGCAGTGAACAGCATGGCAAAAACTTTTTAATGAAGAGTAATTTTTTCTTGGGCTCTTGAGAGTACTGAAACTCTGGAGTGCGCACTGAACCAGCTTTGGCCTCTCTTGAGTCTGCGTTTTTTTGCTCATCCTTTGTATGTGTTGTTCCATGTGGTGCCCAGTTTAGATGGAAGGGGAATTTTTGTGATCTCCATAGCCATGAAGACTGCAGTATGCCCGAGCCTTCTTATTGTTTGTAAAGATTTTATCTTAGATTATTGCATATTGTCGATGGGACTGAAGACCAATCACTCTAAATGTTTGAAGTCAGGAACCAAACTTCCTGGAGTAATATTTCAAGCAAAGTCCTCGTTAAATGCAAGCTTCTACTGCTTCTACTGCACTTGGTATGTTTCGGTCGATATAAAGCACAATCCATGGGTCACAACCCGTTTAGGGCAGAAAGTTAAACGATTTATGCATTACAATTGATCAAGTGCGACTCTTCCAAAATTCTCTTTTTCAGGTGGCCATTACAATCTGCATGTCTGCATGTATACTTTTAAACGCGGCATCCAGCGCTAGCTGCCATTTAGTCCAAATGCATAGCTCTCATCTCCATTCATCAACTAAGCAATGCTGTGTTCTATTTTTTCTTTTCTTTTATTTTTTTTAAAAGCAGGAGGTTTATACGCCCACCTGGATTTCATTGAGATTATGAAGGTCATAGTAGGGATACAAGTACTGTGGACAGGACAGTCAAAATACAAGGATAATGAAGTTAGGTAGACAGCAGATCTAATTATAAATATTAAATAACACCTATGCAGTCGAATTGCTCCACATTATAATTTGAAGGAAGATCTAAACGTCACTAGTGGATTCTAGATATTGACCCCAAGTTCCGGTCTGCCTTCTAACCGGTTCATCTGGTTGCTTTCGTTTTGGCATCCCGCCCAAACTATTAACAAACTAGAACATTATCTTATCCGTTTAGAGTACCCTTCTGTTGGTAGCTGCTCATAATCGGACCACCCCAAGCCATCTCAATTGTATGCCAGGAGTTCAATCCTGCTGTGATTTTGTTTTTTTTTCTTTTAATGAAGCAAATTCTGACTCAGGCCAAGTATCTTCTCAGGAGGACATAGGAGGCCAAGAATCCACGCTAACTTGACAGCCAAATCACATGGCGTTGCATGACAGATACTTGATTCATAGGTGCCCATGAGTTTTAAAGTTTGTAGTTTGGCAGGCAGTCAAATGAGAGGTTAAATAATCTTACAGGAAAGCGCGTACATTAGTTCTAACAATGGCTTCACGCACAAATGGAATTTGAATTTCAAAATCACATTCAGTGCATCTGTACTTTAGGCCACCTAAATCAAAACTTAAGGAAAATATTGGAGTTATGTTCGGAATGCAAGATTGTTGAAATTGATAAACAGAACCCAGCATATCAAAATTTGAGAGCATAAACCATGCTCTTAGACCTAAAAGTGCCGTATTTTCCCCTAGGCATAGGAGTCATCTGAAGACCTACGTATAGCTCAAAACCTTTTGGATGGTGGAAAGTTCATCATCATTTTTCGAAAAAAAATTGATGCCTCTGTTTCAGAATGCATCTGAAGAAGCCCAAAGTTTCCTTAGTTTTTTTTCTGAAAAGCATGTAGAAAGTCATATTTTTTTAATAATAAATTTATTAAATCAAAATTTAGAGGCATGGTCCTCATCAATTCAAGAGGTCCTGGTCTCCTAGAAAATTATATTTATGAACATGATTCTTCTGTCGAGTACACTTTTCATATTTCTCTATTTACCTTAGGGCTTCTAAGCATTATTTAATTTAAAGCAGTCCTAATGCATTCCGATGAATGTGCAATAGCGAGTGACAATAGCTATCAGAGACTGATGGATTCTAGACATTGATGAAAACCTTTGATAGTGAGGTATAGCTAATAGTTATCATCTTGTCTTCTAGCTCTAATTCATAATTTTCCTGCTTATTTCAATATTGAGCAACAAAATTTCATAAAACTCCTAGAATCCCTTACCCTGTCCAATTCAAGTTGATGGTCATGATGGATAGTATAGGTGTTCGAAGACTATAGATAGAATCTCATTTTGTCACTCATTTATAGGCATCTCAGGTCAAACACCTGAAACTCCTCTATTGGTGCAAAGCTACGTCCATGTACCTGATTTTGCATAATGCAGCCAACTCTAAGAAGTGCTACATAGCATTGGTATCTAAGTTTAAGCCTTCCTATGGAAGTCCCTCTTCATCTTCAGCAATCGCACATAGTTCTTGAAGAATTCCGAATGGTGAAAAGAAGATGAAGAGAACTCAGAACAGGGGAGAAAAATGAAAGAAAGATTGAGCAGGAAGCCCTCTTTTTCTTATCTTTCCATCGATGAACACAGCATGTATTAATTCACAAAAACTGTAACCGAAAGGAGCTAACTGTTAACTAAATAACAGGAGTAACTAACTAAATAACAGACTCTTGGATAAGATAACTGACTAAACTAACCAACTGAATGAGTTATTAAACTAACTATACAGCTGAATGTCTGAATATTAACACTCCCCCTCAAGATAGAGTGTGCAAATTATGAACACCCATCTTGTTAAGTAGAGTATGGAATCTAGCAACTCCAAAATTTTTAGTCAGCAAGTCAGCAAGCTGCATAGTGCCGGGAACATGTAAAGTTCTAACCATTCCGGACTGAATTTTGGCTCTCATAATGTGGCAATCAATTTCGATATGTTTGGTTCTTTCATGAAACACCGAATTAGCAGCGATATGTAACGCTGCCTTATTATCAAAAAATAACAAAACTGCCCTTGTGTGTGAAACATTGAGATCATGAAGGAGGCTTATCAACCAAGTGAGCTCACAACAAATGGATGCCATGGACCAATATTCTGCTTCTGCTGAAGACCTTGATACAGTATGTTTTTCTTTGATTTTCATGATATAAGTGAATTCCCAAGGAAGATACAAAAACTTGTGACAGAACGTTGAGTGTCAGAATATGCTCCCTAATCCGCATCACAAAATGCCTTCAAATGTAGTTCAGAGTTGGAAGGAAAAAACAATCATTGTTCTGGTGTAGCCTTTAAATACCCTAAGACATGATAAGCTGCATCAAGATGAGGCTGTTTGGGAGAATCTAGGAGCTGACTTAAGAATTGTACATAATAAGTCAGATCAGGCCTTGTTATAGTAAGGTAAAGTAACCTTCCTATAAGCCTTCTGTAGATTGTAGGATTAGGAATGGGATCCCCTTCATATTTGTTGAGTTTCAAAATTTGTGCTATGGGACAATTTGCAGTTTTTGCACCAAGATACCAAACATCATTCAATACCTCTAGAGCATATTTTCGCTGAGAAATAGAAATTCCTTTTGAGCTTCTAGCCACTTCAAGACCAAGGAAGTATTTTAGAACTCCCAGATCTTTAAGTTTAAATTGCAAATCCAGAGTTTTCTTGAACTGATTGATGTAGGATATATCATTTCCAACAATGATTATGTCATCAACATAAACTAGTACAACTGTATATGAGCAACCATTATTTCTTGTGAACAAAGAGTAATTAGCCTTAGATTGAATGAAATCATAAGAAACAATGAAAGAGGAAATTTTTTCAAACCATTGTCTTAAAGCCTACTTCAATCCATATATGGATTTATTTAAACGGCGGACTAACCTTTCCCCTCTGTCCCCCTGCACCTCATAACCTGGTGGTTGTGTTATATATACTTCCTCATATAAATCACCATGCGAAAATGCATTATTTACATCAAGTTGATATAAGGACCAGCTGCTAATGGCTGCAACTGCCAAAAGAGTCTTAATTGTCACCAATTTTGCAACTGGAGAAAAAGTATCATGATAATCCAACCCAGTTTGTTGTGTATATCCCTTTGCAACAAGTCTTGCTTTCTTCCTCTCTTAGTTCCATCAGATTTGAATTTCTGTTTGTAAATCCACTTACAATCTACTACTTGTTTTTCTTTTGGCAATGTAGTAACAGGCCATGTGTCATTATCAACAAGAGCTTTGATTTCAGCATTCATGGAAGCACACCATTCAGGTAATTTGGATGCTTCAGCATGGGTCTTTGTCTCAATGAAAGATGAGATGGATAATGCAAAGGTACCGTGAGAAGGAGAAAGCTTTGCATAGCCCAAACAAGTTGAAATATCATAGGGCTTACTTTGCTCTGCACAAAATTCTGATTGTTGGATGATTGATTGAGGGTGTAGAGCATTTAAAGCTAGGTTACAATGATACTCTTGGAGATAAGTAGGAGGATGTCTAATTCTAGAAGATCTTCTAAGTGGCAAAGTGATGGTGGAAGGATTTACTAAAACAATTTCAGGGGAAGGTGCTGAATGTAATGTGTCGACAGAATTAGTGGTGCAGCAGGCGTATCAATGGAATTATGTGTATGAATGGGTGTTTCGGCACTGAGATTCAAATTATTTTAAGAAGAGCAAAAATCATTTGAAGTAGTGAAGAATGGAAGGAAAAGAGTATCATGATACTGAATTTCAGAAGGTTGAGTATCATGATATGGGGATGAATGAGTGTTTAAGTTGTGTTGAAAGGAAAACTTGAATTCATAGAAAATAACATCTCTGAAAATGAAAGTAGATTTAGACTGAATGTCATAGAGTTTGGAGGCCTTCATGCCATGGGGATATCCAAGGAAGATACATTGCCTAGCCCTTGGATCAAACTTTGACCTATTTCTTTTTAAGGTAGAAGCATAACATAGGCAACCAAAAACTCTTAAGTGAGATTAAGATGGTCTTGAAGAGAATAAAACTTCATAAGGAGATTTATTAGACAATTTGGAGGTGGGTATCCTATTGATAAGGTACACAGGTTCTCCCCAAAAATTCAAAGGAAGATTAGTTTGAAATCTTAATGCTCTAGCAACATTAAGGATGTGTTGATGTTTTTTCTCTGCTACTCTATTTTGCTGAGGAGTATCAACACAACTACGTTGATGTATTATCCCTTTTGATGCATAAAATTCTCTCGTACGAAATTCTAATCCATTGTCTGATCTAAGTGATTTAATTTTAGCAGAAAGTTGGGTTTCAACAAAGGAATAAGAAGCTTGAATGAAGTTTGAGACTTAGAACGCATCAAATAAACCCAAGTTACCCTGCTGTAATCATCCACAATAGTATGAAAATACTTAGAACCATCAATTGAAAGTGTTGAGAAAGTTTCCCAAATGTCACAATGAATCAATTCAAAAATGGAATTGAAAATATCTTCAGAATTGGGAAAATTCGGTCTATGTTGTTTTGCAAGAGGACAAATTCTATAATGTTTGTCTTTACCAATGTATATTTCAGGTACAAGTTTATTGAGTAAACTAACCCTAAAAGGAGATAGATGTCCTAGTCTACGATGCCACAAATCAAAATCAGGATAATGTGCAGCTGAATGTGAATGTGCAGCAGAAATTGAATGTACAGTAGAACAGGATGAGTAATTAGTTGAACCTTTGTTTAATTGAAGATGATAAAGACCATCTTCAAGCTTCCCCACTCCAATCATTACCCAAGTAACTAGGTCCCATATGAAACAAGAGTTTGAAAGGAAAATTAGGCAACAATGATGTGCATTTACAAGCTTGTTTTTCTGAAATTAAGTTGAAAAAAAAATAAAGTAAACAAAGCACATTGGTTAAGGTGAGGAATTCTGAAATTTTAACTATCCCTACATATGTCACAGGGACTTATTCACCATTAGGTAACTTGACAGTGGCATTAACCTTTGCTGGAGTTTCAGAAATTTGAGAAACAGAATATACCATATGATCTATAGCTCCTATATCTATGATCTATGAAAACTAAGATTGTTTACGATTAGAAGTGCTTAAGAGATTGATGTGGTTACCTAAAAATGCAGAGGTTGATGGCAATTGAGGGCTATTACTTCCCCTTTGTAAGCTTCCAACTTGATTTATGGATGGCACACTAGCAGCAGAGTTAAATGCATAAGATTGTAGCTGTGGTTTCAGCACTGAAATAATTCTTTGGCATTGATTCGGAGTGATTGTGAGGTTAGAAAATTCTTGAAATCTGGTGCAGAGGTACCAGAGATCTGGTTGATTGTGGAAATTGCTCCTTTACTTTTTGTAAAGTTAAAACCAGGTGGAAATCCATGAAGCCAATAACATTTATCCCTTGTATGTCCTGATTTTCCACAATGGTTGTATATGGGCCTATTTTTGCTAAGAATTTGGCCTACAATACTCTGTCTTTGAATGGGTCTTGCATTGAACGAGGGTTGATTGGAGAAAGAATGATTGAATGAAGACTGATTGTCAAGAGGTTTTTCAAAGGTAGACTTACTGGCAAAAGCAGCAGCTGTAACTTCAGAATTTTGGATCATGGCAGTCACCTCTCGCTGCCATTCTTCTTGAAGCACAAGTGCAAAAACTTTATTGACTAGTGGTAAAGGATCCATGAGCAAGATCTGTCCTCAAATGTTTGAGTAAGAATCATTGCATCCCATCAAGAATTGCATGACTTGCTCCTCGGACTGGTATTCATTTTGTTGCCGAGGTCTGAAGTTCTCAAGTTCTTCCCAAAGTTCCTTCAACCGAGTGAAATATGAGATCACAGAACCATGATTTTGAGAAATGAATGAGATGGTTTTCTGTAATTGATAGATCCTAGGACCATTACTTTGGCTAAATCTTTCCTTTAGATCAAGCCAGATTTGCCTTGCAGATTTCATGTAGATTACGCTGGTACTGATTTCCTTTGGGATGGAGTTCAAGATCCAAGTTGAAACCACTATATTGCATCGTCTCCAAGCAGCATGATGTGGATGATTTGCTGGGGGCTGAGCAATGCTACCATTGATGAAGCCTTCCTTGTTCTTAACACTTATGGCTGTTGTCATTGATCAGCTCCAGGTGGAGTAATTCTCTTCATTCAAGATTAATGAGATAAGTTGCAAACCTGTGTTATCACCATGGTGTAAAAAATAGGGACTTGTTGGATCCTCCATCACATTTTGAATTGGAGAGAAAACTGAATCAGCTGTGGCATTGGCAGAACTAGCAGTAGCATTGGCCGAGGACACCATGATGGAAGCGCTTCAAAGCTCTGATACCATGAAGAATTTCGGATGGTGAAAAGAAGATGAAGAGAACTCAAAACAAGGGAGAAAAATGAAAGAAAGATTGAGCAGGAAGCTCCCTTTTTCTTATCTTTCCATTGATGAACTCAACATGTATTTATACACATAAACTATAACCGAAAGGAGCTAATTGTTAACTAAATAACAGAAGGAGTAATAACTAAATAACAGACTCTTGGATCAGATAACTGACTAAACTAACCAACTGAATGATCTAACTATGAAACTAACTATACAGCTGAATGTCTGAATATTAACAGTTCTCGAGGGCAAGTAGAACTTGATGGTAGAGCACCAACCATCACCTACTATCTTATGGCACCAATTTAGCCATCCATCTCAAGCAACCAGTGAAATCCTTAGACAAGCTTTTCTGCACCAGTCCTCACCTTCATAGGCTTTCTGAGCATCTAAAAAAGGATTTGTCCTGGCAGCCTCAGTATCATAAAGCGCTTTAGATGTAGAATTTGACAATGAAAAATCGTGATCAAGCCAATAAGAGACTACAACAAGCATCAAGAAAAGATAGTGTACTATATGGTGGATGATCATAAAGGAAAAAAAAAAAGGTAAAAAAAGAGAAATCAACAGCTTTCAAAGTTTGGCTTGTCTAAAAAAGCATGTCTAAATTATAAATACGAAGCTTAAGTTCCTAATCTGTATGTGGTCATACATGGTAGTGGATAACCATGCCCAAAGCGGTATGAAACCACTTATAATATGGGGCCTAAGTGAGAGACGATTTGGAGGAATATTGCATCTCTTCATATTACTCCAAGAACCTCTATACATAGATGTTTCAACTAAAGCAAGGCAGCATATGCAGGAAACCCAACAGAAGTTTGACAAGTTTATTCTTTGAGTTTGATTTTATTAGACTAAACCAACCGATCCATAGGTTTTGAGGGAAACTTCACAAGGACATTTAGTCTTAGATGGTTATAGCTTAAACAAGACCTTGATAGAAACCTGGTAAGTGGTTCAGCAGGTGGGACAGCGCTTGAAGGTCTCTAGGCTGACATCTTAAGCCGCATGATCAAGCTTAATAACCAAACAATCCCAGTTAAGTAAAAGAGTACCGTTTCCTTCTAGATGCAGTCTAGGTAACTTAGGTGGCTTGAGGTGCAACTGCATGGGGCCAGAAAATATTTTTCTTAATTCGGATCGTAGACATGCTAGATTAGGAGGCCTGCAAGTAAAAGACTGTAAGATGCACATCACTAAGATAACTCGGTAGCTAGGTCAGCGGAACTGTCCTGAACTGGATGGTTCCGCACGTTCCAAGTTGTACCGGTGGCTCACAGTACGGTTCCGGCGACGAAAACAAGATGCATTGCTGGAGCTGGAGAAAGAGAAAAAAAGAGAGAACGAGCGGGAAAGGGAGAGAGAGGGAGAGGTGGCAGACACCGGCGGAAGGCCGTGGATGGCCGGTAGAGGTTGCGGCAGCCGAGGCTGCGACTAGTTTTTCTGTTTCGAACGAAATAGGGATCCGGCCATGGATAAAATTTTTTGAAATTTTTAGGTGAAGTTGGCAAACAAGGAAACTGGTCGAAACAAGGAAACTGGTCATGGCTTTGGTCTCCACCGCCCCCCTGCAGCCTTCGCCAGCCCCCTTGCGGCCCTCCACCGGTGTCTACCAGCCTCTCTCCCTCTTTTCTCTCTTTTTCTTTCTCCCACAGTATTGTGCCCTCATCAGTATAGGCCCGACACGGCCTGTACCAGCTCGAGCCACCGGAGAATCGATATAGTGTCCGGTATCGATTCCTACGACCTTGCTCGGTAGGACACAAACAAGACCTCTCTTATCCTAAAATAAAATGAGGGTTTTCCAATAAAAGAAGTCGGCGGAACTGTCCTGAACTGGATGGTTCCGCATGTTCCAAGTTGTACCGATGACTCACAGTACGGTTCCGGCAATGAAAACAAGACGCATTGCCGGAGCTGGAGAAAGAGAAGAAAAGAGAGAGCGAGCAGAAAAGGGAGGGAGAGGGAGAGGTGGCGGACACCGGCGGAAGGCCGTGGTGGGCCAGTAGAGGTTGCGGCAGCCAAGGCTACGACCAGTTTTCCTGTTTCGAACGAAATAGGGATCCGGCCGTGGCTAAAATTTTTTGAAATTTTTAAGTGAAGTTGGCAAACAGGGGAACTGGTCGAAACAAGGAAACTGGTCATGGCTTTGGTCTCCACCGGCCCCCTGCAGCCTTCGCCAGCCCCCTTGCGGCCCTCCACCGGTGTCTACCAGCCTCTCTCCCTCTTTTCTCTCTTTTTCTCTCTCACAGTATTGTGCCCTCATCAGTATAGGCCCGATACGGCTTGTACCAGCTCGAGCCATCGGAGAACCGATATGGTGTCCGGTATCGGTTCCTACGACCTTGCTCGGTAGGACACAAACAAGACCTCTCTTATCCTAAAATAAAATTAGGGTTTTCCAATAAAAGAAGAATAACAAAAATAAAATATTTTTTTTACATTTCTATAATTATTTTTGATGTAAAGAAAGATAAACTAGTTTTAGGATAACTAGAAAGCAATATTTAAATAAGATAACTAGGTGGTGTCTTACTGATTAAATCTCTCAACCTAAGTAGAGTCACAACAGTTACTAGTTGGGCTTCCACCGCCGACATCGCACTAGCTTCACTTCAGGTCTTCTATAATTTCATTACAAGGGAAGGGCTTTCTATGAGACACGGGCTGAAGTCGGCAGCCCCTGCCGACTTCAGTCCCGTTCTCTTTATGGAAGGCCGGAACAGAAATCGCGATCCTCTCCGGCTCTTCCGGGGACGATCGGGGTGGGGATGCCGCTAGTCCCGCGGCCCCCCCTCCAGCTGATCCGCGGCCGAACCGCGGCCGCGAATCTCGCTCAGCCGC
>JAOXJJ010000281.1:43446-55519 GCA_025769935.1 Phoenix roebelenii | reverse complement strand
TTAGTATAACATAAGATATACTCAAATGCTTTGAGCTCATCAAAATCAAATAGAAATTTAATCAATCACTCCACACTTGTCACATGCCCAAAGAAAGGAGGGGGCATCCCCCTCCTTTCCTACTTTGGTCCCACATGCCATATGGAGGGGCATCCGCCCCTCCTCCCTCTTTCATGCGGATTGCCACACGGCGCAAGGCGAGTCCTTAGATTCTCTCCAATCCCTTTTAAGTAAGGGGTGTGATAGAACTAAGTAAGGGGTATGGTAGAATTTGGAGGGATGAATTAAAAAGTGATTTCTCATTGAAATTATTCCTTGTTCAGCTAGGCATGGGATGCCTATAAAAGGAGGGGTGGCGTGGGGCATTAAGAACCATAGGAGCTCTCTTGAATCAGCCGCCCACCCCCTTCCTTCTTCTCCTTCCAGGCGTGAGCTAGAAATAAGAGCTGCGCCCTCTTCTTCTTCTTCTTTCTCTTTCTTCTTCCTCTCAAAGCAGTCAAAAGGTTGATTGAAGAGAAAGAAAATCAGTCATCAAAGGTGATCTCTATAAGAAAGCTAGCACCCTGGTGAGATCTTGGAGCGATTTGTACCTCGTGTGGATACCTATAAAGGCTGAACGCTTGTGCGGCTTCAAGCGAAACAAATCCAACGATCACCAGATAGCGGTGAAGATTTACCCATTCAAAGATAAAAATATGATCTTTATAATTCTAAATAATAGATATGAAATTAATCAAGTTAGTAATTTTAATCTTTTCTTTAGATTTCATAATCTTCTGAGTTAGAGAACTCAAGAAATTTTTTGAAATCTACGTTTTCTAGGACATTCATGAGATGAACGACCCCGCGCGTATTTTTCTGATGCGATTATCACAATGCGTGCGGGGGTAACCCGACACATACATGGCTTGTTGGTGGGATAATTGAAACTACTTCCTAATCAGCTGCATGGGAAAAAAATTCGAATTCAAATTCAAACTTCTCCCATGCGAGGCATATGTTGAAAATCAAATGGAAAAGGTGAGCATGAAATAAGTTCCTAATCAGCCGCATGGAAAAAATTTCAAGTTCAAAATCAAACTTCTTCCATGCTAAAACCGCATTTGAGTCTACCACATCCTAAAGTTTTGACCATTAAACTTTTCAGTTTAGCAGTAAGAGTTTTAGATGTGTGGAAAGCCATTGATTTGTAGCTTAATTAACACAGTTTTGATACCTGTGAAAATAAAAAGATTTATGCCAAATTATTGTACTGATATCTAATTTGAATTTTATATGTCAAGTTGAAAAATCCAAATAATAACAACCAGATCAGCTCCAGATTGGTGGTGGAGCACTTGGCTCATTTAAATACCAGCATTTCTTAGGCACGTAGGTCTTTTGGACAACCTTTTCTTAGACACCGTTATTCAATGGATAATTTTTCTAAATATCGTTCAATTTCATTTTAAGTGTAATATTAAGGTAGCTCCTATGAATTAACCAATTTCTAAATTTTTATTTGAATGGAATCTAGAAATTACTTCAGGAGTAGTCCAAATGGAGGTATTAATAAACCTATTGGAGGTTAGGCAATCTAATATTTTGTTTGAAAAATTAAGCACTAAAGTGAAGCTAGCATAAATGTGTAACAGCTAAAATATAACAATTTGCAATTATGCAGTAAAATGTATAATAAACATTGCAATTTAAAATCTAAATGCACAAATATAATTGATAAATTAATAATTAAATATTTTTAATATTCAAAAATAGTAAATAAGAAAAATAAACTAGCAAATAATTAACTTGACAATAGAATAATAAAAAAAAGAAAGAGAGAGAAGATGGCTTGTGGATCGAAGCACGTTGACGCATTCTCCCAGAAAAATTTATGCTCCCATGCACGGATCTACTGGCATAGATCTTCTAGAGATACGACAACCCAGTACAGAACCATATCTTTTTCGTCAGTGCGCCTCTAGGAAAGAAAGAAGAGCACGTTCACGCTTGCAGATAGCTCAAAAGAAACTTAGAAAAATTATGAGAAAAAGAAAAAAAAATTATTTTTTTTCTTCCCAGTGATTTCTAGAGCCCTTTTTATATAGGCTCTTAGAATAGGAAGAACAGAAATTTTTTATTGTATTTGAAATGATCCATAGAGCCCTTTATATAGGCTCAGGCGCATCAAAAGAAGCAGACTCTCCTCCCATGGATTGATGACGTGTCTTCTTGTGCTTCTTTGATCTTGCGACTTGTTGCATCTTGGCCGCCCATGCTTTTTTCCTTCTTTAGAAGGTCTTTTCATGCTTGCTCTTGCACGTGGATGCATGATACTTGTCATGGCCTGCTTTTTTTGGGGATCTTTCTATGTTTGCTCTCTTGCTTGTGCGCGGAAGCTTGGCACTTGGCCATTGGCCAAGTTAAATATTTGGTTTTAAAATTTTGAAATATTTGATTTAATTCAACACTAATTAGTTGCTAGAAACCTAATTAATTGGATAAGATTTATAGGTAAGGATGTAATCTAATGATGCGAGAGGGCTTATGGGCGAACACCATCACTCCTTTTATAGGGTAGTTCTGAAAAGTAATAGGTCTCAGGGTTTATACATGAATGGTAAAAAATGAAAGAACAATGGAAGAACAATGGAAGAAAAGAAGAGAGGAAGAAGAAGGGGAAGGGAGGAACGATGCAGGCACTTGGTGCTCCTTGAGAGCTCCTTTGTTTTTTGTCAAGTGGATAGTGGAGGATTAGAACTTCTGGATGGTACAATGGAAGAACGAAAAAGGAGAAAGCTAGAGAACTGAGAGAGGTCAGTTTCCTTAAGGTTTTTCCAATAATAGCTTCATTCAAAGGAATTTCTTCTATTTTCTACGGATTTTCTTCATAGAATATTGGGAGAGTGAGGAGGTATTTAATTATAGGGAGTGGGTGAGGGGTTTTATAGATAAGATTTAGGGAGGAGTGAGAGTGCCTTAAATCTGGGGATTAGGAGAGAGGGATTAAGTGGCTTATTCTTACTGGCTAATTAGTTTGAGGAGAGATTCATGATGTAGCATCAATGAAGGGTTGAAATGATAAGAGAGTATACTTTGTTAGAGTGTATTTTTTGGAGGACTTAGACTGCATAGAGGGAGGAGGGATTGATTTGAGGGCTATAATTCAATATAAAAGGATTCAAAGATAATGATGAATTTGAAGTACTAAGGTCTATTTGCTAAGGGGTATGAAGTGAGGAGTGAATAGATGGCGGATGACGATTTGAGAATGGTGGGCTTGCTTAGATTATGTTTCTTTAAAGGGATAGGATTGTGTAGAGAGAGGTTGATTTGACGGCTATGATTCAATCTATAGGGATCTAAGGGATATGATGAATTTGAAGTGGCAAAGTCCTATTGACTAAAGGGTATGAAGATATTATTGAAAAGGTGGATGGTGGAGATTTAAGAAGAGTCTATTTGTTTGACTATGTTCTTTGGATGGCTATAATTAGAGAGAAAAAAAAAGATTGGAATTAGAGGATAGAATTTGATCTGAGGTTGAGCAAAGGATCAAGTTGGAGGAATTTGATTAGATTTTTCATCATCGTAAGGATAGGTATTGTAAGGGGCAACTAGATGGCTATGGTGTTGTAGAAGAGGAAGGGATGCCATTGATATAAATATCATTGGATTTAGGAGAATTATTTATGGTTATTTTAGGCCTTTAGGAATGATATGACTGCCAAAATTGATTCACTAAGATTAACCTACTGCTTATCAAGGATTTGGCATCCAAAGAGATAAGGTTGATTATGAGAAAATCTTGGGTTTGTCTTGGGTTTGTTATTTAATAGTAGAGCTATGATTAGATATGAGGGAGTGAGCATATGAGAATTTTGTAAGGATGGATATATGACAAAGATAATAACTTAGTACCCAAAATTGATGGAGTAAGATAATAACTTAAAAGTCGAAGCTTTAATATTCTTGAGCTCCATCTAAAGAATACATCAAGTAGTGGAGGAATGGCCCGATACAAGTGTACATGATACCGACAGGCTGAATGAATCAAACATTAGCTAGGATATCCTAAATAGCTGCTAAAGGCATTCGGGGAGGAGGTACGGGCGGCCCTCTAGTCATTAGGCGAGGACAGAGCCCCGGGCCCGGATGGATTTCCCACATTTTTCTTTAGAAGATACTGGCACATAGTCAGACAAGAGGTGGTTGCGGCGGTCCAGCAGTTTTTTGTGTCTACAGCGATGCCCGAGGAGTGGAGAAGGATCTTCATCACATTGATTCCGAAGAGACAGGATGTCGTTGAGCCGAACCACTATAAACTGATTAGTTTGTGCACCACCTTGGATAAGGTGGTACGAGGGTCTTGGTCTAGAGGATGAGGGGTATTCTACCCAGACTCATTTGCCCTGAGCAGAAGGCTTGTTGGAGGGCGATCCATCTCCGACAACGTTCTCATTGCTCATGATTTCATGGTTGACCTCCAGAAAGCGCCTATAAGTGTAGGTGCTTGATGGGTATCAAACTTGATATGGAGCGGGCATACCACAGGATGAGATGGGAGTTTGTGTGACGATGCTTGGAGGGGTTTGGGTTTCACCCATAATGGATCAGATGGGTGCTTGGGTGTATACTGTCCCCGTCCTTTACCTTACTGGTCAACGGCTCACCATCGAGCTTCTTCGAGTCGTCGGTGGGGTTGAGACAGGGCTGCCTTTTGTCACCACTATTGTTCATCCTATGTGCAGATTCTCTGTCCCGAGTGCTCAGACAGGCAGTTGAGGAGAAAGAGATGGAGGTCTATGGTCGGCAGTCGGGACGACCAGGATTTCATATCTGTTATTCGTTGATGGTTGTAAACTTTTGGCTTTCGCAACAAGTGGATCAACTCGGGTTATTACTAAAATCTTGGGGGCATACTGTGGAACGTCAGGTCAGCAGGTCAACCTAACTAAGTTTGCCATTTGTTTCAGCCTGAAGACTGACCACAGGGTGAAGCATTCTATCATGAGTATTCTGGAGATCGGCGAGCAGGAAGGGACCCTTACATATCTCGAGGTTCCTATTACAGGACATCACCTATGCAGGAGGGAGTGCACATCTATGGAGCTGGGCATCAGACGTAGATTGGAGAGCTAGCAGGTGGGTGCATTGTCAATGATGGGGCGAGTCACTCTGGTATGGTCATTATTGATCTCTATCCTTATTTATTTGCTCTCCAATACCCAAGTTCCTCTTGCAGCGATCCGAGAATTGGAGAGGATGTTTTGTAGCTTCATTTGGGGATGGTGAAGAGGTAAAGAGAGCGTTCACCTTATGGCATGGGAGACTATTTGCCAGCCGACCAGCAGGGGAGGGCTTAGTATCCATTCTCTGATTGAGCGTAGGGAGTTATTGACGATCAGGATGGCAGCCAGGTTTCTTCTAGAGCATGAGAGCCTTTGGGGCTCGTTGTTGAGGGCGAAGTACAGGGATCTAGCCCCCCACTTCGCCCTTCGTGCTGGCCGAGGAGCATTTTTTATTTGGAGAGAGATCTGCGCCTGCATCCCGGGAGTGATACTAGAGATCCGGTGAGAGATTGGGGATGGTCGAACGATCAGCATTTTGGAGGATAGGTGGCTATCTGAGGTAGCATTACAGGACTGGCCTACCGTGATTGACCATGGCTGGTTGGAGGGACGCAGAGTGTGTGCCCTTTTTGCCCAGGAGGAGTGGAGGTGGGACAAGAGCCTCGTCTGGTAGGTATTTGGGGAGCACCTTGCTGACTGTGTTCTAGCTCTCCCGATCTCAGAAGGGGAGGCAGTGGATAGGAGGGTGTGGAGACGAATTGAGAGGACGAATGTAAGTGCTCGGAACCTCTCGCGAGTAGGTAGAGGGCCCTCGGTGCAAAAGATGGATTGCCGTTGGATATGGAAGATGCACATTCACCCCTGAGTAGCCTTGTTCCTATGGAAGGGGGCTTGGGAGTGTTTACCTACCAGTGGAGTTTTGGTGAGGCGGAGAGTGAGAATCCTTGTTGGATGTGGAGCTTGTCAGGCGACGGAGGAGTCCATTTACCATGTTCTTTTTGGATGCTCGAGTGTCAGTTAGATATGGAGATGTGCCTCAGCTCAGCCTGACTAGGGGCAAATGTGGGCATCCACCGAGGAGTTCCTACAGCATTTGGAGGCCTCAACTCGGGGTCCGGATGGGAGGAGAGGAGGACTCATGATGCCTACTTGGCATATCATTGCTGGCTGGATAGGAGTATACGAATTTTCGACGGCAACAACCCCTACCTGAGGGTTGTGGCGAACCGAGCTCTACGGCATACGACGGAGATCCCCGACACCATTGAGGCTTCACCTACTAGGTTGGTCAGGGATATCTAGGGGCTCCACTCTGCTCTTGCAGCATCCAGGACAATATTGGTATTCTGGGTGCCCCTACCTCCCTAGTTTTCTCAAGGTGAACTTCGATGGAAGCATAGTAGAGGAAGAGAGCTGTGAAAGTATGGGATTTATCATCAGGAATCACGATGCTAGACTCTTAACTTGTCAGTAGTGACTACTGAGCTTCAGGCGGCCTGGGTGGGTGTCTCCTATGCGAGGTGGGTACTAGGTGCGGCTCGCATCTTCCTTGAGGGTGATTCGACCATGAGGATTGAGTAGATCCAGGGATGGGGGTGCTCAGTCGAGGACCGGCCGCTGCTCCATGATATTCACAGAGCAC
Source organism: Phoenix roebelenii (assembly GCA_025769935.1). NCBI lineage: Eukaryota > Viridiplantae > Streptophyta > Magnoliopsida > Arecales > Arecaceae > Phoenix > Phoenix roebelenii. The sequence continues at coordinate 48,826 of JAOXJJ010000281.1, read as the reverse complement.
TGGAGGAGGCTGACTCCTACCAGGTCATGCACGTACATAGGGAGGCGAATAGTATTGTAGACTGGGTTGCTTCCTTCGCAGCTCATCATTTGGAAGATTTTTTTTGGCTAGACCACGGGACTGTGCCTATGCCTTTGCGCAGTATTTTGTTTTTTGAATTTGTTGGCTGTTTTCACACTCGTCAGGTATGAGCTGCCGATGTACCCAAAAAAAATGCATATACCAAGCAAAATTTATTAAGTCTAAGGTTGAGCAGGTACAATAACCTGTGAAGATTTGCCCATTGGCCTATTAGAGGGATTGTGATATGGTGCGGAGTATAGAAGATATCAGAATGTGGAAAGCGGGGAGCAATTTGAATCTAGCTACTCGAATCATCAAAGAGGTTGAGGTCAAGTGTGGACAAGTCTCGACACTAGAAATAGACGATTATTTGACTGTTTAAGATGTATGGTCCAAATACTAGAATATAACTCTGATAAAGGATCTTTGGCCAATCAGATATCTATTATTTCATTTATTTTTACTTATCTTTGCATGCACCCTTTATTTACCTTGCTTTCTCCTAATTTAACTTAGATTTGTAACCTTAACTAATATCTTCTTCTCCTCCAAGAAGGCAATGCCTTAGTAGTGTAAGTCCTTAAAGCTCAAGGTTTTAGGACCTTGTTACTATCCTTCATCTCTTTCTAGTTTTATAGACCAATGGCATGCTCACACAACCGTACGACCCCACCAGAGATGCTTGTGCTCTTCTGCCCAATGGAAAGGAATGCCAACATGTATTTTATAGCACATTTGATGGAATAGTAGGAGTAGGTTTTGAGATGCCACCACAAAGGAGAAACAACACTTGGCCATCAAGACTATCAGGAAATCTACTACACCATGTCGTCGAAGAACCTCAAAGTTCTCAAATTGGGCCTAATGGACAAGCTCCTCTGGATATGCAAGGAATTGAAGTTCTCGAGGATCAAACTAGCTCTACTTCTCCTCAAGATCTTGGTTTCAAAAGCAATGTTTCTTAGTCGAAAATGATTCATCTGTCAGCCGATTCTTAGCAAGACATAATCTCATAGTTCAAGTTCTATGTGAACAAGAGCAAGTGAGGCTTACTAGAAGTCATTGTTAGTCAAGTGGCTATTGTGTTAAGTCAATTTGTGGAGCAACAAGAGACATCCTTAGCCTTGATGGTAAAGAAGGTCAAGAGGGGTCGATCATACCCCTATGGTGGATAAATCGGCCTACCAATCTCTATAGTGTGGAAATGTGAAGATCCTCAAGAAGCCTAACTTTGAAAAACTCATAGCCCAGCAAGGTCAAATATTTTCTTGGGATGTTCTCAGGATTTATAGACCGAGGCGAAAGGTCAGACATAACAAGTAGTCACTGGTGCTTCAGTTGATATTAGGTTGCTATTCAAGCCCAACTTGGGCTTAGGCCATCCTAGTCTATGGATGGCCATTAGGAGAAATGTTGAGTAGGTCATCCTCTAGTGATAATGGGTAGCCGGGTAGGGGGTAGCAATACTGTCACCCTATTATGCAACCTACCCTCATCACCAAGGCTGGGAAGGAACCATCCCAAGGGGTGTCACCATTCTCTCTTTGACTATTATGGACGTTAAATTCATATGCCAAGGGGCAACCTGATATTGGTATTCTTCGGAAAGGGTTTTGTTTAGCTTGGAAGTCGGTTATTCGGTCCATCAAGAATCCTCACATTGATAATGGATGAAATTAATTTTTTATTTTAAGGATGTCCGTGGATGACTAGGACAAGGGTCTTATGATCAATATAGTAGTAGAATTACAAATAAAGTATACAAAAATAATAATTGGCTATCAAACAGAAATGGTTTTCATTTTTAATCATATCTTGTATTCAGCTAGAAGGCTAATACATCGGTCTAACATAAAATCTAGAGCTTTTACAAGGGAGATTATAGACTTCTAGCCATTCCCTTGATCTGCTCCCATAAATATTGGAGTTTCTTGGACTTCTCATCAGGCTTGTCTACTCTGGAAAGAAGTTCAGGAAGCTTTGAGGTGCAGTCGTAGAGTCGAGCTCAAGCTTCATCTAGAGCCTTAAATTTCTCTTTGCTATTCCTCTCCCACTCAACTTGTGTTTCTTCCAAAGCTTTCAATTTGTCAAAGGATTCGGTCAATCAAGTTTCCAAGGAGGTAATCATGTGCTTCATTGATCGAAAGTCCTCCTGGAGGTCATCTTAGGCATTCATAATTCATTCTAGCACATTTTGAAGGATGGTTACTTCAAATTCAAGCTCCACCTTTCATGAAATCACTCGCTCAATGTCTTCAATCAATGAATCTAGATATTGGTAGGTCTGGGTGAAGCATGAAAGTCTATCTTTCAAATTGGTAGAGTTTGAGGCTTGACCAATTGGAAGATCAACAGTGTGTAGTAGGGCATCAATCATGCTCCAAATTTCAGGCATCCTCTAACGATCAACAAGGACATTGAGATCAAGATCCATGGCACTTTGAGTTACCCTCAAGCCTTCAAGACTTTAGTTGAAGGGCTAGATGAGACAAGGATGCTAATTAAGGATGATCTGGATGAATGCATAGCTAACCTAGCCTTCATTTGGGCCAGCAAACTAAGGACGGAGCAATCATGATCATTACTGATCTACGAGTAAAGAAGCAAAGTGGACTACTTAATTTTAACCTCTTGGCTAATGGTTGAGGAGTTCAAAACTGATAGCTTAGAACTAGACTCTTGAATAGGGTTTGCATCAAGATCTAAAACTAGGAGGGGCTTTATAGCATTGATCAGACCAGCTTCAACAGCGACTTCCAGGCCTCGAGGGGATTGTTGTTCTAAATGAGGTTGTTGAGACAACTCAGCTTGCATCGATGGATCAGCTGAATGTATTGGATTTTCAAGGGGTTCTATTGGTTGGTCTCGAAGTTGGGAGAGTTTTTGGTGGGATTTGGTCAGGAGTGAAGCAATGGTATTGGTCGAGTCATCAACTCTGGGCAAAGAGCCTCTTTCAGACCCCTCACTATCCTCCTGGATTACTAAAGAGTTAAAGGGCACTTATCCACTAGGGCTACTGGTCCACCTCCATTTTCTTTGAGGGTTTGGTAGAGTAATTCACCTTGGTTTATGAACCATAGCCTTCGTCCATTTACGGGCCAACTAGTCGATCATAAGTTAAGCCAAATAGGAATGGCCTCTAGATGAGTAAAATGAACAAGAGGGGGCTCGAACAAAGTTGAAGGATCCATGGCTCTTAAAGTGTTCAGTTGTGCATATTTTGTTTTTCTTCAACCCCATGCACATACTGAACTAGAACCTTGTGCACGATTGTGTTCTTTCCTTGGGTATGAAATTGAATGCAAAAGGTACAAATGTTGGGATCCCATTTTATATAGGCTTCATATCTCTCCCCATATTCTTTTCTAGGAACATAAAATGTTCTCCACCATATTAAAGTTTCACACTCCTACATTTCATCTTTGATTTTTTCCTAATCCTTCTGTTGAGTTGTTTCTAGAAGATTTTTGCTGATGATTCTTCTAATGAGTTCATTCATGACACTCCTATGGCTTCTCCTAAGGTGCCAGCTCCATCGGATAATCCTAACAATGATCCTTTCTCCTCCACTGAGTCATCTTCACCATCTTCTTCTCTTTCATTACTTTGATGCTCTACTCGGTTAAGAGAACTATCTGCTCGTCTTTGGGATAATTATTATTTTTCCACCCTTATTTTCTTACATAAGCCTCTGTCCCGTCGTGAGGCTAGTACTAATCCTGTCTGGTAGCAAGTAATAGAAGAAGAATTGTAGGCCTTGGATGAAACACATAAATGGAATCTAGTTCATCTACCCCTAGTAAGATTGATATATGTTGCAAATGGGTTTATGAAATCAAGACATGGTCAGATGGGTCAGTGGAGCAGTACAAAATCCATCTTGTGAAAAAAGGCATTATATAAGAATATGGTATTGACTATGAGGAGACTTTTGCATCAATCATTTGTTTTGCTTTTCTTCAAAGCTTGCAAGTAGTAATGGGTGTATGAATTATATCAAATGTGAAAAATGCCTTTCTAAATCATAATCTTACTAAAAAGGTACACATGCAGACTCCTAGTCTTGATCATTTTTCAAAGAAAGTCTGCCAACTACAGAGAGTTTTATATAGTCTTAAGCAAGTTCCATAAGCATAGTTTGCTAAGTTCAGTTAGTGTGAGAATAGGGCCTCAATGGACTGGAGTCGGTAGGCCTAGCCGACTCCAGCCCTTGGCCCCCAAAAGGAAACAGAACAGGGGATCGCGATTGCGATCCCTTGCTTCTCCTTCCGCGGCATGACCGGGAGCGGCGGTGCCGCGGCCGTTCCGCGGCTGCCCCGCGGCCGCTTGAGCGGCCGCCGATCTCGCTCAACCGCTGCGGGAATCACGGCGGTGAGCTGTTTGGATTTTTTTTTTAAATCCCTCCTCCTTTGTGATTGTTCCAGCACCGAGCCTCTCCTCCCTCTTCTCCATTTCCTTCTCCTCCTTCCTCACCTCCGGCCACCGCCTTCAGATCCGACGAGCTCTCTTTCCCCTCCTCTGATTTCCATCACCAGAAACGCCAAGATTCAAGCCTTCTTCTCCGAGCTTCTTCCTCTAGGATTTCTCGTCGGAAAGCGCCACCGCTTGACCGTTGGATTGAACCACCTGCGGCCGGGATCCGCCGCCTCTGTCGACCGCCGGTAAACTTCTTCTCTTTGCAATTTGTTCCGTTGCCAATAGCCATATTTTCTTTGTTTTGGCCCCAAACTGAGATCATTTTCGGTTGTTCTTTTGATGCCAACCACCGCAACGGCCACGGCCGCCACCACAGTTGGCCGGCTGTCGACCGAAGGATGGCCTCTGGCCACCTAGGCTGGCCATCATGCCAGCCCCCTTCCTTTCCCTTCTTCCTCCTCTCCCTTAACTGTCCGTGGATGTTTGGGGAGGAAGAAGGCCCCTACGGGCCGAACAGGGCCAAGCATGGGCCCTGTTCACCGTGGGCCCGACTTGGGCCCGGTTCACTATGGGCCCAACTTGGGCCCAGTTAAAAAAGAAAAAAAAATCTGAAACCCGAAATCCGAAATTCGAAAATCCGAAACCTGATCCAAAACTCGGAACCCAGAACCCGACATCTGAAACCCGAACCCGTTTGGCCAATAAATGGAATTTTGCAGTTAAGCCCTTGACAGTATATTATTTCAAAAAAAGGGTCTTCTATAATTTGTATTTGATCCCTATAGGAAGGATTTTTACATAAAGGCCCTCAAATATATTTGTTCGGTCCCTCCACTCAAGCTTTATAGAATAGTACCCTGTAATTAAGTATTAGTCCCTGCAATAAATTTTATTGTATAAA
>JAOXJJ010000281.1:27494-43346 GCA_025769935.1 Phoenix roebelenii | reverse complement strand
GTGAATTTATCATTATCGGGTTAGCAATAACACTAATTTTAGTGACATGTAGGTCGCACTTTTGTGCTCTCATCATCCCTCGACCTCGGAAAGCGTCACCAGGTTGACAGCGAGTCCAAGCTCCCTCGACCTCATGTTCGATCCTCCAACTAAGGTTGGGATGCCCCACTTTGTCGACAGTGAGCCCAAGCTCCCTCAAGCTCGGAAAACGTCACCAGGTCGACAGCGAGCCCAAGCTCCCTCGACCTCGTGCTTGATCCTCCAACAAAGGTTGGGATGCCCCGCTGAGTCAACAGCGAGCCCAAGCTCCCTCGACCTCGGAAAGCGTCACCAGGTCGACAGCGAGCCCAAGCTTCCTCGACCTCGTGCTCGATCCTCCAACTAAGGTCGAGATGCCCTACTGAGTCGACAGCGCGCCCAAACTTCCTCGACCTCGGAAAGCGTTACCAGGTCGACAGCGAGCCCAAGCTCCCTCGACCTCGGAAAAACATACGACGACATTCGACGATACTTCGACGACATTTTGACGACATTCAATGCCATTTGATGCCTCCTACGACAACACGCCCCGATCTGAGTGGGGGCACCCTGCTGAGTCGACCACAAGCCAAAGAAGGCCGCTGAGTCGACCTGAAGCACTTAACTCCAACTGCATGAGAGGTACACCCTACTTGGCACGTACATCTCCATAGATATTTGGCTATATTATAGGATGATCGATGACTGGACCACTTCCTTTGCCCGAGCCAAAAATCTGCTCGAACTTGGAAGTCAGAGGGAGTGTTGGGGGAAAAAATGGACCACCCCATAAATACAATTAAAGCACCCAATTTCGACAGCAAGCCGAACTCAGAAGACCGAGCTCATGCAGCCGAGCTTAGAAGGCCGAGCCGAGCTCATGCAGGCCGAGCCGAGCTCAGAAGACCGAGCCGAGCTCATGCAAGCCGAGCTCAGCAGGCCGAGCCAAGCTCATGCAGGCCGAGCCGAGCTCAGAAGATCGAGCCGAGCTCATGCAAGCCAAGCTCATGCAGACTGAGTCCAGAAGACCGAGCTCATGTAGGCCAAGGCCAGAAGGCCGAGCTCGTTGTCCACATGCTGCAGCCATACCCTGCAGCAGCCTCACTGCACCATGCTTTACTTGCCGGCCACGCCACGACATATCAACCAGGGATCATATCCTGCTACGACTGTCAACGCCTTACCATTCCCAAGAATGGACTACACTGCGCGCCACAAGCAAGCTCTAGCTGTGCGCCATCTCCTCCCATGATGGGAACGGGCCATCCACGGCAACTCATGACTTCACACGCCCACGTCCAATCGTGATGGTAACCCATTAATTTTCCCAGTAACATCACAGGTAACCTTGCCACTCCCCTTATAAAAAGAAGGAAACTTCTCCCTCTAAAAGGGGTTTCTTCCTTCCAAGGGAGGGCTTCGGACTTCTACATACAGTCCATCTCCTTCTTCAAAATTAAGCCCACCTCTAACTTAAGCATCGAAGGGCCGACGTCGGAAATTTCGGTCATCGGCTTTTTGCAAGTCCTCTCGGAGGACTCCGCTCGCCGACGGACCGCTACTCGCCATCTCACACCGGAGCTCCTCCTTCTCAGCCGATGGCCGTCCCCAGGTCCAAATTCCAGCAACACGTGATATAGACCAAAGTGAATAAGTGTAGTATTGGAGAGCTGACCAAACTAGTTTGAAGATGCCTCAAAGTTTGGATGATTGTTTTATAGGCCAAATAAAAAGAGATAGCCAAGATGATTGATTATAGGGCAGGTTGAATGAAGACTAATGACGCGTTGAGACTAATTGACCATGACTGTTGGTTTAACAGATGGCATGGGATTTAGCAGCTCTAATGAACATGGGTAGTGGTAGGATAACTAGCCTTAGTATTAAAATTGCTAGAAGTGGAGGCCAGATATGAATTGTTGCTAAGAATAGGTTGTTATGTTTGGACTGTCTTCTAGTATAAATAAGTGGATGTACTCTGAATATAAAAATCTTTGGATCCATCAATGAAATCAACTTATCTTTAATTTACCTTTTACTTTATCTTTAATTTTCTTGCTCTTAGTTTACCAGTAGGACTTTAATCTATCATAGGAATAGTAGTAGTAAATTGCTTTAATTGTAGTTTCAGTTGCATACACTACAGGAAAAACTATTATTGCCGACTCTATATTGCCGACGCTAGATAGAAGCATCGGCAAAGCGATAAAGAATGTCGACGCTTTTTGAAAGCGTCGGAAAATAATGAGTTCCATCGATGCTTTTCAGTGACATGGCGAGAAATCTGTATTAAACGACACTTATAAGCATTGTCAAAGGCTAAAACTGGTCTAGCTAATACGACGCTTTTTAAAAGCATCGTCAAAAATCAAACGGCGCGAGATGACGCTTGGTAAAAGCGTCGTCAAAGGCTGCACAACGCTTTAGAAAGTGTCGTCGGACACCTCCCATCTAGGCTAAGCTAAGATGACGCTTTAGAAAGGTCGTCGAAGGCTCCTTCCAGAACCTTCTCCCAAAGCCTCCCCACCCCAACCCAATAAATCCCTAACCTCTCCCATGCCTTTGACCTATGTTGGCTCAGGTGATGAAGAGGAGAGAGAGAGAGGGAGAGGAAGGCGTAGGTAGGGCGGAGGGAGCGACCGCTGTTTGGTGGCGTTGATGTATAGTGCGACTTGTTAGACATATTGGGTCATATGGGATTTTCCCGTTCTCTACCCCGATCGAGATATCCTCTATTTCGCCCAAGAAATATTGTATTGAGATTGAGTGGAACCATCAATCATTTGGAGCGTGAAGTACAATTAGATCAATTTATATTAGGGATCAATATTATCAATTAGAAGAATTTATTGTTGACTTGGACTGATAAAATAAAATCTCTAGGCTCCATTTAGAAAATACCAAACGGCGAGGCCAAAGGCGATGAGATCGAAGACAAAGACAGTGACCAGGACCAGAGTGGAGACCATGGATCTGGAGTAGATCTTAGGATCCGGTCGGTCACTGCTCTCTATATTTCTCCTGCTGGATCTTCTTCCGCTCTCTCTGTTTTTTCCGTAGGATCTCTAAGGTGAAGCTCTTCGACCAGATCATTGTTCCTCTCTGTCCCACCGGCTCCAGCCCTCCATTGTGGTGGAACTCTAAGGTGAAGCTCTTCGATGCCGACCCAATCGTGCTCCGAGGGCTGGCTGGGAGCCACATCCGAGTGCTGGTAGAGATCTTTTCTCTATTTTTTCAGTATTTTTTTCTATTAGTACATGCATTAGTTTTATCTCAACGGAGTTTACGATTTATTGATATTATTGGTATTTGATTGGAATTTTTTTTTACCTTCAAAACATTAACATATTCAGGTAATTAAGCATTCCTCTCTAGAAAAAATTGTACCATGTTTGTGCAAAGAAGATGAAGACTAAGAAGAGGACTGTAGTGGAAGGATGCTTCCGGTGTTATTTCTACTATAATTTTTAATTTGTTATTTATAAATATTATTCATGTATTATTCCTATTGTAAAAGAAAGATCATATAAATTAGGCATATGTTGTAATGCATTATGTTGGAGGGCGGATGGGGGACCCGGGACTTTATTCCCACATCGGAAGAGTAGGGCAAAGGATTGTGCCTTATAAGGAGGAGCCACCACTTCCCTCACAAGGCGCCTTTTGTGGGACAAAATCATGAGGGTAGCACGCGTGACGTGCCTGAGGAGCAGTACCTACGCGGACCCCTCGAGGGCAGCGCGAGACACGCCTAAAGAGGACAATACCTTGCATTGGAACACAGTCACTTTTCTGCTCTAACAGATGGCACTAGAAAGAGAGCCCCGCCGAAACTTTTCCGCACGAATCCTTCCTGCTGGGGGGTAGTGTTGGAGGGTGGATGGGGGATCCGAGACTTTAGTCCCACATCGAAAGAGTAGCGGAAATGATTGTGCCTTATAAGGAGGGGCAACCCCTTTCCTCGCAAGGCGCTTTTTGCGGGACAAAACCATGAGGGAAGCACGCGTGTCGTACTCAGGGAGCAGTACCTATGCGGATCCCCGAGGGCAATGCGCGATGGGCCCAAAGTGGGCAATACCTTGAGCTGGGATGCAGTCACTTTCCCGTTCTAACACATTCTATTGTAATTTATAAAAGAAACATGAATAAATTGGGTATATGTTCTTCTTGTGTTAGTTCTTTTGTAATCTTATTCTTTTTTTTATCTACCTTATTCTATTGGAAGAAGAAAACTCAAAAGGAACCAGTGATGAAGATTTTTGGCAGAGGTTACAATGTCCGTTAATCTCTCTCTACGCTGGATACAGGTTTTTTTTTGGCCTCTAGAATAATTTATTATGTTTTTTATTTTTTTTTTAAAAAATAACTCTAACGATGCTTAATAAGTATTGCCGACGCTTTAAAGCGTCGGTAAAGTTCTCAGTATTGTCCAAAGCATCGGCAGAAAAAAGTTTCACTTCTACATAGTCGATGCTTTCGTGACGCTTTAAAAAACGTCGGCGCCCAAATTATCGACGCTTATAAGCATTGGTAAAGGATTTAAAAAGTGTTGGGAATGACAAATTTTGTTGTGGTGATGCTATTCTAATCCATCTATCTTCTTTCGAACCGATGGTGATGTGACGGTAGGAAAAGTCCTTGAAGATCAAAGCATCTAAACCCATGCTATTGACATCAGCTTCTTTTGATCCTTCCATCACATTTTCAGCCAATTCAGTGCCGGTGGGATGCTTGCGCATCTCACACTAGCCCCTAGAACTAGTCCAAGCAAGTTCTTTTTAGCATTCTCAATAGGGCAGTTGTATAGCTATCATCATGCCACTACAATGAAAAATTGATGTTTTAGCAAAAAGAATCCCAAGCAGTACATCATACCATGCCAAGGAGCCAATGTAGTCTCAAGCAGGGCCATTCGGATTACCTCCTTTAGCCCCGTAAAGTGTCAATAATTTTGGTGGTCAAATTGGCTCAACTCCTACTAGGGGGCTGGGCCATAAGAGCTATCCCCATGAGGGGGAGGTCACTCATTTTCTAGCTTTCTACAATATGGTCGCTCAAGTCAAGCTTCATATGGATGAGAGACAGTGTGACTTTCTGAAGGCTCTTACTATGAGATATGGGCTGAAGTCGGCAGCCCCAGCCGACTTCAGCCGCATCTTCTTTTGGGAAGAGCCGAAATAGAGGATCGCGATGGCGATCCTCTTCGGCTCCTCCGAGGACAAACAAGGCAAGGGAGCCGCGGGTATCCCGCGGCACCCTCCCTCCGATAAATCCGCGGCCAATCCCAGCCGCAGATTTCGCTCGGCCGCCGCGATTCACGCGGCGGAGGGCCGTTACAAGGGGGTGATAAAAACCCCCCAAGCCCTCCTCCCTAGGGCCACCTCCGAGCTCCTCCTCTTCCCTCGTTTCCTCCTCCTCCTTTCCTTGGTGACAGGTGTGCCCTCCTGGCCGAGCACTGCCCGTAGCCCCTTCTCAAGTCTTCCCTGTTTCGAGATCTCCTTCCTCTTCGGAAAGCGCTGTCGCCACCTCCGCTTGACACCGGATCGAGCCTCTCTTGGCCGAGATCCACCACCTCCGTCAACCGTCGGTGAGCTTCCCTCCTCGATGCCGGTCGCTGCAGTGGCCGCCGACCGCCACTGCGGCCGGCTGGCCGTCGACCGAGGGGTGGCCTCCAGCCACCCAGGCTGGCCCTCCGACCCTCTCTCTCTCTTCTGTCTCTCCTACTTCCCCTGTCTGTGGGGGGGTTTGGGAAAGGAGGAGGCCCATCACGGGCCAAAATGGGCCCATTGGGCCCTATCCATTGTAGGCCCAACTTGGGCCCAGTCCAGTCCGGTTGGGCCCAGTTGGGCAGTACCTTTATGGGCCCAACTTAGGCCTAGTTCAGATCCGAACCCGAAACCTGAATCCGAATCCGAACTCGAATCCGGAACCCGAAACCCGAACCCATTTGGCCAATAAATGAAATTTTTCAGTTCAGCCCTTGGTAGTATATTATTTTACAAAAGGATATTCTGTAATTTGTATTTGATCCCTATAGAAAAAATTTATTACATAAAGGCCCTCAACTATATTTGTTTAGTCCCTTTACTCAAGTTTTATTACAGAACAATACTATGCAATTAGATATTGGTCCTTGCAATGGATTTTATTGCATAAATGAACAAATTAGAGGCCAACATTGGGAGGGCCCTATTATGCCGAGTCTATGCGGGCCCATTGGGCCGTGTCCGATGTGGGCCCTATCGGACCATGCCCATTATGGGCCAACTCTGGGCCCTGTTGGGCCGTGTCCAGTAGTATTACTTTTAGTTTTGCTTAGCTCTAAAATTTACACATAAATTAATTAAATGTTAATAGGTGAACCTGATCCGCCTACCTAAAGTAGAAATTAAGCGAGAAGAGGTAAGCAACTTAATACTTCAAGTGTGATTTCTAAATTATTTGATAAAAACTGATTATATTTTGACATATATTTTGTATTCAGTAAAATGGGTCAGGCATGTTAAATTTTATTTGAAAATCATGTTATATGCTCTGAAATTCGTGAAATATAATTGGACAATTTTTGAAATATATTTATATATATATATATATGCATTCTCAGCATGACTATGATCTGTTCTGTTCTGTTCTGGCCCCGCCAATGGGGATTATACGTTGGACATATCGACTTATAATCTGTGAGAAATTGATTTTAATACCATACCACCAGTGGTTAGAATAGTGGTTTCTGGACACCGTTGCCATCGGTGACTAACAATAGTGGTTTTTGGCACTCTGTGCAACCCATGCCACTGGGTTACGTGGTCGTAGCCTATCATGTTGAAATTTTGGTATCAGAGTTTTCGAAAAAATGATAATAAGTTTTGAAAACAGCAAAACAATGATATTTATGATTTATTCTAGACATTATCCTTTATTTTGATCTGATATGCTCTGATCCCACTTTGGGGTATTTTGTTGCTTACTAGGCTAGTGTAGCTCATTATTTTATTTTCTCTATTTTTCAGATTCAGAGGCTTGATCGCACGGGATTGGGGAGTGCGTTAGATTTTCTGATGATTTTTTAATTATTGGCATTTTAGTTAGTTTAGTTTGGACATTTGAATTATGTTGTCGAATGTTATTTTGAAATTTTGTAAGACTACTTTTGAACAACTTAAATAATTATGTCATCTTTAAACATATGTGATTGCTTTGATATGATCTGCTGCCTTGCACGCCAGTGCGGCCCGCCGTGCGGGCGTGCGGCGTCTGCCGCGCCTCGGGTTTGGGGCATGACAGTTAGTTAGTTTGGTTTTGCTTTCAATTTATATGATGTTGCACTTTTTGTTTGCCAAACAACTTTGGGGACTATTTTTTTGCTGTGGATGATATGATTATTACAAGTGATAATCTTGCTCGTATTTTTAACCTTAAATAGATTTTTATTCAGCATTTTGAACTAACAAACTTGGCCCTCATAGTTATTTTCTTGGTCTTGAGGTCTCCTTTGACTCTGATGAATATTATCTTTCCTAGACTAAGTATGCTTTTAATTTGATATATGGAGTTGTTTTGACTGATAATAAAATTGCTCCTAATCCTCTTGAGTATAATATTAAATTCTCTCCTCCTAATTGCACACCACTCAATGAGGCTCCTCTATATCGAAAATTAGTTGGGAGTTTATTTTATTTAATTGTCATCCATCCTGATATTGCACAAGCTGTTCATCTGGTTAGTCAATTTTTATCAGCTCCATGCACCACCCACTATGCAACTATGCTCCGCATTCTCCGTTGCATTAAGAATACATTATTTTACAGTCTCCAATTTTCTGCATGCTCTTCTTATAACTTATATGCCTATTTGGATGTTGTGATCTCGCTAGTAGATATTCCACTATTAGCTACGATCTTTTTTGGAATATTCTCTTATATTCTGGCAAAATAAAAAGGAAATGGTTAATGCCAAATCTAACACTCAAGCTAAGTATTGTATCATTACAGATATTACTCAGGAGCTTATTTGATTATGTTGGTTGGTAGAAGATATGAGAGTTAAATATTCAAATGCCACCATTTTTTCATTATGATAATTAGGGTGCTATCAAATTTGCTCATAACGATATTTTTCATGAGTATACTAAATATATCAAAAACGATTGTTATTTTGTACACAAACATATTGTTCATGGTAGAATTTGTCTCTTTTCAGTTACCTGATTATTTTCACTAAAGCACATCTACCGGGATGCCTTCGTGATCCGGGTTCCAAACTCAAGCTAAGTTTTACTTTACGACATTAACTTTGAGGAAGCATGTTAAGTATATTGACCATCTTACTACTATGCTAGTCCAAATACTTTCTTTGATACAATTTTTTTATTAGCACATATTGAGGTACATATTCTTGAAACATGGAAACAAGATATAAAGAATGAACATATTCTCTCTCCCTTTAATGTATCTCTATCATTAGCTGCCAAACTTCCAGAATACCTGCTAGATTTGTGTGAATGGCGTCTTAATTAAAGCTGCACAACCACACTTACTTCCTTCCAGCAATGCAGCCCCTGTGAGAAGGTGAGGGGAATTAAAATAAGCCTTATCTTAACAGGAGTCAATCCCTTCCTAACCCACAATCACAGATATGTAAAAGTACCGCCACACACCATATCAACTATAGGCGATAGCCTGGTACACGGAGTACAACTGTTTTTTTTTTTAACCATAAACCAGCAGTTGTTTATTTGCATCTATGAGTGCAGCCTCCCCTGTGATAACTGCACTTTACCGAGCTTTGCCTCTCTCACTAAAATCTCTGCCTGGAGGCAGACAGAAGTGGAGTACTGTACTTATCGATATTTTTCGTTTTACTAGTGAGTTTATAATTGTCGAATGCACGGAATAAAGACAGTGAACCTTATCTTTTATTTCAGCAAGTTTCAGTCACAAGGAACAAATTTAGGCCATTGTTCCCTTGACCAATCATCCCTGCTAAGAGAAAAAGGGTAGGAAAGCTGAGATCTTTAACCATAGCGTCCGCTTTCCCTACCCCGGCTACTGGTATTTGGATCCGTGGATTAGCCAAGGCCTGTGAGAACAATTTTGTATCTTTTTTACTGAGTTTGCGTGGAGACCAATCTGGTTCCAATTAAAGAGGAATTTCTGCTGATAAAAAGCAGTGAAAGCATCAGAGTGTGGAACAGGGGAGATGAGTACTCTGTTCCTTCTGTGTTTCTTTTGGTGATTTCGGTGGTGGGTTTGGGAGATTCCTGGAGCGGAAGAGCTGGATTTAGACTTTCGTTTTTTTTTAGTTAATGAGCCTTTGGCTTCATTGGTGTCTGAGAGATATGGATTCGATCGTGGTTTAGAAGTCTTCTGCAGGAATTTGATTCCCTATTGGAACGTTCCAACACAGAAAAAAAAAAAGAGAGAGGAGGGATTTTGATGGATTTGGGAGATTTCACAAGGTTGGAGAAGATCTAAATTTCCAACTTCGTGTTTAATTACTGTTCAAGTGAGAAGGATTGGATCGTTTTACAGAGAAAGATTGGATCTTGGTTGGAAATATTCGACACCGGTTAGAGTAGGCGCTGATAAGCTCAACTGATGTTCGCTGGTTTGCAGCTTCTCATTGCTACTAGATTGGGTCCAACAACTGGTGAGGAGAATGTAAACAACTTCTTTGGGTAATCCAAGGAGTGAGCCTTAGAAAACAGCAAATGGAAGGGCCAACTGAATCCCATTCCATCTCTGGAGTCTAACTGAAAAAAAGTCATCAGCTTCAGCCATCATGCCTCTCTCCGAGTACCATCGGCTGACGGCAAGGGATAAGCCGGAAGCCACACAATCAAGAGGGAACAACTGCTCATCTGATCTATTCTCCATGTAAGTTGGCTTGTCATATTCTCTGATTCAATTACACTATTTGTTCGATCCTATCAGTTTCTATCCATTTTGGCCGCTTTTGAAATGTCATATAATTCTTCATATGATAGCCTAGTTTTAGTTTCATTGATTTCTATACTTGTTCTGAAAAATTATGTTCATGATTTGTGAATCAAGGCCTGATCATGAATTTGCTGAGCTACTGTGGGAGAACGGCCAGGTTGTGATGCAGAGCCATTCCAGCGGGCCTAGGAAGAGCTCCTTCCCCACTAGTTTTTCTCCCCATGCTACCGGAGTCGAAGAGAAGGATCAAAGAGATGCCATCGGTCCGAAGGCTTCGAGGTTTTATGCAATGGACCCAATGGTTAATGACTTCTCGCCATCGGGACCTTCTGCCCACATTGGTGTCAATGCTCAAGATGATGATATGGTCCCATGGATCAATGACCCTACTGAGGAACCTCTCGCAGATGATACTCTCCAGAACGATTACTGCTTGGAGTTCTTGAATGAATTCATGGGGGCCACTCTGAATCCTCATTCTGCCTGCAGCAAACCCATGCCGTCCGACAGAAGCTGTGGCTTAGGCCAACATGCTTCAAGAGCACTTCCAGAGAGTAAAAGTTCAGAGCCTCGTAGAGTTAGGACTAGCCAATTGTTTCAATTGTCGCAGCATTGCCAGAGTTCAGCTCCAAGTTCCAAATCAGGAGCGATAGACAAAGGGATCGGTGATGGTGCTAAAACCCATTTGCAGACCAATAATCCTGCAGGTCCAAAGCCACTGCAGCTGAATGGTAGTAGCATGCTGAATTTCTCCCATTTTTCAAGACCCACTATGCTTGTGAAGGCCAATCTCCATGGTGCTGACAGACCGAGAAGCAATGAGAAGGTGTCCCCTCCCTCGAATAGCAATCTTGTGGAGTCCATGAGCGGTTTTAAGAGTGCTACTGGGGTTGGAGGCAGATCAACTTCAGGTCCTCCCAAGATGGAGTTGCAGTCCTCTGCTCAGCCTCCCCAAGAGGTGATCTCTGTCGAGCATTCGGAGGCTATTTGGCAACAAGATGCTTCAACAAAAAATAGTACACATATCCTAACTAATAATTGTAGTAAACCGCCTGATCAGCTTGCGAGCTCGAGTGTCATGGCAAGTGTGGCCTTAGGAAGGCAAGAAACTGAAAAGGCTCCTGCAGCAGTTGTTGCTTCTTCTTCTGTGTGTTCCGCTAATAGTGCAGGAGCAGCGTCCAATGATCCAAAACAACGAGAAAAGAGGAAAAGCCCCGAAGGAGACGAATCGGGGTACCAGAGTGATGTAAGTTGGATATAAGAGGATCCTATGAAATTTCTCGCATATGAGCTTATTTTGATAAATTCTTTGTATTGTTGTTTATATGTAGGATTTTGAAGATGTGTCAGTGGAGTTAGAAAAACCTGCAACAGGGCGAGGGATAAGTGCAAAGAGAAGTCGCGCTGCAGAAATACATAATTTATCAGAAAGAGTGAGTGCACAAGACAACTTGTGCTCTCATATTCTAATTGTCATCTTTTGATTTCAATTGTTAATTCAAATGTGGTGTGTATAATTTCTGTTTTGTATTAACAGAGGCGAAGGGACAGGATTAACGAGAAAATGCGTGCACTACAGGAGCTTATACCCAACTGTAATAAGGTGATACATTTTTCCATTTAGCTAATAATGAATTACAAGAGCTTATACCCAACTGCAACAAGGTGATACAGTTTTTCATTTAGCTAATAATGAACAGTTTTATCAATAAAGTATCTGACATGAATGAATTTGCCTGTCTCATTTGGAATCACACAAATTTGAAGGCGGACAAAGCTTCGATGCTTGAAGAGGCCATCGAGTATCTTAAGATGCTTCAGATGCAAGTTCAGGTAAATGTTTTTTGGTCATCAAGGTTCTGCTTCTTAGTTTCTTTCTCAATGTGATCCCATTGCTGAAAATTTTCTTTTCTTATTTTTTCAACCCAGATCATGTCCATGAATAGTGGTCTATGCAGGCCTCCAATGTTGCTACCTCCTGGTATGCAGCATATGCATGCACCTGCCATGGCTCGTTTTTTGCCAATGGGCTTAGGGATGGGAATGGGTATGGGATTTGGCTATGGGATGGGAATGTATGACATGAATTGCTCCCCAAGTTGCTCAATGATCCCTGCACCGCCCTTTCATGGACCGCAGTTCCCCTGGCCCTCAATTCCAGGGCCTCTGGGCTTGCATGGCATGCCTGGATCTGTCAAACATCAGATGTTTGGAGTCCCAGAACGAGGTATCCCTTCATCGATGCCTCGGTCATCCTCATCGGGACATTCTGTTAAGGCAAACTCAGTACCTGAGATTACAACACCAATGACTTGTGCAATTCCAGCTTCAGAAGCAGCTCCTGCTTCAATTTCTGAGGATCAGCAGCACCAAAACATAGATACATTACAAAGATCAAACATCGACAACTCACAGATGCAGAATCCTAATCAGGTCTGCACTTTTATCATCGACCCATGTTTTCTCAAAGTGGATGTACTTACTGCTATCATTAATAGTTCAGTGCCTTAGCTTCACATGACAAGTGAGTCCATGTATCCTTGTCGAATTGGTCACATCATCACAATAAATTGATCTCCTTTCTTGCTGTCAGGAAGTGAAGGAACCATTTTAGCAGTCTACTTGGGTGAAGATGAGTAACAAATTCGTTGCACGCCAGGAAAAATGGATTGCTCAACTTTATCACTGAAAGTGGGATTAAACAAGGAGTGAGTGCAGAAATGTTCAGTATTGGTCAGCACTTTAATCAAGTACAAGATCCTGAATTTCTAGTCATACAGACTACGGTTGACAAATTTGTGGCACTGCCTGATTGAGATGCACGCAAAATTTCTCTAAAGGCACAACTTCTGAAGTCATCCACCATGTGGAAATTCTTGTTTTGATACAAAGACACTTCAAAATACCTAGAGAAGGTGTTTATGGCTCTGTAAGCATTTCCTACTTGATGTAACTATGAATAATCTTCATCAAATTCTTTTTTTTTATTTATTATTTATTTAGAGCACTGCTACTTCATGCAAACTTTCTCGAAATTCCTTTGGGTTAGTGAATCTGTGAATAACAAGGCAGTGATTGCACTTATCCGGATAAATATCATCAGCAGCAGAACTATATCTTAGCTGCTTTTAGTAGTTAAAATGACAATAATTTATAAGTTATGCCAGTCATTATGTGTATGTTCCATGCCATCACTAGTTGCATTGTATCTACCGCTGAAAAATGCATCGATGCAGATCAATTTTTGATTTCTTCTTGATTCATGGTTATAAAGTTTCACCCTAGGTGTGCCATGCAGAAAAAAAAATAGCAATTTCAGTTTCATGCAACCCTGATTCCTGAGGTTGAAGTGTTGAGGGTGATGAGAGAAAATTAGGAGAGATCGAATGAGAACCAATTTAAAGACCGATTCCATTTTGAAGGATAGATAAGATAAGATCCACTGGTGACATTGGAGCCGTGAACCTAGCCACAAATAAATAGATAAGGCTTATTGCTTATGTCCATTTTTTCCCCTTCAGAGAGGATAAGTGCAGTGTAACTAGATTGTGCGTGTTGACTTTCACTTTTAGGAGGCTGGTAGGTAAGCATCGGAAAATGCTGTCAATGCTTTTTTTTTTTTTTTTTTAAAGTAAAAACATCTGTCTGGCATCATTTTTATTTCCTGTTTTTTTTTTTATTTTTAAAAATAAAACTACATAAACCGAGATAAAAAATATATTTGGTACTATTATTTTGATTTTCTTTATTGAAAAGTTATTTTATTATTTCAAAAAAATAAAAGTAAGAATTTCAAAAATAAAAACTATTACTTTTACCATCATTAACAACATGATCCCCATCAGCGCTAAGGCCACTGTCACTGTTACCGCCGCCGCTGCCACTGTCGCTGCCTCAACTTCTCTATCGTCGTCACCACCACTCCTACTATCATGTCATTCTTGTTTCCACTATACCACGACTATCATTGTTGTCATTTGCTCTAAATCTTTGGTGCTCTCTCTCCACCATCACCTATTGTTGCCGCCATCGTCATCATCGCAATCACCTCCACTGCACCTTATCACCCTCGGCACCACCTCTTTCCTTTGGTTGTCGTTGGACTTTGAGATGATCTTTCAAGCATACCATTCCCAACTTTAAGCATCTAGCAGGAATATGAAGTCCAGAGAGAAGGATATTGTTAACAATAATACTTGTCCTGTGTCTTTTTACCCCTGCCTTCTTGATTAATTCTGGTAATCATCAGTCCATTTGCACCCACTATGCCCGACCTGTCAGCTGCCGCTTTTGGATCTCTCACCCATCAAGTAGGGTCAAGGATGCCTTTGATGCCTCTAAGGGGTGCCATATATTTGCCTTGTCATGTTAGGTAATTAGGTCATCCTATAGTTTAAGCCAATTATCACAAATCAAGGCTAACAAGATCTAGAGATATGTGCCAATGAAAAACCTTTGTTGCCCTAGTGATTGGAGTTATAATCGTACAATTATTTGCTTCTCCACTGGGAATTGCATAGAGACTCAGTTCTCCACGAGAGGTGACGGATGACACACCTGTGGCAGGGATACGGATGAAGAACTTGGATGAATGCACGGGGAGAACACAGATTCAAGTTCATCTAATTAATAAAAAAATTTCCTTCCTTAATTTATGTAAGTTATAAAAATTCAGGACGTCACCAAAAATGGCTAGCCCGAAGATATTATTTAGACTCTTTGATCCTATATAAGTACCCAAAATCTACCTAGCGAATAATCGAGTGGGACAAATACACGCCCGCACGGGTACTTACGTACTTTCTTCATTTAAGCCCTAACGGGCCAAGGATTCAAATTTATTCAAATCTAATAACAAACATCACGATCGGCCCGTGGTCAGCTTCATTGGATTCGTACTGCAGTGTTCCTTAGTCCACATAGGTTATGGACCGAGTCTGCTCTGATACCATTTGTAATAACCCAAAACCCCACCCAAAATGGCTAGCCGGAAGATATTACTTAAGTTTCTTGATTCCGTATAAGTACCTAAGATCTACCCAGCGAATAACTAATGTGAAACTAAATACAAGCTTGCATGGGTCCTCACATAGGTGTAATCCTTTCTACAAATGATAAGAGAGGCTACGCTCTTCTTAAAATGAAACTATATTGGCCTTACATGTTAGTCTACTTGAGAATAATTACGCCACATAGCTAACTACCATGCCATCCATGTTGATACTTTACACCCAACTTTGTCTCTACCTGTTGCACAAAAGTAATTTTGTCATCTCTTCAGAATTTGCTAATGGCTTTCCTTAGATATACTTTGAGCTACTTTGCCTCCTACAACATTTCCTTTTAGATTCTTTCATTTATTTTTATAAAACCAAATAGCCCAAATAAAGCTAGTTGAATTTTATCTTCCATATCAGAAAAAAAGGGGAAGAGGAAAAAGACTTCAGAAACAAAAACAATATCGGAGCACGATATAATTATTCTATATGGTAAATGTGTTCCAGAACTTAGAAGTAGATCTACTATTCGGAGTAGGTAAATGATCCAACTAAGAACTATTCCAAGGTAAAGAGCAGATGTTAAGATGACCTTGGTTACAATAAGCTTAGAATCTTATTGTAATGGTTGGCAAAGCATTAGGTTCATCTTTACGGGCATTAGTGAAAGGAATATATAGGTGGTGCCCAATTAGAGATGGGCATTGGCCCGGCACGAAGCGGGTCGTGCCTGGCACAGCCCGATTGCTACAGTAACGGGCCGTGCCTAGCACGGTCCATAAAAGGGGGCCGGGCTGGGTTACGAATTTCTGGCCCGCGGGTCGAGCCCGGCCCGGCCCATAAGGGCCTGGGCAGGCACGATTCGTGGGCCAAGCACGGCACGGCCCGCGAGCCAGCCC
>JAOXJJ010000278.1:0-12137 GCA_025769935.1 Phoenix roebelenii | reverse complement strand
TTAGTATAACATAAGATATACTCAAATGCTTTGAGCTCATCAAAATCAAATAGGGGTTTAATCAATCACTCCATAAAAGCATTTCTTAATTTTTCAAGCCGGGTAGGCGTGATGGGAAACGCCCCACTTTCACCTGCTCCTGCACGATGTCGAGCATAAACGGAAGCATACCCAAGTAACCACCCCACAGCCTTCCGGCAAAGATACAAGGCCATAACTAAAACAATACCAGCGATGGTTCTAAAATAACAATTCCAGCTGGGAATGTTTATCCTAGCTCCTGTGCCTCACTGTAAAAATGCTGCAAGATCATTCGAAAAGCAGTGGTGGAGGCTGTTCAGTACTTTTTTGCCTGAGCAGTAATACTCAAGGATTGAAAGGTCATCTTCATCAAGCTGATACTGAAGCGTCAGAATGCAACGGAGCCTCGTCACTTCAGGCCCATCAGCTAATGCACAACCTTAGACAAAATTGTGGCAAGGATAATAGTGGGTAGTGTTGTGGTTCAAATTTGGCCCGAGGGTGACCATGCCAGAGGAGTCGAGGGAGCTGCCGGCTGAAGCGGAAGAAGGAGATTCACCTCCCGCACGATGGTGTACCTACACAAAGCTTCACCGGTGGTTCCGATGAGGGCCCTCCAACGCTCAAGTTAGGGTGGATCTTAGTTGGTCCAAAAGTTCCTGTAGTGTTACCTGATGGGGCTATATATAGCCCTCGGAGAGGTGTCCAGGTGGCGGAGGAATGGCCCGTTCTTAGCATGGGAGGAAATATGTTTCAGACAAATGGCGAACAGTTAGAGCTTGTTTGAGGCACACGACATAGACCGTTCCTGTGAATGATAAGGCGTCAATAGGTGTGATAGGGTATAGCTGGAGCAGCATGGCGTTGTCCTTGATTGTCGTTGGCCAGCAAACAAAGCATGGTGCGGTGACGTTGTAATGTACGGCCACGTAGGCGAACGTGGGCACGTACATGGATGCGGTCGTGGACGAAGCCAAGATCGATAAGGGTCGCATCGTGCGTTCAACGAGGTCATTTTGGTGGGTGCTGAGGTCAGCCTAGCTTTTTCGATTTCGAGGTTTGCTCGGTAGGGTGCCCGAAGCTTAAGAGTCGAGGTGCGCTATTAGATGGGACGTTCCGAACTTGGCCCCGAGCTCCAAGCCCGGGTCAGAGAACACCGGCAAATATAAAAGGCACCCCAAGCTCGGTCGAGGCGCGTTGGCGAATATAAAAGGCTCCCCAAGCTTGGTCGGGGCGCATCGACGAATATCGAGGGTTCCTCGAGCTCGGTCGGGGCGTGTTGTTGAATAGTCCCACAGTCGAAGGAGCTCTTTGGCTGCAACTGACTCAGTAGGGCGTTTCAAACTCAAACTCGGGCTCGGGATGTCATTACAGGCATTAGAAGAAACTACGGCAGGTCGTAATAGTGGAGAGATCCAGTCGAGGTCAAGTAAGCTTTCGGCGGAATTTGAGATTGGGCTAGCTCTGAGCAGGGCTGTGGTCCTGCCCAATTGGTGTTGTAGGATGATCTCTTGCCCTGAGCAAGATGATCCATTTTGCTCCCCATCAGGTAGGATAAAGCCTTTGTTGCCCGACGTCATCAATCAGGAGCAAGGGGCTTTTGTGGCTAGTAGAAACATCTCCCACAATGTCATGCTGGCTCAGAAAATGATGTGGGATCTTCAGCGGGCACCGAAGCGGCGAAGCTTAATGGCAATCAAGCTGAACATGGAAAGAGCTTACGACAGAATCTGGTGGAGTTTTCTGAGGCAAGCGCTGAAGAGCTTTGGATTCCATAGGATATGGATTGGATGGGTTTTGGGGTGCGGCCGGGGGCCTTAGTTCTCTATCTTGGTCAGCGGCACGCCGTTAGTTTTCTTCGAGTCCATCATGGGGCTTCATCGGGGATGTCTCTTATCTCCGTACATGTTTATTATTTGTTCTGATACTTTATCTCATGCTTTGTAAGGTTCGTGAGCCAATCGGGAGTTGGAAGCCTATGTTCCAGTTCTAGGGGCCCAACCCATTTTCTATTTACTTTTTGCTGATGACTGTCTTCTTTTGGCTAAGGTGCGGGCTTTTGATGCACGGGTCCTTAGCAGGGTATTGGCGGATTATTGCGCGGCATCGGGGCAGAGAGCGAACTTCCTAAAATCAGCTATTTATTTCAGCCCAAGCATGGAGCAGAGTCAGACAGGAGATTCGGAGGATATTACAGATGCTAGAGCATGAGAAGTCCTGTTGCTACCTGGGAGTTCCCATCTCATGCAGGAGACTTCGGGTGGCAGAGTGTTCTGATCTGGTGTAGCGCTTCTAAAGCAGGTTGGAGGGTTGAAGAGCAACCTCTCTCTCTATGATGGGCACATTGACACTGGTCAGATCAGTGCTGGGATCCATGCCAGTCTATCTTATAGCCAACACAGTGGTACCAAAGATGGTTCTGATGAGTATCGAGTGCTTCTTCAAACTTCTTGTGGGGGTCACGCAGAAGGGGCCATGGGGTGCACTTGGTGGCCTGGGATAATGTCTGCCTCCCTTCTAGAGAGGGTGGTGTGGGGGTGCAGTCTCCCCTGAAGAAGCACGAGGCGTTAATTGCTCGGTATAAAGTCCAATTTATTTTGGAGCCACGGGGCTTTGGAGCCCAGTGATGGCAGCCAGATATGGTCGTGGGAGCTCGAAGGGGATGGCACTGAGTGGTCGCAAAGTTTCTTTCATGTGGCGGGAGATCGGAAGGTACCTGCCGACTGCTTCTGCAAACACCAGGTGGTTGATAGGTGATGGGCGAAGCATCGATGTGGCTAGTGACCCATGGATGAATGCCTTTTTTTAGGAGTTAGCCAACCATCAATGATACTGCGGCAGTAGAGGTACTGCGGATGTGTGACCTCCTAGTACCAGGTAGGGTTGCAAATGGGTTGGGTCGGATCCTGAATGACCCTGATCTGATCCGGTTTCTTGGTTGGGTCCTAATTTTGGACCCAGACCCGATTCGGTTGAAATCGGATCGGGTCGAGTCGGGTCCATGCCTACAAATTATGATCCGATGGGTCCTTCAGGTCGGGTCAATAACTACAAATTTTGACCATGATTAAATCTCAAGAAAAATGTGTAAACTAGGTTAACCCAAAAGTCGGATCAGGTCCGGGTCGAGATTGGGTGGACTCGACTCGATCCAAAAAATAAAACGGATCCAAATTTAGAACCCGACCCAGCTCTGCAGGTCCTAAAATTTGGGACCCGACCCGACCTGCGTAAGACCCACGAAGTGCACCATATTTACTGCACCACCTCTCCTGAGATGACAATATTCCTTGGTCGGGCGTTCGATGCGCTTTTGGTTACCTGTGGTAACTCTCACTGTGTACTTGATATGTTGAACCCGATGAGGCTTTTTCATAGGCAGGTTCGACAACCGCTTGAGAAGTGCCTCCATGAGTAAGACTGCAAATAGGTCGGGCCAAGTCGGATCCCGAGTGACCCCAATCCGACTCGATTTCTTGTTCGGATCCTAATTTTAGACCCAGACTCGACCTAGTTGAAAATTAGGTCGGGTCGGGTCCATGCCTACAAATTTTGACCCGATGGATCATTTGAGTCGAGTTAGATCGGATCCATGCCTACAAATTTTGATCATGATTAGATCTCAAGAAAAATGTGCAAACTAGGTTAACCCAAAAAAAATGGGTCGGGTTGGGTCTGGGTCGAGATTGGGTGGACTCGACCCGATCCGAAAAATAAAACGGGTCCAAATTTAGAACCCGACCCGGCTCTTCGGGTCCTAAAATTTGGGTCGAGTCGGGTCTTACGCGAGTCGGGTCGGATCGGGTCACGAGTCAACCCGACTCATTTGCAGCCCTAGTACCAGGAGGGGCAGAGTGGAATGAGGCTAGGCTACGACAGTTGTTTGGGGTGCACCTTGCCGAGAGGGTCCGGTCCCTCCCGATTACGGGTTGTGCGGGACCAGATATCCAATTTTGGGGCACCTCGTGCAGGACTAGTGTTAGGTTAGGGAATCTCTCCCGAGTTATCCAGCGGGGGCACAAGCCAAGGTCGGACTGCACTTAGTTCTATAGGTTTAGACTTTACCCGAGGGCAGCACTCTTCTTATGGAAGGTGATTTGGAGACTCCCCTTCGAGTGCTGAGCAGATGTGGTTTAAGGGTCCCCCGGAGTGTGGGAGGTGTGGAGTTGATGATACGGTGGACCACGTGCTATTTCAGTGCACATGGGTGAAGTTGACATGTCAGAGACTCCGCGAGAGGCTTAGAGTTAGAGGGCGCAGTTCCTACAGGTGATTTGCCAGCAGTCGGGTAGTCCACAGACACACCAGGAAGCCATTAGAGCGACTTGCACAGCATATTAGATTTAGCTGGCAAGAATGCTCGTACTTTTGGTGAGCGCAAGTTGTCATTGAGGTAGGTGGCAAAATATGCCCGAGTGCAGGAGGCAGAGATCAGTCACACTTCCTCTTCTAATGGACCTTTGATAGCTCGGGATACCTAGAGTTCCTTTTCTGCTCTAGCAGCCTATTAGATGGTATTCTTCACCTGAGAGCCCTCACCTCCGAGTTTCCTCAAGGTCAACTTCGACGAGTCCGTTTTGGACGGAGGCACGAGGGGAGGTACGGATTTTGTCATAGGTGGCAGCGGACAGCTGCCAATTATTCGACATTTCGGTCTCCATAGCAGAATTAAGGACTGCCTGAGTAGACCTTCAACATGCGAGGCAAGTACTACAGGCCAGTTCAGTCATTCTAAAGGACGACTGGGCCACGGTGATCAGTTGGATCCAGAGGGACCCGTGGGATATGAGCTTGACTCACCCTTTGCTCTAGAACATCTGAATGATGATAAAGGATGGTAGGACCTTTCAGGCCAAGCATGTCTTTAGAAAGGCTAACGGAGCTACCGATTGGGTGACTGCTTATATGGCTAACTATTCATATGGTATCCTATGGTCAGAAGACGGAGAGTTGCCCCAAGCAAATTGTGAGCTTGTATTTTCTGATTTTATTAGATATATTCGTACATGCATTGTTGATTAACCAGTTAAAGAAAAAAAAAAGAAAAAAAAAAAAAAGAACAAGCACAACTGGAATCGAGCATACAATGGGCCAAGTTCACAAATCCCCAGATCTTGTTCTTCACCGGCCACCAAGCAGCAAACGCCCGCCCACTTCAGGCTCCCCCAACGCTCAAAGCGACTCCAACCCAAAAACTTATAGCAGGAACACCATAAACAAAGCCGACTCACAGATATCACTTATCAACGAATAAATGCAAAGGGCATTAAAAAGATACTAATCAAACCAGAATCCCGTATTCAATGTGAAAAAATGTTCTTCCAACTTCACTTTCTGTTTCTCACCTTTCCTGACCTTGTGCTACAAACAAGTGATTTACAAACCCCAACCAGCTCAACACTCCAAAAACCAACACTGCAAACTGACTGAGGGGGGCAGCCCTACAATCAAAATAACTCATCATCATCATCATCATCCTCCAACATCCTCGGCTGCAGCTGAGGTCTCCCTTGGCCTTGTTTGTTAAGGAGCAACAGAGACCTCCTCAGCTCCGCTGTCGTTGCCACTGCCATCACTATCAATAACATCACTGGTTGCTCTGCTAGAAGAATCTTGTTCGCGGAAGGTCTCTCCCCACAGGATCATTCCCCTTCCTCTTCGCCTCCGTGCAGAACCCCAGAAGGAACTTCTCGAGTAACGCCAAGATAACCGCGAGGCACCCATACCTCCTGCTCGAGTCGCCTGTGCAGAACCCCAGAAGGAGCTTCTCGAGTGAAGCCATGATGATTGCGAGGCACCCATACCTTCTGCTCGAGTCGCCTGTACAATCAAAAAAACTGTGATTGAGGGAAACGGGATTATATTCAATTCTCCAACATCCTCGCTGATGCCAATGCCATCTTCTTCCCCACTGATGGGCGACCAAAACATGCTGATCAAGTCCCTAAGATCATGCTGCTGCTCCAACCTCTGCCAATCTCGTTGTCGTTCGGGGTCCACCTCTGATGGCCGCACAGAGGGGTGCTCTTTCCTAGCATGCTTCCTCAGCTCACCATAAACCCCAGTAAACCCACAGGACTCCATAGAGCAGCTACGAATCTTAGCATTGAGAAACCTGCGTGCAGGCTCCACCACCGTCCAACCAGTAACAAGCCCACGACAGAGAGGACATGAGAGCTTTGTTGGCTGCTGGCCCTCAACATTCTGAGATGGCTGGGATTCAGAAAATGCCTTGCAGTACTGGTCCAGGCAATTAGAATGGCGGGAGCTGGTGTCGCACATGAATGGGCGGCAACCCTTCCCTTGGGAGGAACATAGCAGGAGAACAGCATTGTGAGGGTGCTCCATGCACACAGGGCAACGAATCTCCTCCCACTCTTTGATGTCCTTGGCTGCTGCAATACCAGATTCAGGAGTGCTACGAGAGGAGGAGGAAGAAGAAGAATGCTTCCGAACACTGGATGAGCTGCATGGGTAAGGTGATGCACGAGATCTTCGTTCAAAGGATGCAGACCGGGTCCTCCTTTCCTTCGGCATATTACTTGACTGAATATGAACCGAACAAAGAAATGTTTGTCGAAGCAACAATCTGACGTTCTATAAATAAAAAGAAGGATGCAATATGATCAGGTTTGATGCTGTGCTGGGACAGACAGAATTCTTGACTCTGTAGTGGAAAACAAAGACAGCAAATTAGTGCAAGGAGAGCTACATCTCAATCTATTCCAACAGCTTCAGTTAATAGGTTTTGTGGCTAATTAAAATTTTAAAGACCGATCTGTTGATCAATCAACAACACTAAAGACCAACAAGATACCAAAGAAAACATTCAGAAGTACTAGGAGCAAATACATTAAGCAAAAGAATCTCACAGCATAAAAATCAGTTCAAAGTTCGACTGTAAACATAAATGCCAATCACAAAAACCTCTCCTGCCACTTGGAAATTAATTAAATTCCAAGACCCTAAAATAACGTAACATGAAATTAACATGAACAGAAAGCTAATGTAGCACCTCAACAAGATGAAATAAGCATAAAAACAGCATAAGGATAGCAATTACAATAACTAAGAAAAGCAACATAATTAAATTAATGGAAATTTCCTCGCCCACATCATCAGTCAAATAATGGATGCTAAAGCCAACAACAAGCAGAATCTTATGCATGCCCTAAAAAGTATGTCCAATATGAGAAGCTCTTGACAGAGGAATTGCAGAGGTCATAGTTCATCAGGTCCAAGCATTGGTAGAAAAAACAGTAGAAGAGAAGAAGAATGAAAATTTTGACAAATAGGACTAGTTTGCTCCTCTTGTTTGATACAATCTGGGCAATCTCCGATCAAATATTTATTTTCTGAGTCGCATCAGAGCCACCTAGAACAGAACCATCCCACTCAGCTTCCCCACATCTCCACATGGAATTAAAATTTAAACATGCTCCCACCTTTGATCGAACATGAAGGTAATCTACTTCCAAAGGAATATCGTCTCTCTCTCTCTCTCTCTTAAAAAAAAAAATGTGATCGCAACTACTGCGAAGCAGAATCATCAACAAGAAAAGCGCACGGTAGCAACTTTCATCTATTACAAACATGTTACAACATCCACATCAAGAAATCATTACATCAGAAATAATCCCTCAGAAACAAACTCAAACAAGTCAATCCCTCCTTCCAACCAACAATGAACTCATCACAGATGGGCGATCCATCCAGAATCAAACACCAACATCTACGATGATCAGCCAATACAATACGATCAGCCTCTCAACAGCGGCAAAATCCCGGAGGGAAGTTGCGGTCCAGGCACTATTCCGAAGGAAAGAACAAGATGCCCCCCCTCCAAGAACACCGTAACTGAGATTAGCGAAAACGGATCGACCATTTGCAAGAAAAGCACATCAAAAGCTGGAAGTTGCGGTAAAAAGAAGCGGAAGATTGGGTCCGATCTAACGAAAGAGAAATTACCGAAAGGGGATCCGATATGGCAGCTACGGGAGGGGGAAGAAGCGATTCCGCGACGATGATCCGGACGAGTGGTAGAGTAGTTTTCAAGAGAAGCCTTCCTTGATCTTCGAGTCAGCGGAAGACGGATTGCGAAGGAAACCCTAATCCTGAGAGCGGACACGGAATAAGAGCGACGAGGGGGAGCGGGCCACACTATAGAGAGAAGAGGTCTGTGGTGACGTGGCGTATGACAGCGTGCACGGCCACGTGGCGCACGCCGTGTAGGATAGCGGAGATTTTATTCTATACTTACGAATATAAATAAATAAATCGTGGCCGCCTACTTAGAGGAGACCCCTGCGAGCGACAATCGAGTGGTCAATCCGACGTGCGCCGAATCCGCCGTAGAAGTCTGGCTGGGTCCCGGCCTGCGGATGTAAAGCGGCGGAGAAGCCTCACCGTCGGTGATGGGCGTTCTGGCTTCACCTTTTGGGCCTCGTTGACGAGACATCACACTATGGCACCCAAATGCCTTGATCTCGAAATCTGAACTTAATATTTCGACAGATTAAATTAAAAAAAAATTATCCCATGCCAGGTTCATATGGTAATCTAGATCGGCATCATCAAACGGTGATTTGATCCGTGATCCATCACGTGATCTGTAACTTTTTCATTAAAAAAATTCAAATAACATTGTTGCTGGAAATTGGATCTGGGGCGACCGGTCGGCCCAGAAGAAGGAGCTTCGGCAAACGCTAGTGGGCGGCGATTCGTCGGCGGGTGGCGTCCTTCGGTAAACCTGCAAAAAAGCCGGTGGCCGGATTTTCCGGCGCCGGCCCTCCGATGTCAAAGTCAGAGGAGGACAAGTGTACATGAGGAGAGACAATATGTATATAGAGTTTTCTACCTCCTAGCCCCCTCTAAAATGGAGAAGTTCTCCTTTTATAGGGGGTGCTGGGTTATCTGTGATGTGATGGGGCGAGATTGCCATACAATTGAGCATATCACATGAATTGGTGCACGATCAGGTGAATTAACGCTTTGCCGTAAGAGACGAGGTCGGAATCAGAAAGTTGTCACGGCCGACTGGACGCAGCCGAGCTGACTTGCCGTGAAGGACTGGAGATCCGTAGACACGCGCATTAATTGTTGAGTAAGTCGGAGGACTGGAGGAGCCATGCGTGATGATGGTTGAGTAAACCGGAGTCGTGTATTAATTATGGAGTAAGCCGAAGATCTGCAGAAGCCACGCGCATTAAATGCTGGGGGCTATGGCAGGGTATGGTCTCTGATAGGGCTACGGAAGGATGTGACCGTGGTAGGTGAACGGCAAGGTCGGACTTCCGAGGTGGTGAGCTCCAAGGTCAAGAGCTCCGAGGTCGGGCACCTGGTCGGGCGTCGGGTCGGGAGCTCAGAGGTCAGACGTTTTCGAGGTCGGGTGCATCCGAAGTCGAAAGTTCGGGTGCCCCTGATCACATGTTTTGCGATATGCTCACGTGCTTTTGGGGCGATCTATATTACCCCAACACTACCTCCGACTTCCGAGTTCGAGCCGCTTGCGAGCTCGGACGTGGGAAGTAGTTGTCTTTATTGCTGTGGTGGGGGCCAGGGGGACTTTAAGTTGTTCCGGTGCTCTGTACGCTTCGGGGCACTTTTAATGAGAGAAGATGGGGCGACGCCTTTTCGTCCTCCGAGACCGCTTCGCGAGGCGGGCTCATAATGAGGTCCCAAGATCCGACGGGACACTGCCTCGATTGCATGTTCGAGGCGCCAACATAAAATAAATATGTCGCTTCGGTTTTCGGGGCCGACACGCGGCGCAATCCGAATGAGAGGCGGGATCCAGCCCTGCCGATCTAGGCCTTCGGGAAGGTCTATATAAACCCCTCGACCTAGCCCTAAAAAAGGTCTCGCTTGGCTGCTTTTCCTTCTTCACTTTTAACCTTTCGTTGTCTTTCTCAGTCGAGCCTTCCAGCGGCGCCTCAAGGCGATTTCCGGCGATCCCCCCACCGTAGGTCATCTCCCTTTCTTAGTTAGGAGTGTCCTCCTTCCTCTTTTTTGGTTTTTCTTTGTTCTCCACTTTCCCTTCTCTTTTCTGAAATGGGTTCTGGTTCGAATGAAGTCGGATCTTGCCTGTCGGAGGAGGAACTGGAGCTGGTTCACTCCAGGTTCTTTTTCCAGCTCGGGTTTCATCTCGAACCCGCAGGGCCGGAGGACCGGGTGATGCGACCGCCCCCAGGCCGGATCGGAGTGTACGTTGAGACGCTCTGGCCGGCCTGCGGCTCCCCCTCCATGAGTTCATGAACGACCTGCTGGTGGAGTACCAGCTCGTCCCAACACAACTTGCTCCGAACTCGTGGAGGACCATAGTCAGGTTCTTGTCCCTTTGCCTAGCGCATGGGATTTCGGCTCTGGTAAGCATTTTCCGTCGGTGTTTTTTATTAAAAACGAACCCGACAGACTGAGAGTGGTTGTACTTCACCTTCCGAGGCGGTATGTCCCTCTTCCAAGGTGCCTCTTCCTCTATCGATGAGTAGAAGGGGCGTTTTTTTCTTTTTGGCATCCGAGGTGTCATGGAGCTTTGACACGAGGTGGGGGCATCCCCGGCTGAAGGCCCTCAACAGGCTCTCCAAGCTTACAGCGGATGAGCAGAGGGTTCTTGACTCCCTGCGGGGTCTCGGGAGGGATATCAACTTGGGCGACCTCCTGAGCGAGGAGGCCTTGGTGAATGTCGGCCTGAGCTCGGTGCGCCCTGAGGGTAAGAATGGTCACATTGTTTTGTTTCCTGTTTTACTTGTTTCTTTCTCCTCTTACTTAAAGTTTTATTCTCTCTTTGTTTCAGATATTTCGCACATGTCGACCAGCAATGCATCCCTATTCTTCCGGCTGAAGAGGAGATCAGCCGAGGTCGGCGGGGCTCTCCCCGAGCCCCGGAAGAGGGCGAGGTCGACTTCTACTTCCTCCCCTGGCGGGGCGGGAAGATCCGGTGTCGGAACATCGGCGGCGGCCCGGGAGAAGGCCCCATCAGTCGAGCACGTGAGCTCAGCTTCCGAAGGGGCGCCTGAGTCGGCGCCTCCGTCCTGCCCCGCTCCCACTGCTCAACGGGCAGGCCAGACCGTCGTCTGTCTGCGGCGATCGGGCCCCACGCCGAGCAGGGGTCCCGAGCGTACCTCGGGCTGCCACCCAAAGCTCTGCTGGTCCCAGCTCGTCCAGGGTTGGAGGACGCCCCGGGAAGGGACCTGCCGAGTCGGAATCTCCGGCTCCCGAGGGTAGCTCGGCCCTCGAAGATGCTGACGTCGCGCGCGCTATCTTCCGCCGCACGATGCTCTCGGGCCAAGTTCGAGACTCTCAGCCTCGAAGAGATCGTCGGCCAGACTTACTGTAATGTCGTTCGAGTAAGTTAATTATTTTTACTTTGCTTTCAGCCATCAACATTTTCCTTAACCTTACTTGTCGTTCCTTTCCTTGCAACATTTTCACAAAATTGATACTCTGGTATTCATCGCCTCGGGATGCCAGAACGAATCTCGGCGATTCCAGAAATAAATGGAGTCGGCCGAGAAGAGGTTCGTGGAGTCCGAGGCCGAGCTGGCCGAGAAGAGGCTCGTGGAGTCCGAGGCCGAGCTGGCCGAGGCTCTCGCGCGGAGGGAGGCCACCGAGGCCGGGCGGCTCGCGATCGTCAGCGAGCTCGAGGAGGAGAGAGCCACCCACTTTCTGACGAGATCCGAGTTGCACGCTGCCGAGGCGCGACTCGCGGAAGCCTGCTTCGAAGCTGCGGAGCACAAGTATGAATGCGGAGCCCTCCGCCTGAAGATCGAGCAACTCGAGGCCCGAGAAAAGAGGGCGCTCGAGCAAGCCCAGAATGCCGTGGAGCTCTTCAAGGAGTCTGAAGAGTTTCGTGATATGCTCGAGGAGGAGACTGTCGACGGGTTCCTCCGGAGCCTCGAGAACTTCAGATGGCAGATAGCCCGATTCTGCCCCCAGCTCGATCTTTCGGGGATCCGGCCGAGATCGGGGCTCGGCGACAATGGCGAGTTCGATGTGCCCTTGCCACTTGAAGAGGGGGAGGAGGAGGCCGAAGCCGAGGCCACCGAGGCGGAGGTCGGGGCTGCCGAGGCGGAGGCTGGGGGAGAAGCCGCCGAGGCCGAGCAAGTCGTCCAGGCGAC
>JAOXJJ010000276.1:0-14611 GCA_025769935.1 Phoenix roebelenii | reverse complement strand
TTTAAAAAAATTAAATTTCAAATTTTGAATTTCAGAATTCAAATTTTGAATTTAAATTTTTGAATTTTTGAATTTTGGAAAATTTTTTAATTTTTTTTAATTATCTTTTTTTTTGAATTTCGAATTTCAAATTATTAACTAGAAATAATCAAAATAAAAAAAATTAATAAAAACAAAAATAAAAACTTACTACCGGAGTGCGTTCACTTCGGGCATCCAAAATCCGATTTGATCTTAGTGATCGTTCTTGCTTCTCGATTTGCCTTCCCGGCAACGACGCCAAAATTTTATTCGTCCGATTTCTGTCTAACTAAAAATATGCTAAACAGATCGTTGTTAGAACCGACAAACAAAGTTTAAATTAATTTTACTCTTATATTTCCTACTTGAAGAATAGCGGTCGTAAGAGGTTGATCCTTAGGGAGACGATTGGAGTTGCATAAAAATTAAAACGTTCACTCGGATTCAAAATCGATGTTCGAAGAAAAACATTATGTCGGGGATGTTGAATATTTTTTAATTAAAAATAAACAAAGGGAAGAAAGAAAACTTGCAATTGAATTCTAATGCAGAGTAGGGGTCGATTTCTGAAGACATAATATAATTGAAAACTGCAGATCGAATAACGAAGAAAAATTTCAAAGTTATCTTAAAACTAAGAATTCCAAAATGCATAAAATGAATTGCAGAAATTAAACTGAAACTTAAAATATAGATTGCATAAAAGATAAATATATGGATTGCATAAAAGGGCAATTACAAAAATAAAATGAAGATTGGAAGCTTAATGCTTCCTCCTTCTACAAATAAAAGAAAAACAAGAAAATCATTTTCTTTCCCTTTCTCTCCCATGGTGAACCTTCAACATAAAATAATATTTCTTTTTTTTTCCTTCTTCCCAAAAGAAACAGAGCAATGCTCTGTTCTTCTCCTCCCCACCGAACCAAGCTCCTTCCTTCTTCTTCAACCGGGCACCACCCTTCTCCTGTTTCTTTTGAACCAGCCGACTACCCCTCCTTCTTTCTTGGACCCGCCGGCCACCCCCCCCACCGAGGGCCTCTCCTCCTCTTCCCCCTTTCAGCTGAGAGCCCCCCTCCTTTTTATAGACCTTGAAGCCAGCAACCGGGAGAGGAGAAGGGTGCAGTCTGCGGTCATTGATCGCGTTGGAGCGATCGCAGAGGCTGGATTTTGGGAGCTGTTGCACGATAAAGTGCTAGAGGAGAACGTGATGCAGGGAGATCGCGATCAATGGGGTGCTGATTCGCGGAGAAGATTGGGCGCTAATCCGCTCTGCGGACGGATGAAGCCGAATCGAGCTGCTCGCTGGCTCACGGGCGGAAGCAGAGGCGGAGGAGCTGCAGACGGACGCTAGGAATCCGGCGGAGCTGGCACGTGTGCTTGGCTCGGATCTGTGAGGTGGAATGGCTCGAATTTGCTGCTTTTGAAACGGGCGGAAGAAATGGGAGCGGACCCGGATGCTGCTATCATGGGGACGCGTTGAAATGAATGCCGACGGGAAGGAGGGGCTGGCCGCTGGGATTGTCCGGCTTGGATCACGGGAGAGGGGGACGATGTGGGCGGATGCTGGGAGGAGACATTGATGAAGCGGAAGGAGGGATCTGCGGGATGGATGATTCACTGATGGAAGAAGATGGATCCTCTTCTTTGGCCTACAGACGGATGCGGGATCCGTGATGAACGCAGACAGGCGCTAGAGATGCACTGGGGACTCCCGTGAATCATGATCACACGGAATGGGGCGCGCGTGGGATGCTGTGAGGATCTGGAAACTTGGAGCTGGGGAGGATGGATGATCGTGATGCACTGCGGGAGGCTGGGAGGAATGGATTTATTTGGGATGTTGATGGTTGGCTGGATGGCTGAGAAGGAAATGATCGCGGGGCTTTAATGCGGGACTGATTTGGAAGGTGATCTGATGGACGGCGCAGGATTTCATGCTTGCATGGCAACTGGGGAATTTGTTGAGCTCGAGCTGCCGGGCATTGGGCTCAAACCCAATGTTATTGAGTCTCTTGGATTCCTTGCACTCAAACACAAATACAATGTTAATTAATTAATTTTATCATTAAAAATTAACTATAATACTAGTTAAAATTAAAAACAACACTACTCTTAATTAAACTAAAACCAAAACAAAATAAAAAGAAAAAAAAGAACAAGTAACGTGCTCTGTTTGAAAACAGAGCACGAACTTCTCCTCTCCCGTCTTCTTCCCCGGACCAGCCGACCACCCTCTTCTCCCCTGTTCTTTGGCCCAACCGAGCTCACCACCCTGCCGAGCGCTACTTTCCTCCTCTCGTTCTCCCCTTCTTATAGATCGCCACAGCATGGAGAGGAGGAGAAACGGGCGCGGGATCTCGGGAGGTGGATCCGGATGAAGAGCGTCGCGGGTGCTTGGATGTGGAGGAGGCTGAACCGGCCGGCATGATCCGTGGAGCTCGAACACTTGGGATTTTAAATCCGAAAGAGATGCGGAATCACCGGAAGCTCTGTGGACGCCGGATTAGAAGCGGGTGTGGGATCCTTTCTTCTTCCTTGTTTCCGCATGGGATGAAGCTGTGGATCTTTGAAACGGGCGGCCGGAATCGGTGCTGGGAGGAGCGGATCCGTGGATGGCGTCGTGGGACCGCTGGGAGGAGCCAATCACGACTTGGATTCGAGTGATGGCCGCTGAGATTTTGGGAGGTTGACGTGCGGATGGAAGAAGATGAGATGGGAGGCTTGATGTTGGGATGTTCACCGCGTGAAGAACGCGGGCTGCTGGGTGTGATGCTGGGATTCGGATCGCGGAAGGAAGGAGACGCGGTGCAGGATCGTCGGGATCACGGAAGATGCTTGGGGGAGAATCACAGGCGGCTGAAGCGGGTGTGAATCTGGAAGCTCCAACGGTTGGCTAGATAGGGGCGGAAGAAGTTGGGAGGAGGATTGGGACACGGGCGTTGCTGGCACGGTGGCTGGCACGAAAGTTGGATGCGAGGCGCTGGGATCACGGAAGAGGAGCCGATCATGGTGCATGCGGCTGAAACGGGCGGAAGAAGATGGATTTCTTCTTTGGCCCACAGACGGATGCAATGGTAGACATCACGTGGCTTTATGGGGAGCGTTGGGAATGTTGATCATGGAAGAGGGCGTGGGAGCTGATCTGGAATGGAGCTGGGGTCTCCCGCACGCACCGGCTGGACTTGGATGCTTGGGCTCATGCGTGATCCCACAGGTGAGAGACGTGGAAGCTGCAACGGAAAGATATGGACAGTTGGTGGGACTCCACTGTTAGCTTCCCTACTCTATGTCTTCAAATCGGGCTCGATTCTGTGATCCTTGGATGACTTGCACTCAAACACAAATACAACGTTAATTAGTAAATTTTATTATTAATGATTAGCTAAAATACTAATTAAGATGGTATGATGATTGCACTTTTGTGCTCTCATCAGTAGCCCTCTCTAAATCTTATGTAACCCGCTACGATGGCTCTAATCGGATAGCCTAAGCGATCTGACGAGCTAAATTCCACCACATAGCAGGCCTCAAAACGACCTCAACAAATCTTTTCAGATCGCGGCACTAAATGTCGATCATTATGGCGAGGTGCCCCGGAGAGCAGAACATTAATAACCGGCTTCTCACATTCTGATAGACGAGACACTTCGAAGAGTGAAACATTAATAGCCGGCCTTTCGTGTTCCATCCGGCAATTCCTCGGAAAAGAGCGCACACATGGAACTCTAAGAAGCTCCCACGACGGATTCTGCTTAGGGTGATATGAAAGCTGAAGCCACCTAAGCCTGACTCCGAAAGCCTGACTCAAAGCCCTCAACTATAAAATGCACGAAGGGTTCCCTACTCAGCATATGCGTCGTTGCAAGCATTTGGCCACACTGCAGGATGACCAACAATCTGACTACTTCCTTCGCCCGAGTCATAGGGCAACTCGATCTCGAAAGTCGGGGGGGAAATGATGGGGGCCAAAATGGATCGTCCTACTCACAGTGATAGGGGCCTCTCAATTTTGACCAAATGGGCCCCAGCACTGATCGAGCTAGATATTGGCCCCGCCAAGAACCAGCCTGACCTCAGACTCCTTCGAAAGCTTCTTCGACGTCGGATATTCGCCGACTCGTCTGACCAAGTTTGGGGCGCCTCTTGTATTCGCCGACTCGTCCGACCAAGTTTGGGATGCCTCCTATATTCGTCGACTCGTCCCGACCAAGCTCGGGGCGCCTCCTGTATTTGCCAACTCACCCCAACCAAGATCGGAGTGCCTCCTATATTCGCCAACTCGTCCCGACCGAGCTCGGGGCGCCCTCTCCAATGATATGCCCTAACCCTTCAGTTCGGGGCGCTCTATCGAGCACACCTCGAAACCCAGGATACTAGGCTAATCTCAGCACCCGTCAGGTCGACCTCGCCAAATGCGTGATGCGACCTCTCAACGAGCTCGCCCCTGCCAACGGCTGCACCCATATGCGTGCCTACACCCTCCTACATAGCCGTACATCGCGACACCACCATGCTTTGCTTGCTGGCTCATGAAAGTTAGGACAGCGTCGTGCTACTCCGGCCATGCCCTACTACGATTGTCAACATCTTACCACTCAAAAGGAAGGACCGCACCATGCGCCACAAACAAGCTCTGGCTATGCGCCATCCCCACTCATGATGGAAACGACCATGCTTCCGCCACCTAGGCACCACTATCGGGGCTATAAATAGCCCCATCAAGTAACACCGAAGGAACTTTTTTTTGGCTGGACCAACTTAATACCACTCTAACTTGATTGTCGGAGGGTCCTCACCAAAAACACCGGTAAGGCTTTGTGCAGGTATACGGCTGCGTGGGAGGTGGTTTTCATCCTCCTCTTCCACAGACCAGCACCCCCATCGACTCCTGTAGCGTGATCACCCTCGGGCCAGATTTGAACCACTATAGAACCACTATAAAATTTTGTGTTTTCCTTATTTATTTTTCTTGCCTTAATTCCTTGCATATTTACTTTGTACTTATTTATAGATATCAACATTCATCTATTAAGCATTTAATTCCACTACATTATTAGCTAAAATTTTTGAAAATTCCAATTCACCCCCTCCCCCCCTCGTGGGCTGCATAGCTGGGCAATACAGAGAAAATAAAGAAAAAAAAAGAGGAAGGAGAAAACAAGGAAAGGGATCAGAGCAGCCAAGAGCAAGTACCCACTAGAAAATGAAAAGAATGCGAACGATGTTGGAGCTAGAGAGGAGGAGCTTCGCCGGACACCACCTAGGGGATTAAGCACCCGAGCACTCGGGGAGGTTTGCAAATGAAACAAGAGTCTTAAATGAGGTAGGGGGTTACTCTTATATAGAGGCATGGACGGCCCTGATCAAAGCAACAATTCAACTACCCGAGCAGATTCGACCATGTGTCAGCTTAGGATATGACATGAGCGATTCACTCGGATCACTACATTAATGGCCTCCTTCTAGAAGCCTTGTCCTCGATCGAGATAATAATATGACTTTCGTCACCCAAACTAAGATACAGCTCGGCCTCAGAAGTGGGGGACAAATGATGGAGAAAATGTTGGGCATCTCGGTCTCAGATCAGAGGAACTAAGATACAGCTTGGCCTCAGAAGTGGGAGACAAATGATGGAGAAAATGTTGGGCATCTTGGCATATCGACCTTCTTGACCTTGGCATAAATCAAGGTGAACAACTTCGGTGAAATCTAAATGCTGCCCATGAGGAATGTTTTCCATATCGTGAATGTACAATTGGGCATTACCTGGCTATTAACACACATTGTGTCAAATTAGGTAACCATATAGCTAACTACCCTATATAAAGGAGTAGTCCACGGGCCCTCAAGTAAGCTCATTCATTTAGAGAACTCTACTCTACTAAGATTTTTTTTTTCCACACTATTGCCTCTCTATTCTAACTTAAGCATCGAAAGATTCCCCGTCAGATACTCTTTGTAAAGCGAACTGCTTGCAGACCATCCTCGAAGGAAATCAGCTTTTCTACACTTCGACTAACCCATTTAGCTCGGTTCTCACCGACCTCAGAGCTATCCCAGTAGTACTCCGACCTCGACCCGAAATTCTACGGCAACAGTTCTCACTCCTTCCTCAACACCTGCAATTTATTCTCTGATAATTCGAGGACTTCCGTGAAGTTGCACCGGAGGTTCTCGATTTCCTCCTTCAAAAGCCTAGGGGGTTACCTATGAGGGCTGCTATGGTTGCCCGCACGCTGCCCTTGGCCAGGATTTGGTCTTCTCGCTGGTCTTCTTATGCCTGCGACCCTCTCTTCCATCGGTGGCATCTGCTGCACCAACCCTCCTATCAACCATACTTGCATCTGAAAGTTGTTCGACAAAAATTCAAAGAGCGGCGCAAACCTCAAAATAGTCGCTCACCAGAAGTCATTTTCGATAGTTTAGGTTGCTCGCTACTATGGACAATTTCTCCGTAGATACTGGTGTCTGAGGCAGAGCACCTTACCTAATCTGATGGAGATGGTTAAAATGGTCCACCATGGATCACCTACCGCAAGGTGGGAAGACCTAGCATGCCTTTACACTATGATGGGTCCCAGCGCTTTTTCCAATCGGTGGCCTCGTTTCCCACTAACTATTTATTACATAAAATTTATAGAAGATCCCATATCGCATTGTATCTCGGATCTATTCTAATCTTTTTTTTGAGTGCGAGAAAGGTACAACCGCGGAAAGTTGGCTAAACGTAACAATCACGGTAGGTGAAATCCATTTCAACATTTTAAAATATCCACTTATACCAAACGCCGTAAGACCAAGGAAGCCCATTCTTTCACCTAGTCATGACACACCATACCTTCTACCCACCAACTCGGAGGATCTTTCAACGTAAGGATAGGAATTTGAACCTTCAAAAGAATATTGTTGCATGACTATTTTTGATAGAAAAAAAATCATATAGAGCGGAAAGCAAAAAAATAAAAATTGTTGCATGACTATTTTTGATAGAATAAAAATCATATAGAGCAGAAAGCAAAAAAATAAATATAAAGTAGGTATCCTATTTCGCCACATTTTTTTTAGAACTTATCTTAAAGAAAAAAGCTATAAGTCATAAACTCTTTCTACTAATAGAGTCGTCAATCCGATGATTAAAAAAATTAAAATAAAGAATTGCGATACAAACTATATGATCAGATAATATACATCAAGTAAATTAATCATTTAGCAAACCAATACATATACCTAAATAAATCAATAAATAGTTTCAAAAATATTGTGTTCACAATATATGGTATATGATTAGATGATATATACTTAGCAAATTAATCATTTAGCAACTCAATACACACCTCCAAATAAATTGATATACAATTACAAGAACATCATATTCACTAGTATACACATATAGCTGGTGATATATACTCGTCGACTTTCTAATACATACTGCAAGCTTATTTGATACACACCTAGTAATCCAATACACACCTCCAGATAAATTGATACATAATTTCTACAACATGCTTTTTACTAGTATACACTATATAGTCAGATGACACGCACCAAATAAATTAATCATTTTGCAAGCTAATACACATCTCTAGGTAAATCGATATATAGTTGTCAGAATATATTGTTCATCAGTACCGATACGCAGTTTTTTAGCTTTGTCAAACATAAGAAATTATATACATATCATTTCTTTGATTTTATAAACTCTTAGGTACAAAGATTCTAGAAAGAAAAAGAGATTTGGAGGAGCCGAAAAAAAGTAAGAAAGTGAAGGAAGCTTTTGCGGATGGGATAGATGGCTTGATAACAAAGAGGATAGATAAAGAGGCTAGATGAGAAGAAAAGAAAAATGCAGATGGTCTTTCTTCGTACATGAACTCTTTTGGCGCGTTTAGTTTGGTTTTTTTATTTTTTAAAAGTTATAGGATTAACGAACTCCATTATTAGGAGGAGTTCTATTCTTATTTGAGTTTTGGATTTTTTTTTCTTTAGGATGAGCGCTAGAGGAATTGTGCAAAAACGAAATCCCGCCCTATATAATATTCTATAGTGCCGACCCTATATGATTTTTGTTCATTTTTGATAGGTATGGTTCAAGCTTTAAGGAACACTCACTCATCAACGAAGGTCTTGCATACAACATATTTTATAACAAGAGCATTTATTGGAGTTCAAGTTAACGCTATGGATGAAGCTAAACTCCATATCTTCCTGTTCCCTCCGGTTGCAGGCTGGTAAAGATTTAGCTGAGGTATCCTTGTTGGCCACTTCAAAAAGCAAAGTTTTGCACTCATTTTAGTACCGAAAGCCCGTGGCGTGTAAAGTCTAGAACAAGAGGGAGAGCCTTTTTTCTCTTTGGCTTGGCTCATTGCTTTAGATCCTTGGGGAGCATGGAGTGTGCCTTTTCCTTTTTGTTTTAATCCCGAAACACAAAATGGATTGATCATCGGTAATCCCACTGGAGATACGGTGTGTCAGTTTCTCCTAGAGCTGAATCATAACGTGGCCTTGTCACGTCCCACGCACCAGCTCCAAAAAACTCGGTGGTCACTATTTACCACAAAACAGAAAATCTCATGCTTTACCCAATACATTCAATTCAACTGGGGATTCCAATTCCTACCCCCTTCATAGGAATTTATTCATATATTCAAGATTATTTGGAAGGACTCCACACAGGGGGAAAGAGGGAATAT
This sequence comes from Phoenix roebelenii, assembly GCA_025769935.1. Lineage (NCBI taxonomy): Eukaryota > Viridiplantae > Streptophyta > Magnoliopsida > Arecales > Arecaceae > Phoenix > Phoenix roebelenii. The sequence goes on along the minus strand of JAOXJJ010000276.1, from coordinate 5,900 downwards.
CATTACGGCTCTCTTCTTTCTTGAATTATTGATGGGATCAAAGTGGGGTAGCTACACCATAGGAATGATTCAAAGGTAGGACCGGAGCATTTTTAGGAACTTGTCGAAGGAAAAAGGAAGTTATGTCTAACTCCGGCTCACACATATAAGCGCAGAGAATAGTTGATTGCTAGGACATTCTGTACTGATGTGCAAGCATAATGGGCTCAAAGCCCATGGTATTCATAGAATAAGTTGGGTCCCAATTGATCAGTTCGGTTGGTTTGAACTGGCTAAAATCTTTGTACAATAGATCTCTTGCGGCATAGAGAGAGAGAGAGAGCAACTTAACAGATTGAGATGGAGAAATTTATTACTAATAATCAAGTCCGGGATTTTATGAGATTATTTCAAACATTTTAGAGGCAATATAAACTTTTCCAGATGCCTTTACCCAATGAAAATGTCACGGATCATTCTTCAATCACTGAATGAGAACCGAGTAAAACTATAATCCTTGTTATGCTGATAGCAATACTTACCTCAGGCAAAACTCCGAGTTTCTTTAATTGTTGCTAGGTACGGACGCAGTCATCTACTCCATTGCTAGCCTACCAAGATGGATGCGGCCGCTTGTTGGCCATCACATGTGTCGATGGGGAGCCACTTATGTAATTTCTTCTCCTTAATATATTTATTGAAACAATAACTTTGTTGGCATCATCATCTTGAAAAATAGTAGATTGTGGAGTAGAAGAATAAGGACCCACCACTTCACCGTTTTCTTTATGTTGCACTCGAGGTGCCGCTAGAATAAAGTTTGTCCGATCTCGGTGGGTCGTGGGGCGTGTCCAGCGTTGCACCTACAGCTATGACCAAAGGCTCGTTTGATTCGTGATAAAAAAAATGAAAAAAAAATATGGTCAACAAAAAAGTAATGAGATGCCTCATATTTGGTTAGAGTTTTCAAAAAAAATAGATGAAAAAGTTGTATTCTTATGAAAATATGATTCCCACATTTTATGGAAAAGTTTTTTCCATAAGAAACATGGAAAATTACTTTCCCATGAGGCAAAAATCACTTCATCTTTATTTTTTCCTAAAAGGACCCTTCAGCATTAAAGAGACATTAAAGATCTAATTTTTTAAGAGTATAATAGGAATTACACTTAAGATATTCAACCAAACATAAGCACTCTGGAAATCTGTCACATTTTCATGTTTAATCAAACATGCCAAAAGTACATTTTCAAGCATTCTCTTCCTAGGAATCTTCTTCCGATGAATCATATTCCTATGAGAAAAAATGCTTTCCACGAAACAAATGAGCCCTAAATTACAAACTCAGGTTGTGCATGTGAGATGCATGTAAAATGGGGCCTAGATAAAAGTATAGAAATTAAGATTTTCAATGGCTTCATCGAGGACCCAAGATCCTTTGCAGTGTGCAGTTTGTACCTGTAGAGTGTTGCATGCTATTTGCACCAGAGTGTTATGAAGTACTCAAATATAAAGAATTTTAGCCCTTTATAGAGACAGAACCTTACTTTCAAGCTTTGGGACTGGCAAGAAGCGGGTCTCAAAACTTTTTCCATTATACGTTAGTAGACAGATTTTGGTACACATATGAAGAAGAAGCATGGACAGCTGCGGCTTTCCTTGAGTACATTCATTTACCTATCTAACTTCCTCATAAAGCAATACTTTTGGTTAATACACCACTCAAAACTTTTCTATCAAACAAAAAGAGAAGACTAAAGTTTGTTTTGCATTGCTTTTAATTCTTATTTTTATTTTAATAGATTATAGAAATCAAGATAAATACATGTTTAGTGCTATTGTTTTCAATTCTACCTTCTAAGAATTATTTTCACATTTCTAGAAAAGTGAATTAATAAATTCACTGGTTTCAAAAAGGAACTCATGCCTTTACCACTATCATCAAACCCACCCCCACCATTGCTGCCATCATATCGTCTCCTCCTCCATTATTGCCACCACTACCACCATCGTCATCTCCACCATTACTACTGCTGCCACCACTACTGTCTTTATCTACCACCATTGTTCTATTTTCAGCCACCATCATCTTCTCCACTTTCTCTATTGTCGCTAATACCATCCTTGTAACCACTTCCGCCATCACCTTGACCACCTCTATCATGCAGTCATCACTATTATAGCCTCTATCACATCACCATAAATATTGTAGGCTATCACTGCATCATTAAAGCCTCTATCACTTCCGCTATCGCTAACCACTACCGGCCTCTCCTATCTCTACTATGACTACAATCGTCTTAGTTGTCGTCAATGTTCAATGCCAACTTCATAGGTTTGTGGATCACTCCTTTATGGTAGCCACTTAGATGGCCAAATATGTGGCAACAGTTGCAACCAATACCTTTGTGGAGATGATGCATAGAGTGGCTGAATACAGTCAATAGGAGGAATTTTGTTTCAGTTTATTCTACCTTTGAGGAGGAATTTTGACCTTTAAAGATTTTCACCGTCATCATACAACTATTCGATGGATAAGGGGTGTAGCGTTGGCCTCTGCTATGGATATAGAAATCGGCTATAGTATGGATGTAGCATTCGGCTATGGTAGAAACCTTAATCATGCCTACTCCTAGGATAAAAAATAAGTAAAACTAAGATAAAATAAAAATACATTAGATTGATTATCGAAATGTTCCTTTTGAAGGGAATTCGAGCATCGTATGCGCCGAGGATTCACCGATTAAGGTGAAAGTATGCAATTTGAAAAACAATTTTCAGCGGAATAAAACAGGATTGTTCAAAACAGCCCATTGCAAACTTTGGATCTGATCCAATCCTACAAAATTCCTAGATGAATCCGCAGGATATGTGATAGAAATATTCATGCATGGATCACATCGTATATGTTCTTGAATTGAGATCAAATCTCAACTCCAAAAACTAAAAATAGAACACTAATCTTTCAGCAGGTTGGTTCTAGCTTGCTGCTCCGTAACCGCACAAGCGTCCGGCCTCTACAAGTAATCCACGCGATGCCTCTAGATCAACCGGCGTCCCGGGGAGTGCTAGCTCGCAGGGATGCAGCAGGTGGCCAAGAGAGAGGGAGAGAATTAGGAGGAAGAGGACTAGCTACCCTTTCCTTCAATCTTTTCTTTTTCCTTTTTTTCTTACAACATGAACTCTCAAAGATCACTTCACTCTTTCCCAACCGGTATCAAAATACCAAATACTCTAAGCCAAATCTTTTTTTCCCTCTACAAAGATGGCGGCCATCTCCCCTATTTATAGAGGGAGAGAAAGTCCAACAAAGGGGCTCACTTGCCACATGTCAAATATGCATGATGCCACGTGTCCTAGTGCTCATGATGGCCTATAAAGCTCTCATGAAGTGTGATTGGATGGCTATGAGAGAATCTCAGTCTAGGGGGTGAGATGCCCTGGAGGGTGGAGGTGGCACATATGCACTGTGCCACATGTCCAGGACGCGAGCTCCGTAGGCTAGATGGATAAGCCAATCCAAGGTGTGAGGTGTCCTGTAAAGAGTACAAATCTAATTTGAACTCTACCACAGGGCTAAGATGCATCCAGTATGCAGTCCTCACACACATCACGAGATGTGGATTCCACTCAAGCAAGATGTGGGGCCCATAAGGACATAAGGTGGGACCTACGCAAAGGGCAAAAGGGAAAAAGAATATGGTCCCAACCTTATATAAAGGAAAAGGGTTATAATCCACCTTTTAGCTAGTCAAATCTGATTTGACTCAAACCTAAAGGAATTGAACACCGAATCACATTCAATGTCAAATGTGGTTTGACCTAACTTCCTCCACTTAATCTAATTGAATCTAATTGGTGATCCAATCACCAATTGGTCTCTCCAATATGAGCAACAATTTGCTCAGGGTATAACGGTTAATCACATTGATCATTTTACCCTTTCATGATTCTCAGCTAGAAATGATTGATCTAGAAAAAGCCTCAAAGCGTGTGACCTCACAGGTTCGAACTTAAGCTGGTAGCACAGGAACTCTTTCTGTACCAATCGATGTAACTATCTAGCAATAGGACCCGACATCCAGATAAGCTGAAATAGATGCAGAGCAACATTCTAGAACCTATGGACTATGGTTACCGCATAATTCATCCTCTTGACCAGAAAATGCTCAGGGTGGGTTCAGAGTTTGTCTACCCTAAAACGATCTATCCGAAAATATGTTTCAATTCAATAAGTCAAGTGATAGTGATTTGACTTTTCCTGGCCAGGGTACTACTTAATTGAAAACACAAGGCATTAATCCTTATTTCTAAGGGAGGTCAATCCCATCTTGATCTGCAACTGACTACCACAAGTACTTGACTGGATCCAGAAACCTTCCGTCGCTGAATTAGAAATCCAGGTAGTCCGGGACTAAAGTGCAGTGAGTTGCTTGCAAGCCATCGGTTGCAATCTCAGGTCTAAAGGATACATATATCCATATCCACTCGGAACAACTCTTGACAAGAAAGAGTCCGTCAATTGGTCACGTTCAGTGAATGTACACTACCATTCACCTGTATACCATACTAGTATCTCTATACTCTTTGGTTTGGAAGACAACCAACAAATATAACCAACAAATATGATACACAATGACCTACGCCCAATAATACTATTGTCCTATTATTAGTATATCATACGGTCATGAACATTTAAGGACCTGTGTGACAAAATCATATTTCTTTACACAAAGTAGTCCTAAGGATTTCATCACATCGGAGTTTGTGAAGATGTTCTGATGATGAATAAATACCATGTTATTTATAATTGATTCAAATACATTTACAATCAACAATTGATTGGATTTTAGATACAATTTCCAACAACTCCTATTTGACCTAAAGCCAATCAGTATAGTATCGTATACCCATCTTCAAGTAATGATGGTCAAACTCCTTTACACTGAGGGCCTTAGTGAAGGGGTCGGCTAAGTTATCCTTTCCATCGATCTTTTGAAGATCAACATCATCTCGTTCTACTATCTCACGAACAAGGTGATATCGGCGTAGAATGTGCTTGGTGCGCTGGTGTGCCTTTGGTTCCTTAGCTTGAGCGATGGCCCTAGTGCTATCATAGTATAGTGGGACTGGTCCATCAGCGGAGGGTGCAACTCTTAGCTCAGCAATGAACTTCCGTAACCAGACAGCTTCTTTGGCGGCATCAAATGCAGCAATGTATTCAGCCTCGCATACAGAGTCTGCCATGGTATACTGCTTGGAACTTTTCCAGCACACGGCCCCACCTAACAGGGTAAACACATAACCAGACACAGACTTGTTATCATTACGGTCTAATTGAAAACTTTAATCGGTATAACCAACAAGTCTCAACTCAGTATCTCCATAAACAAGCCACTTATCCTTAGTATTTCTCAAATACTTGAGGATAGTCTTTACAACCTTCCAGTGGCTCTCTCTTAGGTCAGATTGGTACCTACTTACTACTCCTAGTGAATACGCCACATCTGGTCTAGTACATGTCATAGCATACATAATAGATCCCACAGTAGAAGCATATGAAATTCTACTCATACGCTCTCTTTCTTAGGGAGTTGTCGGGCAATCTCCTTTAGAAAGAGTGATTCCATGACCTATAGGAAGATGGCCTTTCTTGGAATTTTCCATGCTGAACCATTTCAGCACAGCATCTATATACGTAGACTGGGATAATCCAAGCAACCTTTTAGACAAATCCCTATAGATCTTCATCCTTAGGATGTAGGATGCATCTTCCAAATCTTTCACGGAGAACTGTGATGACAGTCTGATCTTTATTCCCTGTAGTGCAGAAATGGCATTCCCTATTAAAAGAATATCATCCACATACAGTACAAGAAACATCACTACTGAACTATTTACCCACTTATATATGCAAGGTT
>JAOXJJ010000275.1:0-16138 GCA_025769935.1 Phoenix roebelenii | reverse complement strand
GACCTCTTACAACCACTATTCTTCGAGTAGGAAAGGTAAGAGTAAAATTGAATTTAAACTTTGTTCATCGGTTCTAAAAACGATCTGTTTAGCATATTTTTAGGTAAACAAGAATTGGACGAACAGGGGCTTTCTGAAAATATTATCTCATAGCCATCTCTGAAGTTATCCATCCCTTGAGCCAGCATTTGCCAGAACAGTCCACCTGCGCATGGGCCCCCAGCTCTGGCTGAGTTGTAGATCATGTTGTACACTGTCCCATAGAAGGAATCCTGCTCGGTCTTTCTCCCAAATTCTGTGATCATGAGTGGTTTTCCAAGTATCGCGCCAGCATCATCAATGTGGGATTGGATCCAACTTCGGAGGAATGCCATTTGAGCATCATCGGAGCCTGAAATCCTGTGGCAAAAAATGCCAACTAACATAAGTATCTTGTGAACAGAAGCAGATTATCGGTATGAATAATATGCTACTGTAATTCACAATTTGCCAATTATACCATGCACTCTCTTTGCAGAACATACAGTACATCTTTATCTTTTTTCTAACTTTTATCTTCAAGAAGTTAATGGTTAGAGACTCAGCTTACCATTGATCAGGGTAGGCATGAATGGTGGCAAAGTCAATTTCAGGTATCTTGTTGTTGGAGATGTAATCAGTGCCGACCTCATAGCCAGGGTTGAATTGCTTTCTTTCAGGCATTGACTCCCCATAAAATCCTTCTAATCCAACTTCATGCATGTGGTTGCTATCTATTGATTTAACAAAAGCAGCCATCTCTGCAATCCAATTCTGTATAGTAACAAACAAAAATGTCAATAGGATCCGTTAACCCACTTTAGCTTAATTTGTTGGCATCTCTCCATGAAGTGGAGATCTAGCATTCAAATCGTCATAGTGGCAACACCTCCATATTTCTTTAAAAAAGTTCGAGAATTGTGCAGAAAAATACCAAGACTTCTGGCATCTGGATTTAGAGTTAAATAAAAATTTAAGAAGAAAATAAATGAGTAAGTATTGTTATGGATACCTGCACAGTCTTGCCAGAGAGGTCGCCATCGCATCGGGGTTCGTTTATAAGCTCCCATGCAAAGATGGTAGGATCATCTTTGTATGCAACTCTTGTTATCGTGTTTGCCCTTGTGAGGACCGTCTGAATCAAAACAAGACAAGTATATTCAATTATGAAGGTATCATGCTCGAACAAGCTAGGTTCTACTTAAGTATATGGCAAAAGAGAAAGGAAATACTGTAAACTAGCTCACAGTAAGAAAGGAGTCCACGCTCACTCAAAGGCCAAAATTAGAAAAGTTGTATTCACCTTGACGTGATTCTTGTAGTAACTCCTGACAACTTCATGCCAGTAGAAGTCGTTATCCCAGAAGACATCCGCTCCCCTCTCCTTCGCCCACTGAACGTACTGCTTCCTTCCCCCAAAGTTGGCATAGTTATTCACCATACTCAGTATGAGAAACACTCCATGCTTCTTGGCCTCAGAGATGACAAAGTCCAAGCCCTGCAAACCGAAAGAAAAAAAATAACTCATTTCAAGGAAAATACAAGGTCTAATAAATCAAATAAGAAGGCCCATAAAAGTGTTTTGAAATCATCAAATGCGAGCATTTTCTCGTAAAATCTTGAATCAACTATAGAGCATGCTTTTAAACACCAAGAGATATAATGGATTAATGACAAGCTCTGGAACTAATGCCTACTATCGAAATTTTGTCCAAATTACACTATAATTGCAAAGGACAAAAGAAAAAAAAAGCCCATTCATGATAAAAAAAAATCATCACCAAAAAAAAAAAAATTGTTGTTAAAATATTTAGTGATAAAAAAAATTCGTCAACACGAAAAGTGCGTTGTTGAAGATATACGGTGATACATATAATATATTCATCAATAAAGGTGAAATATTTGGTGACAAATTTTTCTATGAAAATAGTTTTGGTCGCAAAAAGAATTTCAGTAATACATTTTTCGTGAACCTAATATTTGATAACAAAATTAAACTTTAGCAGGCGAGTTTTCTTTGGTCATCAAAATTTTATCAGTAATAGCCTTTTTTTTTTTGTTGAACTGTATATGTACATTTTCTTAACCAAATCTAATAGTTCAAGTGGGGCTACCACCACCTTTATGGATAGGAAGAGAAACTATTTATTGTTCGTAGGCCAAGTGACCCAGTGTATTGACTTGCTTAACTAGGAGAGAAACCCGACTACCATGATGGACGGGTTTGTATATATCATATATATACCTGAAACATGTTCTCATTGTAATAGCCCGGAGAGTACTGCAGGGGATTGCTCCCACCATCGCTGAAGGCTCAGGTCCTTACCACACTCATTCCATAATTGGAAGCTTGTTGGAGAATAGACGACACCTTATATCTCTGTGTCGGGTCCGAGGCCATCAACATCAGCCGGTATGCATTGAACCCATTAGAGTAGAACGAACGCCCATCCAAAACAAAATGGGTTCCGCTTGTCCTCACAAAACTAGACCCAGCATAAGCACTGCCACCTTGGAGTACAAAGAGGGCCAAGAGACCAAGGCTGAAAAGGACTCTCTTTGCCACCATCTTTGAACTACAAAAATGAGATATAATATAACAACAGGATCGTGGAAGGGGAGGAGAGGCTACTCAGAATGCCCAAATGTTTGAGCTTGTGATGGAGAGGCCTGTAATGGTTGGGGGTTTATATAGAACTCAAACGAGTGCAAGAAGACAATAGATACTCCTCGTCTCACTAGGAAGATCTGGTGCAACTTGGATAGGTGTACGTATGGCCAACCGAAGGAATACTATAACCTCATGCAAAGTAATCCTGATCAAATGTGTGTATAAGAAAGCAATCTATGAAAAACTAACTTCCCAAGACGTTTAGTATAGCTTATGAGACTATTCTAGTTGTGCATGGTAAGGCCGTTGGATAACGATGAGCCGGCCTACATCATCACGTACCGTTACATGTGGAGCACATCCTGAATACGGAGAAGCCATTTTCCTTTTTATATGTCGTTACCTGAGCTTTTTGTTTCATCCCCGCGAGCTTTACTTTAAATCGTTATGGCAGTAACAATGTCCACAAAAGTTCAGTCGCAGATAGATCTTTATCCTCAAAATCGGATGAGACTGGGCAGTACTTGTTCTCTTTCTAAAACCAATGTGTCTGCTAACTTTTTTTTGTTTTCTTTTTGCATCTGACAAGAAAAGTATCTTTGCTCCTTCCATGTAGAGAATTCGACAAAATTGTATGCAAAGAGTTTGGTGACTCTGAACCGTCCGATCTTAGAAGGTGAAACCCCCCATCCGCCTGATCTAGGAGTGCTCAGGATCGCTCATGAAGGGCCAAACTTGGCCTCATCTCGATCTAGATCTAAAATATTTTTCATGGGCACAACCTGATGAGCCAATAGGTTGAGTCTTGATTTGAAATCATGACCCAAACATTTATAAATTGGGTGAAGCTTAACCTGCCTACGGTCCTTTCTTTAAGGTAGGGTCTCGCTTTAATATCGGTGCTGGGGCCCTTTGCTTTAATATCCATGTAGCAATACATAGTTATGCCAAGGCACCTAGTGCCTTGAAGGGTGCATGGTGGCATATAGAAGGTCCAATCATAAAGTCTCGTGTTTAAAAAGCATATGAGAGAACTTTACTGACCTTATGCAATCAATATTTTGGGGTCATTACCTCATGCAAATGATGGCAAAATGATTAATTGACCATTCCAACATGATGGTCACAATGCACAACTAAAAATGTATGAAATAATCATGAATTCATACCTATCTAACATAAAACTTAGATGTACTATAATGGTAGGAGAAAAATCTAATCCGGAGTAGAATCTAATCCAGAGTATAATCTTTGCTCTTTTACATATTGAAGGATTTAATGGGGCCATTTTATCATGATATAATGCAGTGAAATAAAATATAAATCATAAACAATATCACTTTTTTTTATGAATCACCATGCTAACATAGATTGTAGGCATAACATGAGAAAAATATACATGTTATGAGATACTAAGATAGTGAAAGCACACGATCCTCTGGTAATCACTATCCTAACTACTTCAGTCCATGCATCTATCTAGAGCTTTGCCTAGTTTTGAATCTTTGATGTTGTAGGCCAAGTGGATGCTCTGCTACATAAGTTTGTTTTGCAAGCCATCTTTCTTTGTTTCACATTGAATCTTGGAGAAGCAGAAATCTAGCCCTAACACTTCCCTTCTCTCCCTTGGCATGTGTGGGGGCTTTGGATGCCTCAATCTGGGATGCCTCCTTGTATAAGTCCTAAGAGGACTCAACTAAGGTGGCAAATATGGATGAGGAGGCATCCTTACTAGGATGCCCCTCTCTAGTATCCTAAACAGACTCCAAGTCCAAGAGGGAGAGGGAAGGGGCACCAGGCTCACATGCCAGGCTCTTCTTACAATGGCCCAAAATATGTGCCCCTTAGGGATGCTCTAAATGGCAAGGCCCCAACCCTATGGGAACCCCCTCATCTTATTGTTGCGCCCTACAAAGGGTACCTTATTTGCTAAGAGCAACGGTCTCTTGCTTGGTTGGTACCCCCTGCTTGGATCCAATCCATCTTGGGGAACTTCCCTATGGGAGCACCTAGAGTTTTGTCGAATCCTTTGAGCCCGTCACTCTTGAGAATGCAGAAAATATTTGGGAGATAAACATCCAAGATTGTGTGGCTCTAAGAAGGGGAGACCAATAATAAATTCTTCCATAAATCCACCATCTTAAGAAGAAGGTACAACAAAATTACTATGTCACAATGGCCACAGGGTGACAGAATGGAGGATGAGGTAGTTATCTAGCAGTTATTACTTGAACATTTGGAACAAAGGTGGACCCAATAGCAGAAGTGTATTTCATTTTGGTTGCCTCTGATATTAGCCATAGTATTAGCTAACTAGAATGACCAACTAGTAGTACATGTTACTGAAGACAAGATTGAGGAGCCAGATAGACAAATACATCTAGACAAAGCCCTAGGTCCAGATAGATTTTCTCCATTTTTTTTCAAGAATTCTAGCACATTATCAAAGGTGATGCCATTCTTATAATTAAAAACTATTTCAGGTAAGGATCTATGCCTCATTCTTGGAAGGAAATGTATATTACCCTATTGCCTAAAAAACCTAATCTTTCTCGGATAATAAACTTTAGACCTATCAGTTTATGCAATACCATCTACAACATAGCCATTAAAATTTTGGTCAATAGACTCAAGCCAATCTTACCTACCTTGGTATCCCCTACACAAGGTGCCTTTATTGTAAGATTATAGACAATATCCTACTAGCCTAGAAAATAATACATTCCCTAATGTTGGGTCCTAGGACTAAAAATTTAATAGCCATCAATGTAGACATTGAAAAAGCATAAGATAAAGTTAATTGGGAATTTTTGTCCTCTATCTTAGGAGACTTTGGCATCCATCCTAGATTTATTGCACGAGTCAGATTCACCATTTTGATTCATGGATCCTCGACACCATAGTTTTTCCTATCAATAGGACTATGTTAAGGTTGCCTGTTGTCACCTTGTTCATTCATTATGTGCTTTAACATATGTTCTATATTATTGCAGGAAGCTATAGATAATCACGTCCTTAGGGCTTTCAGGATGCAAAGGATGAGTCCATCTATCTGACTTGTATTTTACGCTGATGATTGCTTGTTGATAGCCAAGGCAACAACAAAAGATTGCTTAACCTTGAAAGTGCTTATTGACCTATAATGTGCAGTATCAGATTAAACAATTAATAAAGCCAAAACTCATATTAAGTTTGGCCCATCAATACCAGCAATAACTAAATTACAAATTAGGCACATTTGGTATTTTCCACTAAAGAAGGGTGTATGGCAGTACCTAGGTATTCCACTTGCGGGCTCCAAACTTGTGCATGCATATTTCAACTTCCTCCTACATAAGGTAGAGGCATGATTTGAGGGTTGGCAATAGAAAGTTCTCTCCTTTGCAAGGAGAGTAACCTTGGTTCAATCATTACTTGCATATATAGCTATCTATTCTATGTCTTGTGTATATATTCCTAATTTAGAGTTAAAGAATCTAGAGAAGGAGTTCAAAGCTTTTCTTTGGGGTCATTCCATGGATCAGAGAGGACTGCATCTAATTTTATGCGATATCATTTGCTCATCCCAATCCCAGGGCGCCCTTATTCTTCAATCCTTACGGCTAAAGCAACAAGTATTATTGGCTAAACCTGTCACCTAGGTAATATTGCAATTTGATTCTCTGTGGGCTCAGGTTGTGCATGCCAAGTATCTCTTTAAATGAAATTGGGTCCATTATCAAAGGCCACAAAACTATTCATATGGCACTAATCACATAAATTGCATCTCAAGTGCAATAAAATTCTGTCTGGGTCTTAACAGATGGATTTAGGATTGCTGCTTGATCTATGGTGTTCATCAATTCCATTGGATGCTTGGCCTATTATTCTAAATATGGACATGGATTTGCTACATATGCAGGTAGTTGATTGCATTTCAGCTAATTGGTCATGAAATTTCGGAGCCTTGGAAAGGGTGTTCCAAGCTAAGATGATGCCCCCAATAGCCAACATCCCCATGGCGCAAGGTTTGTGGGCTGGTTAACTTTGTTAGAGCACCAACCGACTTCTGCATGTATCTTCTAAGGATCTCTATCACTCATTAGTTCAATCAAAACCAAGTACTTCCTCTTCATTTCCAAGGATTTGGAGGCTTGATGTACCCACGAGGGTAAAATCTTTTTTGCTAGTAATGATTGTGGCTGAAATTTCCATGTAATTGCAACTCCTCTACAATCGAGGATTCACCGATACTTAATGCATGTTTTGTGATCTATGCCCTAATCAAGTAGAGGATGTTGCATGTTTCAGCCACTCTTGTTACATTATTAAAGTAAATAATGCAAAAAGTATAACAACCACGAATCCAGAGAAGAGTTGCGAAGAAACATGACAAGCAAGTTCTCATCCAGTAGTTTCTATTATTTTCCATTATAATAGAATGTAATGAAATGATGGTCACTATTTTCCCTTGTAATTTCTTTTTAATAAAATAATATTTAATTCAAATTTCAATTTTTTTTAAAAAAATTATCCTCTAAAGTGATTGTACAGTTAAAGAAAATAATATTTTTCCAATAAAAAGATAAAAGAAAAGATAACGACATTGTTTTTTCGTTATCCTCATTATTTGCCATTATAACCCTATCATAAATGTTGTATCTTCCAATTATTATTTTAATATCAAAAATGTAAAAAGTTGTTGTTTGAACAAATAATGATCGTTATAACCATTATAATAGTTAATAAAGGTTTTGGTAACAATTGTTATAATTGTTATAATGTGGATTAAGCAACAACTTGAGGATTATGGCATAAAACTTGATAAAATACTCATAAGATGTGATAATACAAGTGCTATTAACTTAACTAAAAGTCTCATACAATACTTAAAAACTAAACACATCGAGATAAGACATCATTTCATAAGAGATCATGTTCAAAATAATGATATAATGATTGATTCTATTTATTTTGAAAAGCAATAAGATGATATTTTTACTAAACCTCTTAGTGAAATAAATTTTGTTTAATTAGGAGTGAACATAGAATTTGCAATCCTTTCTATTAATATCATTTTATTGAAATTTGTCTGATAAACTCCTAATTATTATATTGAATTAATTCAATTTGAGTTTTATTCTAATGAAATTCTTGAATTTCTTTCCTTTGTATGCCGACTCTGAATCTAAAGAGTTGACTCTAGATATTGAAAAGTCGACCCCTTAAAGTAAGGGGGAGCTTCGAGTCGACTCGAAGTTTTGTTAGCAGTGGAAGAGTCGACTCTCAGAAATTGAGGGAATGACCTCAACACTTAGGAGCTAACTCCAAAGTGAATTTAAGCTGACCCCTATGTCATGAGATGGATGTTATATCTAAATGATCCCAATTTCATTTCATTTCATCTGCTCCCTCCTTCCATTCAAAACTCTCCTTTTTCCCTCCAAAATCAGTTCTTCCTCGACCAAGAATTCTTTTCTTTTGGGTGGATTGGTCTCTTATGGCTCCTAAGAAGCAGGTTGCTTAATAGATGAAGCAAACAGAAATCTTAGTTCCATCAGAAAGAAGAACTAAAGCTAAGATGGACCGAGTGCCTTCGCAAGCTGAAGAGACAATTTTTTCTTCTTTCCAAGCCATTCCAAGTCAGATTCTCCTCTCTAAAAGAGTAGTAACTATTGGTTGCAAGATTGATTTTGAATTTTTGGAACGAGAGGGTTTCTCTATTGGAAGCAAACTAAATATGATGGGTTGGAAGTTTGTGTGCTCTCTAGATGTTCCGGCATACCCCAACCTAGTAAGAGAGTTCTATAAAAATATAAAGTTCGGGTAGGAAGCTTGGATCCACAGCCAAATAGACTCACATTCTGTTGGATATATCGAGTTTGGGAAGAATTCTGCACATGCCAATCGCTGGACCTTCAGATGAATACCTTGAATAGCGTCGGTTTTGACTGCAGCTTATTTTGGAGAAAGAAGAAGTTAATGAAAAGCAAGAAGTCAATGCAAGCCAACTTTCAGTAGAGATTAGACTTCTTCATCACATGATCAGCAGGATCTTCTTCTCCAAGATGGAAAGATTTGACTTTATCCTCATAGAGAGACATTTTGGTGATGTTTTATATGCTCAAGGTGAGTCCCCTGAATCTGATTGCTATTTTAATAAGGAATCACCAAGCTTCAGTAAGTAAGGTGAGAGAGAAAGATTCAGATGTAAAAGGCTAGAAGGGGTCATGTCATTGCTTGCAGGCTAGCTAGTGGGTTCTAGCAAGGAAAAGAGGGATGGGAAGAGAGAAAGAGAGGGAAAAGAGAGGAAGAGAGAATCTTAGCTTATCTAGGATGGTTGGTGGTTGGTCACCAATTATTCCTGTTGATGTTGGAGAGAAAGATCTCATTTGAGGTGGGAGAGGAGGTGATGGGGCAGTGAGGAATTCAAAAGGATAAGAATTGAGCTCTAATCCCTTTCTAAAATAGAATTTTTATATGTTCTAAAAATAAGCCATTTGCTCAAAACTAGAGTAGTTCAAACAACCATCATTTTAACCATGTTTCAAGGCTTTTTTTTGTGAAAATGAACAATTCACAAGGTATTTTGAGTTTAAGGGGTTATTTAGATCAAGTGCCAGACGAGTTGATGTTTCGACCTATTCAATTGTTTGGTCTAGTTCAGCTTTTAAACTATTGCTGATTACAATCAAGGAGAGGAGCAAAATAGAGAGGGATTGACGTAGCGAATGGAGAAGGGGGAGAGAGAGATCAAAGAAGGAGAGAGAGGAAAGGTAGCTACTCGCATGAAGTCATATGTTGGCCTACCATAGGTCTATCAAAAAAGAGTTGCTTTTTCCTATTGGCTTGCCACTGGACTCCAGCAAGTGAGGTGGAAAGAGAGAGGCATGGGAGGCTTTGGTTGCTACTTCCATTAGGCACTACCAAGCTTCGGTAAGAAAGGTGAGAGATAGAAAGATTCAAGTAATAGAGACTGGGAGGATCTTTGTCGATGCTTGTTGGCTAACTAGTGGGTTTTGATGAGGAAGAGAGGGATGTGAAGAGAAAAAGAGTGGGAGAATAGAGGGAAGAGAGGAAGAGAAGAAGTTCTAGCTTATTTGGGATAGTTGGTGGCTGGTTGCCAGATATTTGTATTAGCGCTGGAGAGAGAGATCTCATTTAAGGTGGGAGAGGATGCAATGAGGTGTCAAGATCCTCAGGACATTGAAATGATGAGAAATTAAACCTTAATCCTTTTACAACATGAAACATCTATATGTTTAAAATCAGCCAGTTTGCTCAAACCTTAAATAGTTTGAATGAGTCGTTTTAATAATGGTTTAAGGCAACTCTTGGAAGAAAACAATTCTTGAGGAATTTTGAGTTTAAAGGTTATTTGGATCGAAAACCAAACTACTTGATATATAGTTCAACTACTTCAATTGATTAGTTTGTTCGGTTGTTGAACTATTGTTAATTAGAACGAAGGAGAGGAGCACAAAGTCTCTTTTAGAAGCGAATACAAAATCTTAAACCTACATACAAAGTTTATTGGTTTTAATTTAGCTCTTCATGTACACATACTAATAGACTAGTGTAGCCTAGCCAAAAATAGCTAAAAACAAAGCATTGTTATACTCTAAAATTTAGGCAGCAACTTTTGTTAGCACATCCCTTCCTTCGATCATTTTGTTTTTTTTTTTTTTTGTTGTTGTAATTTATACATGACCCAACATGCAAGGTGACACAAGAGTATCCTGGACCGTATTGTACTATGAGAAAATAGAACCATGGTGCGGTGTGATTTTAAATCCCATTTGCATGGGAAAGAGAAGAAAGAGGAATAACTAAAGAAGGAAAAAAGGAAAAAGAATAGAAAAGGAAAATAAAAAAGAAAGGACAAGAAAAAAAAGAAAGGAAAGAAAGGAAAAAAGGGAAAAAGAAAAAAAAAAGAAAAGAAAGAAAGGAAAAGAGAGGAGCGAAAAAGAAAGATGAAAAAAACAAAAAGAAAGGAGGAAATGAAGAAAAGAAAGAAAAAGAGATGAAATGTATCTATCTAGAGCCTAGATGATTGGCAGGATGGGATGGGATAATGAGACATCTTGTTACATATATAAACTCGCACA
Source organism: Phoenix roebelenii (assembly GCA_025769935.1). Taxonomy (NCBI): domain Eukaryota; kingdom Viridiplantae; phylum Streptophyta; class Magnoliopsida; order Arecales; family Arecaceae; genus Phoenix; species Phoenix roebelenii. Next base: position 5,422 of record JAOXJJ010000275.1, on the reverse strand, counting down.
CCCTATACCATAGGATTCAATCTTGTTATTTATTTGAAAACAACTTGTAACGATTTTTAAATGAGTACAATATTTTTCTAAATATTCTGGACCTAAATTAGTATCTTAAAACATTTTCTCTTTTAAAATAAATTTTAAGGCATGAATTTCGAATTTAGTGTCTTCATATATTTTTTAATTTTAATTACCATATCCTGAGCTTGCGAGGTCTAGTTTCAAAATTAAAATCTTAGCTGTGGCGTATTATTAGCTTATGCTCAAGAATTTTGAATATGCTTAAGAATTTTGTATTTACTATGCAGGCCAAGATTTTAATTTTTTTAAATAAGATATGTACGGGGATGCCGGAAAATATCAGTTCTTTTCGAAAATCTATACTTTCTTGCTAAGATCATCCCAGATCTCCAACCATCTATGTCTTGGTCACCCTCAACATGATTGAGATGGGCCTTGGAAAAGGACGGCAAGGAGGTCCAGAAATGGTAGACCAGATGGGTCGATATTTCGCACAAAGTGGCGAACATGCCGAAACACATAACATTGGGAGAGGCGATCCAAATCCCGCCGATATTTCCAATGGACCGTCGTATTAATAATCCCATGCTACCTTACAGAAGGCAAGACGCAACTCCACTACCAAACGGAAAAAGGCAGCCTGATACGTCTTTTGACTCGGCGTCACTCCTCGCTGTCTTCTCTATTAATATCATCACTGGTTCGCAACCCTCGTCTCCGCCCAAGAAGTTTTTCGAACCCCAGCTCAGATTGGCTCTAAGATGGAGCTCAAGCCCGGCATGTCCGCTCTCGTCACCGGCGGCGCCTCCGGAATCGGTAACCTGATTTCTCTCTGTATTTCTTTGCCTTGGATGTTTTCTTTGGCCGAAGATTGTGGTAGAAAATTCAAAATTTCAGCGAGAGGTTTGTTCAGGGACTGTCAGTCATTAGGCAACTGGGTGAGATTGCCCTGTTTGGTAAAAAAAGGTGGAGAGCAAGGAGAGGGGGAAGAAGGGCGCGGGGTGTCGCGCTTGCCCGATCCCCGCGGGATAAGGTTGACCTCTCGGGGTCATTTTTTTCATCCCGGTGGGATAGGACAGGCTCTCGCCCTTCTTCTCCCCGTTCTCTTTCCTTCCGTGTTGGAAAGTGGAGTTTTATGTTGAAATAAGTTCGAGTGATGCCTTTTTTTATCGATTGGCAATTGGTGTGAAGATGTGATGAATGAGTCAAGGGTGGAAAGTGGAAAGAGTTTCTGATCGGTATGAACATCAAAAGTATGGATCAAAAGTACAAGTTTTACTTTTTTTTGCCCTCCATTTTCTATAAATTTGGTCAAATAATGGATATGGTGGTGGGTCGTTTCGAACTTGTGTAACAACATAAAACCTCATCCGAAAGGCTAGCTAAGAAGGTGTCATCTGGGTTCTTTAGTTGTGTACAAACAATCAAGATCTATTCAGTATGTAGCTGATGTGGGGCTAAAAACATGCTTGTACAAGTGTTTACATACTTCTATTGAAGCTTTGATATTCTTGTTAGGCTAAGGATCCAAATCCAATCAAAAGTACTATAAATCTAGTCATAAATACAACGATCAACTCTTGGTCAACCCAATTAGATTTATGTTGCAGTATTCCTTAATCCACATAGGCTATGAACGGGTCCACTTTGATACTAGTGTTAAAAAATAAAAAATAAAATAAAGGGGAGGAATAGAATCACCTTTGGAGTCTATTGAGATACTCGGAAGTTCATGTAGCCAGTATGTGGATATGGATAGACTTGGTCTTGAGGCTTTGTCATACTTGATCTTAGAGTCCATCACTTATAGAAGTGCTCTAACATTCGGATTCCATAATAAGAGGAAAGTTGTTTCTGTTCCATCTCTTCTCCAATGGACATATTTGTTTGGGATTACATATTTGTTACAGTGGGGTATCACATACTCCGTTTATTTGGATTTCATTTTGCTCCAATGGTCAACAACTTGGGGGCTACTTGATGGTTTATGTCCTGCTGAGTACACTTACTTGCGAAATTTTTATTTTCTCTAAGCTTTTGGATTCTGTTTTATCGACATATGTGTTCTTAGTGATGCTTAAGGACAAAGAGCTGATGTAGAGACCATGTGAGTTTTTTGTTCTTGAGAGTACTGTGATTGGCAAATAAACTGGGGTCGGCTCTGCTGGAGTTCGGCATATGTCGAACTGCCATCATGACCTTTTTGTTAGAAATTGTAATTATTATTTTTTAGTTATGTGGAAAAAAGTATATAAACCATCTTCATCCATTACATAGTCATCACTATCATGGACTTTGTACATGGTTCAATCTTTTTCTCCTATGGCTTTTTACTTATATTGTTTTTGTTCTTTTTATCATTTTATGAATCCATTACTCATTGCTTTGAGCTAAAAGCTTCTTTTACACCATGAATAGCTAGGATTATAAATCTTGAAAATTGAAAAAAAGAAGTAACTCACATAAAATCTTAGGCAAATTGGAAGTTGGGTTTTTCACGTCTTGCAGTTGCATAATGCTCCAATGGTACTTTGTCTGTTAAATAAAATCTTCTTGTGTATATAGGCTTATTCTACACTCTTTATCAGAGCAGATTTTCTGAACTATCAATCAAGTATATAGCATGAAGAGTAAATTCCTACATACTGAATATATTTAGGGCCTGTCTGAATCTCTGGGCACTTTACTGTTTGCAGGCCTGTGACTGTTGACAGCAGAGGAAGTCTGATTTTTCAACATTTAAAACAAGTTACAATGCACTGACTGCTCTATTAATGTTTCTCCAAATGGCTCAAATCATAAAATATTCTGAAATATGATCTGTCAATATATTATAAGTTTTGTTTAGATCAGGATTCAGGAAATTTAAGAGATCAAAAGAGATCTTTAGATGTCAAACCAATGTGCCATTGTGCAATAATGTTTGTTATTACATGTTTCTTTGTAACGCAAAATTATCCTTATACAGGTAGTGTGTATGTAAAGCCTATTACTAATTTTTCTATCAAACTTTTGTAGGTAAAGCGCTTAGCTTGGCTCTTGCACAAAAAGGTGTATGTGTAACTGTGGTTGACAGCTCTGAAGAGAGGGGGAAGGAAGTTGCTTTTTTGATAGAAAAAGAGAATGAGAAGTTCCATCTGAAACTTAAATTTCCACCTGCGATGTTTATCAAGTGTGATGTGACGAATGCAAGTAAGTATTCCCATTTCCCAATTGCGTATGACAACTATCACTTTCTATACCTTAAGATATTTCTTCGAAATTTGAAACTAAATAGATTCTATTAGTTATTTTTTGCTGCTTAAATTTTCCAAGCTTAATACAGCAACACAAATATCTAAACTTCTATCCATCTTTTGGATTGAAGTCATTGGCCTAAATATGTGACTGGATTTCTCATTAGCTGAGGAGGTAAACTACTATATTACAATTACAAAAGTAACTGCATATGAAATATAATAAAGCACAGTAAGGGGTAGATACTGACTTACCATTTGATGCTTTGCACATTATCGCCTGAATTATGGATGAAGGATTCCTCTTTCTTTGTTATTTACCTTTATTCTACAAATGGTATTGTATATACTTCTCAGAAAAATAATCATTTTTGTAGATAGCTATTCTTTTGTGCTTCTTTCTTTTAAAGCTTTGAATGTCCACGTACTAAAACAGACATATGAGTAAATCAATTGGATTATGGTTGTGAACATCAACCAAATGTTTCTAATGATTTATCATCTGCTATTACTATGAAGCGGTTGGATGATATTCACTTGCTGATCCTATGATAATATGCACTTGCAGAAATTATAGTTGTACAGAAGATGATAAATGACCACAACTAATGTTGTTGTGATCTTGAGCCATGATCTGCTGCAAAACATGATATAACAGAACAGCGTTTTGGAAGCTGTTACCTATGTATGCATCAAGTGGCCACAAGATTAATATCAAAAGCATAATAAATAAATAAATTTTCGGAGAGGAACTAAACCAATTGTGGCAGTCTACCTGTACCTTCAGATCTGTAAATCATGACAAATGTTTCTTTTTGTTGATTTTGATGGTGCATGCTATACTTTCGCAAGAGGGAATAACTACGTTTAAATGCTTTATGAACATTAATGCCATCCTTATGATTACATTTTTTATAAAATGAATCGAAGAGAAATCCATAGTTATCTTATTTCCACCATTTTAACTTAATTAAATATTATAGGAAGTTTATTGGTTCATATTGATCAGGTACATCTTAGGAATCATCGGTATGTAAATAAATTATTTGTATGTAAGTTCTTGACTCTTTATTTAATGGCCTTGTAATTGAAAATTAATAATGAGCAGGTGATGTTGCTGCTGCTTTTGAGAAGCATGTGGAGACCTATGGAGGACTCGATATCTGTATCAATAGTGCTGGAATTGGCAATATTGTTCCATTTGATCAAGACAAAACTGATGGGAATGGCACATGGAGACGTACTGTCAATGTTAACCTGACTGCACTTATTGATTGTACACGCATTGGGGTATGCATACTCATTAATAACTGTTAGGCAATTCATTGTGATGACATAGCAAATTTCATTCTGAAACCTTAATCTAGTAACTTTTCTTTCTGCTACTTAAATATCTTATACACCCGCTAAAATTGCGACTTCTTGAAGACAAAACTTGTGGATATATATATATATATATATATATATATTGGAGATTAAGTTATACTGAATATCCTACAGGCTAGATAGTATTTTTGAGCAGCAGAGCTGCTCACCTATATGTCTGGGTGCTCTGTGAAATGTGAAGAAAGCTAGAATTTCAAGAAAATGATGAAAGGGATTAAACCTTTATTGCAAGAAGCCGAGAACTGTTGTGTGATGAAATTCAGGATTGTATAAGTTGGCATTGTCAAGGTAGCAAAAAGCTATGGATTGTAGTAATTCTTTGCAAGCAGATCATTATAATGCAAAACAGGCTGCCAGTGAGGGGGCGTTTGGTAACCCCAACAGGATCACCATGGTGATCTAAGATTTTCGGTGATCCGAATGCTGGGTTGATTTGATCCCCAGTGATCTAAGATCAATATGTTTGGTAGGCAATGGTCCAGTGATTAAAAAACTCCAGGTATCCATGAGTAACTTGTTTGGTATGGTACGGGGATCCAAGATCACCGACCACATAATACCACAAATACCCCTGATATATTTTAGATGAATTTTTTATGTGTTTTTAATTCTCATGAATCAAAAATGTAAGTCAATATGCTAATTTCTATAATAGCATTATAATTTTGTCACATATTCTACTTTTAGTAGCTCTTATCATATATTTAGTAATCATATAAAATATATTATAATAAAATATTAATATATTTATCAATATATTAATTATTAATATATTCTATAAAAAT
>JAOXJJ010000273.1:0-21786 GCA_025769935.1 Phoenix roebelenii | reverse complement strand
GGAGGGAGGAGGAGGAGGGGTGATGGGGGAGGCAAGGGAGGAGTATGGTGGAGGTGAAGGGGAGGAGGAGGAGGAGGAGGTGAGGAGGAGGGGGAGAGGAGGAGGCGGCGCTGAGGAGAAGGAGGGGGGAGGAGGAGGAGAGAGGACGGGGGAGGAGGAGGAGGAGATCTGACTAACTGGTTCTAACGGTTAAAAAATTCTTTTCAGGTATCAGTATTTCAGTGAAATTTTTTTTTTCCACGAATCCTAATTGTTAAAACATAAACCGAGATATGACCGCCATCAAGTTGTGCCAATTTTATATGAAGCAAACGACATGAACTTGAGTGTAATTTGAAGTTAAAAAAGAGATCCTTAGATAATTTTCTTACAAATGATTTCACATAAAATGAAGTCAGCGTGACCGACCAACTTCATGTGAACTACATCAGTTAACTTACAAATCCAATTAATTCATGTTGAGGATTTACACATCACTTCTTGAATATACTCCATAGAACATTGAGTCGTTCATGTTAAACAAACAACATGGGGGTTTGCAAAGTTTAATATTTAACCAAGTTTTTTTTTGTTAACTTTTCTGATCACCTTTCCACAGCAAGTGTGCATAGTTTTAAATAACAGTATAATAATTGTTATAATAGCCATTAAAATAGTTTCAACATTAAAAAAATAATGTAAAAAAATAAAATAGCCATTATTTTCTGCCATTTCTCATTACTTTTTTTTTGGTAATAATAGATTGTTAAAACATAAATAACTAACTGTTATTTTCACTTATACTTTTCTTAGATAAGATAGTATTTTAATTTTATTTTTTAAAAAAAATTCTCTCCAAAAGTGATAGTATGGTTCTAAAAACATATTATTTTATTAATTAAAACAAAAAAAGATAACATCAATATTTTTCAGCCAAAAATATATTGTTTTTCTATGATCGCCTGTTATTTTACATTTTGACAGTATTATAACAACATTTATTTCGGTGATTATTCTTATATTAAAATTTTGAATTTTTTTTTGAAATAGATAGCAGCTGTTATACCTTTTTTTTTTTTACTTAGTAAAACTAGGAGCCGGTGATCTTTATCTCCCGTATTTTATATCCATCCCGTTCTTGGTGGAACCTGATATTCTGCCGGAGCGTGATACCAGCGGCCAATGGATTGAACAAAGGGAAGGAAGGTAACGAACATACTTCGGTTCTCATAGCGTTTCACCGACCCGATTTCGTTTCTCATTTTAGCTAAGCTGCTAGCTTTCGGATTCGGACTTCGGAGCATGGAAAAATATAAATCCGACAAAGATACCCATTGGAGCCCTGCTCGCTCACACTCACCAGACCACGAAGAGAGGAGAGGGATTGGGAAGCTTGCAATCGGTGAGATACGACCCTGTAATCGGCTAGAATGGCGTGCGCAAATGCACCGGCGTCGTTATCGCCTCTTCTCCCTTCTCTCCCCCACCGCTTTCCTTCCTCATCGTTACTCTTTAGCCGTCGTCGCCTATCTTCGACACCTTCTCTCCCTTCAAGATTTCATCGCTCTTTCCCGCTCATATCACCTCCTCGCCCATCATTCTCATCCCTACCTCCCTCAATCCAACTCCTCTGCAGGGCCGCAGAGTACACCGAGTACAAATTCCCCGACCCGATTCCCGAATTCGCCGAAGCCGTGAGTTTTGGTTCTGATGCTTCCTTTGTTTTTCTCTTTTTATTGGATTACACCACTGGTTCTTTACCGTTCGTTAATCTTGTTTTTTTTTTTCCTATCTTGTTTTCTCTTCTTTTGTTTTTCTGTCGACGGGGTCTCTAATTGTTATTAATTCTCATGACAACGAACTCTTGAAGATTTTTTTTGTTAATATTGTTGTTGGGAAGAGATATTAAAGTTATATGGCATATGCTTTTATCTTAATTCTGATTGCAATTAATTTTGGATTCAGGAGACGAGCAAATTCAGGACTCATATGTTGCAAAGGCTGACAAAGAAGAACGAATATTTTGGAGACCATGTCGAAGAAATTGTAGATATCTGCACTGAGGTAAGGTGTTCCTCAAAATGTTAAGATCCTCGGAATGTTGGTCTATTCTCTTGAAAATGACCTATATTAAGGTGCTTACTGATTCTCACTAATAAAATTAGAAGATTCAATTGGCAAGGTAACATGCTACTAGCATTCGTTGGAAGCATGAACTAGTTATTATATCATGGTTTGTTTACAAGAGATATTTCCATCTATTTCACATGGTTGAGTTATCTTGCTTTTAATTAACCTGCAGTTGTCAATGTTCCATTCCTCATTTGATGAAAAAATATCTCTTTTTACTTGGATGGTGATCACCTGCTTTGGTTATTTGTAGCAAATGTAAATATGAAAAGAATTTTCAACCGCATGTTTCTTCTCATGAGAATCTTCATAATATTAAATGCGGTGTAGCATGTTCACCATGTATATGCCAAATATTCAAATATTAGTCAGTTTTAGTGATGGGAAGACAGGCTGAGTCGCAATATGGGAACAATAACATCATATGAAGCCAAGGTTTGGAAGGTTTGGAAATTTTTCAAGGTTTAAAGCTTTTGTAGAGAACTTAAAATTGGTTAGCTGGAAATCAAGGGTAGTATGTATTTTTTTGATACTTGATTGGCATGTCATAAGGATTGTAATCACGACGCGCACGCAGAGAGAGAGAGAGAGAGAGAGTAAGATCCGTTAAATTGTAAAGAGAAGCAATTCTTTGATTCAATTATGATCTATTTGTGTTCTTATGTCCAAGGGAAAAAGGAGTATTCTACATGGTGTTAGTAGGCTATACTAAGAATTAAGGTTTTAATACTAGTACTGAACCTTGTACCCTTTTTCTATTGAAACGGTATGGTGTTTTTATGGTATCAGCGTTGATAGTTTGTAGTGAAACAAACACATCAAAAAGAATGAAAAACTATTGATACCAATTGGTACAATTGATATGAAACTAGTCTGTATTGGATAGGCCAGTATGTACCGATATGGATGGTCTCGGTATCCCCACACCTGTACCAGTGGCAATTTTATGTTGAATTAGTGCAATACCACATCAAACCACTGGTTTTTATATACTTGGTAAGAACTAAGATGATCTACTTTTCTTTGAAGTAGAAGACAAGCATCTAAACCAAATAATCAATCTCTTATACAAGCAAGGAGTTATGGTCTTATCTTCTTCATTTACACTTCCAAGGATCCAAGTTTGTGATCTCTAAACTTTCTTTGATCTTTATCAAAGTGCTTCTATCTAGGTTCATTTGTTCAATGACCAATTTTTTTGACTCATGAGAATAATTGTGCAATAAAGGGAGTAACTTCTGGGTTTGTTTTCAGGGCAATTTACCTATTAACTAGAATTTTTCATGTTTCACAATAGACAGGATTATTAAAATTAGATTTGAGTGTTAAAGAATGTGCCATGCTAGTTTGTCTTCTTGTACCTTAATGTTGCATTCTTGTAATATAATACAAGTAAAAGCCAAGACAAGGTGATCTGATGTCATCCCTCTGTTTTAAATTTGCTCCTGGATATTCTTAATAAGTCATGTGCTAAAGTGAATGTTGAGGGGCTACTGAGGAGTTTAAATTTGTGTGGGCATATCATTGACATTGCCATTTTCAATAACAAACATTCCAAGAATTATTTGGAGTTGTTGGAAATTGTTTTTTTTTTTTTTTTTTGCCTTGCCTTGAATTTATGATAGAACTGGGTTCGATTTATAGCAAGTTGTCTCTTGTTGAGATCATATTGTGTGTTGATGTTTGCCTGAAGCGAAATATTTCGGTGATTATGAATGCAGACCAGGATACAGGCTGACAAGGCTATGGGGTCAATACTTCTTATTTCAGTCTATTTTCGAAGCAACAACATAAAAAGGTTCAATTGTGCAAATTTCTGGTTTCAGATGAAATGTATTGTGTTTCATCTAAGACTGAGAGAAGTGGGAAGTCAAACTTTTCGATCAGTTGACCAAAACCAGGCATACAAACTGGTTTACCACTTTCGAATAAAATTTTCAGTTTTGGTGAAATGATCTGAACCATAATTTAGTCAAAAAGGAACTTCCTATTTTTTTTTATAAAAAAGAGTATTCTCTGAGTACATGAAAAGCAGAATTGAGTACACGAAAGGGTATTTTTTATTGTGTTTCATCTAAGACTGAGAGAAGTGGGAAGTCAAACTTTTCGATCAGTTGACCAAAACCAGGCATACAAACTGGTTTACCACTTTCGAATAAAATTTTCAGTTTTGGTGAAATGATCTGAACCATAATTTAGTCAAAAAGGAACTTTCTATTTTTTTTTAATAAAAAAGGGTATTCTCTGAGTACATGAAAAGTAGAATTGAGAATTTGGGATAATTATAAGCTGAAGTCTGTGTTAAGTGTTAATATGTGAACTCGTAGATGGTCTTTCTAGTAATAATCCTTGTGCAGAAATGGGCATAGAACGGAGGAACATGAATTAACTGACAAAATATGTATGTAGGCTGCTATACTATACTTTAAACAAATTTTTTAAGTGAAAACTGGAGATTTATATGTATTAAAAATGAAGGATAACATCCTTACCAGATGGAAGGTTCTTGAAGTTTCAATTTTAAAGGCTTCCCTGTATTTGTTATTAGTAATCTCTCTTGATTTACTATATTTGTAGTTTCGTCAATTTTCAAATATCTATAAAATAAAACAAGCAAAATCTGGTGCATTTTGTCTTTACCATGGTGTATTGTGAACTTTTGTAATCTTTTATTATAACTAGTCTGCAGATTCTCAAAGGCTAAACTCACTTGCTCTTCTAGAGTTAGTTGTATCAACCATAACATTTTAATGCAGCACTGGACTTATGAACTCGAGTGCTTATATTCCCAGATACTGCTCTTGAAACGACCTCCTTTAATGTGAGATTTCTGATTACGTTTTCAATTTCCAAAGAATCCAAAAGTTAGCTTTTATTACTGAGGTAGTTGGCAAGCCTTTTCCTCTATGTTCTGCAGTAATTTCATGCCCTCCATGAACTGGTTTGTCCTATAGTCTCCAAGATTTGATTGTAGCTGCATATGTTAATCGCATCCTTTATTTTAGCTGTATCATTCCTCGTTTGGTAGAAAGCAATCATCTTTTTCTGAACTGTGTGCTGGTTTCTTAAGTTATTGTAGCTGTAACTTATGTTCACTCATAACTGTTAGATGAACAAACTTGTCATTAGCTTTCAACATTTCAGTATCTAAATAACATTTGTGCTACTGTGGCAGATATTGAGCAACTTCTTACACACAGAGTATGGTGGCCCAGGGACTCTCTTGGTTATTCCCTTCATTGACATGGCTGATACCATTAGAGAAGAAGGACTTCCAGGGGCACCTCAAGCTGCTCGTGCTGCGGTTGTATGGGCTCAAAAGCATATTGACAATGACTGGAAGGAGTGGACAAGAGAGGGTGACTCAGATTAAACCATACTCAGTACTAGGTTTTGACATCGACCATTATTAGTGTTGGGAACTTGGGATATAGAGAAGGTTAGCCATTTCCAGCGGCAGCAAATGTAACGTGAACTCCCATAAGGCTTTCATTGCAATGAATCAAATATGTAAATTAGATAGCATTACTATGATGAAGCACGTATGTAACCGGATTTGTTAATAAAGAAACAGGCGTTAGGGAACGTTCTTCTGTGGTCATGTTAGGCTTTGATTGATGAGTGTGATGACATGGTGGTTTTTGCGTGCTGATTGGTGGCAGGTACTGAATGATGAATCCTGATTTGCCCTTGGAAGCATGTTTTTCTCTTGAAATTGCATGACAGACAGATGGGGCTCATGTTGTTAGGTGGAAAAACTGAGCAACGACATCTGAGTTCTACTTGACGTTGCTTAAGAGCTTCATTTTCAAGATAATATGCCGCAGATTTTGTCTGCATGGTATGACATACAAAATCCATATAACTATATTCCAGTCAGAGAACCGGAACCAATAGTCTCTCCCCCAGCAGTCAGCTATACATGCATGCGAGTGTATATTTCTGTTGATCAAGAGGGAGGCTAAGAACTTGGCATGGATACCACAAGTTTATTTAAAGATTCAAAGAGATTTCTCTAAAACACTGGCCACACATAGAAAGAAAGGAAAACAGATTGCTAGGTTGGTGCATCATCTCTCATCCGTATGAAACTTGATCGACGACGACGAGGATCAAGGTCATATAACATAATGAGATGAGAAAACAGCGTGGAGAATTTAGAAGCCATGTCCTTCCTGGCCTGTTCTTCGAGTTGACCGAAGGACGGTGCAGGGGGCAAAGAGAGCTTCACTCGCCGAGAGGAATGAATTCAGGAGTAAGTTGAAAAAGAATGAAGCAGAGACCAAATGCACGAGCAAGAACTAAAAAGAAGCCTAGGAAGAGCTCGGTAACTTGAAAATTAGACAATATGCTATGTCATGAATGCCATAGAAGGGGCACTTGGGTTGAGCTGAGCCTAGCACAAATGAACTTCCACTGTTGAGGCTAAATCTCTTTTCGCAGAAAGGGAGTCGGCAGATCAATCAGAAATGTTGAACCCACTCCCCTTTTGATATGGATGGAAATTTCCGTGCTAATGTAACCAATCACAAACAAAGCTCCTTCAATCAGGGCCTCTCCCCTATCACTCCAAATTTGTTGGAATACTTGTAATCCAAAACACAAATTCATTGATATGCAGTGTTATTAAGTTTTTAAAGGTGGACTATGCTGTTCAGATGCTTGCCTGACATCTTCATTTGATCCTAGCCATATCATCAACTATATATGCTGCACTTTTGGTGATCGATCTGCCTATGTATCCAAGAATCCAGTTTTGACATCATCATTCCTACCATGGACCATGTCAGTTCTATAGCTTTGCTAGAACCAGCGATCTCCCTGACACTATTCCTTCCAATTTTTTCCCCTTAGATTTGCTATATATCTGGCAGCTGGCATTTTAAACTTATACGAATAGCCTAAAACCAGCACTTTTCAATCATATTGAAAGAACAAAAAAAAAAAAAAAGGCTCCGCAGATCTTCGAGCTCCAATCTCTTCTAGATTTGTCAACGTCGTATCATCCCAGCCGTTCACTTGAAAAATAAATTCGAAGGGTGGAATTGCATAGCCAAGAAGCGATCCGAGTTCAAACCATCTTCTGGGGGCTCGGCCTAAGTTGCCAACTTACATGCCCAGGCCCGAGCGGCCATGAACCCGAAATCCAGCCCAGTAGCACAATATTAGCCCATTTACCACAACGGGCGGTTTGGCAGGGCCCAGCTCGATGCTCACCACAACGTCAGATGTGGGGTGGGCCAAGAGCATGTGTTTCGATGCCTGCAGTTGGACCTGCAACGCCGGTCTGACTTGCAGCGCCTCTGCAGGTGAGGTCTGACTTTGACATTGCACTAACTCTGGGAGCAGCTATGACCAATTGAATAGATTCATTTATCTTGGAGGAAGTAGGAGGAGTTAAAAGAATTTTAGAATGAGGAGTTATCTCAATGTTTTGGCTGATATATGATAACTGAGAAGTCAATCTAGTGTCTAACACAACGAAAATGGAATTACCAATTATTTTAGATAACAAATTAGAAAATAAGTAGTATGTTTAAGGGTCACTGACAAGATCTTGATGAAACAATGTGAATACCATATTGACTATATCTTGAAAGTTATCAATTGATATCATTGTATATAAAAGAGAGTTAATATTCTATAGTCATATCATATGGTTCTTTAGTTTCTGTTTGATTGCAATAGAATTCATGATAATTTAGAACATATCTATGTGTTATCCCATCTGTCATGAACCCCAAGACCAAATCCAGTGGCTAACTTAGTGCATAGCCTTGCACCTTATTTCCAATCCCCACACAAATCATGGCTCACAAGCCTTAATGATTATTCACTCCACCCAATTCATATGTAACACAACCCAATGTCTTTATTCAAACAATTTTGCATCCAATAAAAAAATAAAATAGATAGAAAAAAAGTACTTTAAGTGAGTGAAAATCCTGGCAGTGTAATAATTAGGTCAAAGGAGAGAGACAAAACTCATTAATTATTGTTTTACATCTAAGGAGTTACGTAGCACTTGACAAATAGTAACTAAAATTAGTTATGTTTATCAAATATGCTCATATATAACGCAGCGATAAAAAAACTGGAGAGTTCGAAAATGGCAGATATTCTTTCCCAAACACCTGTCAAGTTTCAATCCTGGTGACGTCAATAATTCAATCTAAAGCCATTGATACAATCATAAGAGGCTCTACGAACTTGCAAGCTCAGCTCTTCATGACAAAATTAATATTGGCCCCGTTGATATAATTTAAAATTAATAGGAGTCGAATGGAAATTTTTTTTTTTTGCATGAATATCCTTCTAAATATCTAATCTTGTATAAATATTCTTCCAAAATTGATATTTGCACATATACTCTGGTAAACATTTATTTTAGTATTGTACCTTTTTTTAATTCTTGTTTTTGCATATATACCTACATCATCTAATGTCATTAAAAAATTAACAGTTTCAAATTAAAATAACTAAAATACTCTTAATGGATAGATGTACAAAAAGAAACATTTATAAGCCAATTGCGATAGAGGACAAAAAAGTAATTTCTAAATTTTATTTTATTTTTAATTAAAATAAATATGATTTTTATTAACGGTGTTAGAAAAACCGTTATATGAGGAGTATTTTTGGAAAAACCGTGTTTTATAAGTATACAGAAATAAATATGAATTTTAAGAGGGTATTCACGTAAATTTAAATTTTTAAAAATATATTCGTGCAAAAAAACCTCTTTCTTTCTTGGATGACCTAAGGGCTCGTTTGGTTCACATGAAGCATTTTTTCATATAGGAATATGATTTCTAGGAAGTAGATTTCTGAACAAAGAATGCTTGAGAAAAGTATTTTTGGCATATTTGGTTGACCATGGAAAAGTGACAGATTTTCAGAATGCTTATATTTGGTTGACTATCCATTTTTCTGAAAAAAAGTTATGTGTAATTTTTATTGCACCCTTACTAAAAATTAGGTTTTTAATGTCCGAAAAAACTCTCCTATAAAATATGGGAATCATATTCTCATAGAAATACAACTTTTTCATCTTTTTCTTTTTGAAAACTCCAACCAAATAAGATGCATCTTTTTTACTTTTTCGTTGACTATATTTTTTTTTTTTTTCGGCAAACCCTAAAAGTGTTATAAAATACTCCTGCGCTATACGGCTTTTGTGGTATGGGGAACGCTGCGCCCGTCCTCATCCTCCGGTTTGGCCCCGCCGTCGAGGCCTTAACTCCCTCGTAAAAGCCGCGGGGAATCTAACAAAATTAGCAAGAAGACCGCCCAGTAACTCTCTGCTCCTCAGTTCCCCAGGTCCATCCGGACCACACTCGCCACCTCCTCGCAAAGCCCACCAGCCTCGCTGCCTCGGCCTGCCTGCGCGCCTGAAAAATTACTGACTCCTCGACCTGCCATTTTGACCGAGTGTTAAACCCGCGGTCCGAAAAATCCAGGCTGGCCTCCAGCTGTTGGTAGAATCTTCCACAAACCCACGGCGGTAGATGGTTACGTCTCAAAGTTACCACCAAGTCCTGTCGCCTTCCCAGGTCCGGGAATTATAGAAAAGAATGGAGTAACGAGAGTTCACATGGTAGATAGAACCACCCATCTTGGTGTCTTGCCCTTTTGTCACTTTTCTCTTTTCTATTACTACAATTAAATTTTGATCAGGCCCACAGGGCTTGCAGGAAGAGAGTAAATTGATTACTACGAGCCGAGGAAGCCAATGGTGCAACTCTTGGCAGGGGAGCACCAAATTCCGGTGGACCCCGCGACGGTAATATCTCTGATGGACGAACGTGATTGTGATTTGTCCCTCCAAACATGTCCATCTGGGGGGCTTCAATCTTTGGGCCCCGCGAACCGGGTCGTGACAGAATTGACCGGGTCAATGTCGGGTTTGGATAGCTGGGCTTGGGCGGAGAGATGCTGTTCGAGGACCAAGGATGGGTAAATGTTGCGAGAATTGGGTCTGGGCCGGGTCCAGCTCATAAAGACCCAAACACGGGAAGTTTTATTGTAGTTGTTGGGAAGCGAGACCTGGCCGGCCCGCGGGGTCACCAATGGCGATGGCTTCTGGAATCGAGGCTGTGCTGGACCCAGACCGGGTGACCCGGTGGTCATGTGCAGCTGACTGGTAATCTGTTTAACTTTGTCTGGATCGTTGTCGACTAATGTCGTCTATTTTTTCTTTTTTTAGGGGTACAATGTCATCTAGTTCTTTATGAACAGCAGACAGTGGTGCGTTAGAAAATCTATTTTGGATTGCTAGAATATCGCTGTAACAAATAATTTTCAAAATCAAATAGTTCTAACCTGTATACAAAGTATAAAAGTTCAACTCTTTCTTTGTATTGGGAATTATGTCATCCAAAGGCTAAATAACTATTCACGTGGGGGGGAAAAATTATATCCCGCACACACCATATCAGCGGTGCACCATAGATAGAAATCGAGATAAGATGCATGAGATGGCAAGCTGACACGAGCACATGATAAGTAGAGCATGTAAAAATCAAGATGCATGATTAGTGTGGTGTACCGTTGATATAGTGCTTGCGATGCAGAATATACAAAGATATAAAAGTTCAAATCTTGCTATGTATGGAAAATTATGCCATCCAAAGGCTAAATAACTATTCATATCAAGCGTTCAGAGGGAGAAATTATATCCTGCACTATGCACACCATATCAGCGATGCACTATAGAAAGAAATTGAGATGAGATGCATAATTAGCATGGTGTATTGCTAATGTAGTGCTTGTGGTGCAGGATGTAATCTCTTTTGGGGAGATACATTCCTCTCTTGAAAATGCAAAACTAGCCATGCACTTTCCTCCATCGAACATCTGCATATTAGGCCCTTCCGTCGAGGAGGCAACCTAACGATGTCAATTAATGTGAACAACCAGTTAATTCACATCTCCATTAAGCCTTAAAAATTACTACCTTGATATGACTAGACCGGGGACGAGGTAGAGTGTGATCAAGTGATTGAGTGGAACAATACACATTAGATGGTTTGTGCGCTTGTGCAAGCAAATCAAGCATTAAGAAGATTGCACCCTTGACTATACTAAAATCTACATTTTTGATGTAAATCACTTTAACTTTATTAAATATCAAATGCATAACATTGTGAATCCCGAGCACCCAGCCACATATGAATGGAATTGGAATATTTATTCTTATTCTCTTGTTTTTCGAATTCTTGTGCTCTTGAGTAGAATAATGTTAGGATCGTGTGCATTTTTGTCCATATATAAAGACAAAGGCCTTCTTCCAGAAATAAAATTACTCCATCTATCCTTTGAAATAGTTATTCCAGGAATAAACAATTTTGAATGGAGAAAAAATATTCCTCCCCTAATATTTCTATTCTCTTGTTTTTCGAATTCTTGTGTTCTTGCGTAGAATAATTCTAGGATCGTGTGCATTTTTGTCTGTATATAAAGAAAAGGGCCTTCTTCCATAAATAAAATTACTCCATCTGTCCTTTGAAATAGTTATTTCAGGAATAAACAATTTTGAATGGAGAAAAAAATATTCCTCCTCTATTGCTTGCTTTATCCCCCAATTAAACGCGGCCATAACCTTTCCCATGCAACCCACTTCTTCATCTTTTTCCTACTCGAGCCTCTCTCTTGTTTTCTTTTATTTTCTTTAGTCATTGTTCATACTGCAATAGAGGATTGAGGATTAAAAATATAAGAAAAGAAAAGAACCCATTCCATTTTTGGCCATCCATTGCTATTTTTGGCCATCTTCCCTGATGTTTGGGCTGATTTAAGATGCTTTAAATATGGTATTCGAATTTATCTGAAATAAAAAATTCCATCCAGATTGCTGGAGTCAGTCTTCAGATTCAAGTATCAATTTTAAGCACAACGTTTAACCCAAGACCCATTGTAGATCCACAGATTAAATGGCTTAAAAAGAAAACGATGTCAAAAAGTGTCCAACCCATTCTGTTATTACCGAACCCGTAACAGCATCGGATCGAGATTAAATGCTTTTGTAGCTGTTTAATGAAAGGATTGACTAAGTTCAGGTATTTAGATGACACTGGATGAGTACGATTAAAAGTCTACGAGAAGGGTTTGGTACGTCCACCAACCCTACACATTTACCTACAACATAATAAAAACATCCATACTTTTCCAAACACACCAAATTAAACTATTATAAAAAAAAAAAATTAAAGCAAACTGCACAAGCAAATAAACAAGATCAGATTAATGCTGAAATGGAAATCAAAGAATTAACCAAAAGACAAAAAGAACGACAAAACCATCACTCTCCCTTTTCTTCTCTCCATTGTTTATTATTATATACACACCGTCCTTGAAAGCTTGTGCCAAGTCTCACTCACACCCTCATTCCCTCCACCATCCTCCCCCTCCCATCTGTTCTCCACCTCTCTCTCTCTCTCTCTCTCTCTCTCTCTCTCTCTCTCTCTTTCTGTCACAGTGACTGGGTTCTGGTGCTCTTCGGTGATGGAAAGGCAATGAGGGCGTGTCTTCTACGACCATGCCGCTACCCCTCTCCGATGACTCGGGCTCGTGCAGCGACCTCCTGTGCGGCGAGGACGCCGGAGCGCTCGCCGATGAATCGCCGGATTACTCCACCGAGCCCGAGTTCCCGGAGGACTCGGACGAGTCCATCGCCGGGTTCATAGGAGGGGAGGCCGACTACTCGCCCCGCGTCGACTACCCGGACCGCTTCCGGTCCCGCTCGCTCGACCCCTTCGCTCGCCAAGAGTCCGTCGCCTGGATCCTTAAGGTCCTCCTCTCCACTCCCGGCGCATCATAGAAATTCACTACTGCGTCTTGCTATCTTGAGCATCATTTTTTTGGGTATTTTAATTAATTTTAATTATTATTTCAGGTGCACGGGTACTACCGTTTCCGTCCCCTAACGGCGTATCTTGCCGTTAACTACATGGATCGGTTTCTCTCCTCTCACCGATTGCCGGTAAGCTGAGGCTGCTGCCATCCATTCTTCTCCCTCTTCTCAAAATCGGATGGATGCATGCTGATTTTGTGTTGGCTATCGTGGCTTTGTTACTTTCTTTGAAGCAAAAGCCCTGCAAAAAGTTGGTTTTAAGATCCTTAAACCTCTCACTATTTATGTTTTACAACCCTTAATTTTTAGTATTTGCATAGAGAGAGCCTAATTAATGGCTTCCATGGCTGCCTATTGACCGGTTTAATCATCTTGGGGCTGTTACTTGTACAAATCAACTCTGGGAATTAGCTGGCAGTAAAGGAAACGGACAAAGTTTGCATCCCCAATGTCTCGTCATGAACAATAATTAATGATTCTAGTTTACCTGTAAACAACGTTTAGACTCGGATTAGAATGTTGGCATGGTATGCAAGTGACGTGATTCCAGCGTTAGCCAAGTTAGATTAATGCGCTACTTGTCGAGTAGTGTGGCCTGTTTGAAAAGAGCCACAACCAGTTATAGTGGATGCATGTGACTTTGGAGTCCCTGTTGCATTGCAATTACAACAATCTTTTCCAATAATCTATTTTCACAGTAAGTTTATATTATCAAATTATACTGGGGGATTTATTTGGGATTTCTTGATGGTTCTACTTTTCCAGCAGTCAAATGGATGGGCATTGCAACTCTTATCAGTGGCTTGCCTCTCCCTGGCTGCAAAGATGGAGGAAACTCTGGTTCCATCCCTCTTAGACCTTCAGGTATCTCGCTCACCACCCCTAGTTATCATTTCCTAGCTGTACCAAGACGCATGCTTTAATTCTCAGTGAAAAATATATTAAGCCATAAATTATGTTAATTCCATAGGTTGAGGGTGCAAGGTTCATCTTCGAGCCTCGAACGATATGCCGAATGGAGCTTCTTGTCCTCACTGCATTAAACTGGAGGCTTCGATCTGTGACACCTTTTACATTTATTGATTTCTTTGCGTACAAGGTTGATCCCACTGGAACGCACTTAAGATATTTGGTTTCACGTGCTACTCACAATATTTTAGCAATGATTCATGGTAATGTTTAAGTTTATATAATCATAATAGCTATCAAATCATTATTATATTAATTATAACAAAATATAACAACTATATTCTTCACATCGAAGCTTGAATATATGGTGTCGCAGATATTGACTTCCTGAATCACTGCCCATCGTCAATAGCTGCAGCTGCCATAATTTGTGCTGCTGATGAGACTCAGGATTTGGCTCTTGTTAATCCTGGAAGTGCAGCATCATGGTGCATTGGACTGACCGAGGTAATGAAGATTTTTTTTTTTTTTTTGTCCAGCTATAATTCGTTATGAAGAACCCAGAAGAAGGCATTAGTTTTGAGTATAAGAGTGTTTTGCCTGTCTTTTAATTCTTGTTATAGGAGACAATAGCTAGCTGCTGCCAACTGATGCATCGAGTTGCTATCGATCACAAGCAGAGAAAGCCTCCGATGATCCTCTCGCAGCTCAGAGTAACAACCCCACTTAGCATGGGTTCAGGAGTCTCCTCTTCCTCTTCTTCCCCACCCAATAAAAGGAGGAAGCTGGACAACAATTTCCTATGAGTGGGTGATGACAAGAAGGGCTCGTGAGAAATAAAATGATGAGAAGGGGACAAGAAAGGGGGACCATAAGAATATTATAGCTAGTAGATAATTCTTCTTGTTGGGTTTGCAGATTCCTCAGTATTTTTCAGAGGAGTTCGGTTGGTTGGTTTAACAGAGTGTCTAGTTAGTGTATTGGTTCTGTCGAGGAGTTTAGGCTTGGTGGGTGA
Organism: Phoenix roebelenii; assembly: GCA_025769935.1. Taxonomy (NCBI): domain Eukaryota; kingdom Viridiplantae; phylum Streptophyta; class Magnoliopsida; order Arecales; family Arecaceae; genus Phoenix; species Phoenix roebelenii. Next base: position 6,901 of record JAOXJJ010000273.1, on the reverse strand, counting down.
TGATTTTATTCTTTGTTTTTGCATCTAAAGTTATTTCATTAGTGGGGCTTTCCTATTTATATAAGCCATGATGGCACTAGAGTTGCAGATTCCCAAGGGTGGGGGATCTGCCATTCTTGTGTGGGGGTGAAAGTATGAGAGAGATGTTCTGGTTTTGTGGAGGCGTGCAGGTTATTGAAATCAAAGGCAGCATTGATCGTTGAATGAAAAAGGAGGAGGTGGTGGGTCCTTTTAGGACCATGAGAAAAAGAGGAGGCATTCAAGCTAGGGTGCTGAAAAAAAAAGAAAGAACTCTCCCAAGTCCAGAGCGTTCCGATGTTCCTCATAACTTTCATTCTCCTTATAGCCTCTATACCGATATTTATCTTTTTAAGTTTTTTTGATATGTTTTCTTTCGGGTGATGTGATTACGAGTGTCATGCATGCATTTGCTTACACATGCATGTGAGTCTGGAGAGACGATATTTATCTTTAGCCCAAGACTACGGCTAACTCTCTGTATAAAGACCTTTGGAGGGTCTTCGAGGATCTTGTTTATGCGCAAGTTATAAATAAAAAATTCTAATGTATCTATTTATTTGTAAAAACCTTATAGTTTCAGAGCTAAATTGATAGTCTCTCTCTCTCTCTCTTTTCTCGTGTTTATGCACTGGAAATGAGCAATCATGGATTTCCAACTTCTGCAATGTGTTATGGGGCAAACTAAAGTCTATCATGGATTTACTAACTAAGCATCTTCCAACCTTGGGAACTAAATCAAGACGGCACTTTATCTCTTGGATATTGGATAAAATATTATTATATTTGATGTAAGTAATGGTGTGTATCTTTGGTCAAAATTTTTTTATCTGAGTGGCTTCATAGTGGCTAACTATTTCGAAGTTGTTCTATGAGTTGGAGGGAAAGGAAGATGTTTAGAGCATTTCAATATATATATATATATATATTAGGTTCGTTCTATATGCATTATATATTTTAGCAAAAAAATTAAATATTATTTTGTCTTGCTTGTATGTCATTTTTAACTAATTCAGGTTAGGTGACATACTGTGTAGGATGTGGACTTGGGCTACAGAAAACCCCTGTGGTGCAGCAACTGTGCTCTCTATCATTATTTATCTCGACATAAATGACATTTAGTGCCGAGCAAGCACTGTGGAAATCCAGCGCCCACAGCCATTTATTCATGCAAATGCCACACATCTAGCTGGAACAATGACATTTTTCGTCTGCCGCGTATGTTGGACCTCGCCTTCTTGATAACGATGGAGTCGTGTGATCTTAGATGGAGCAAGTAGCACATACAAAGCTATCCACTTATTGTCACCCCTCTTCTTCTAGGGTTCGGATTGCATCTTTCGCCTATCTTCTTTCACGATGTCAATCGCTAGATTGTACCTAGTATATATCGCAAAACTTCTAACTTTTTTTTTCATCTATCTGCACATATTTGAAAGTAGCTATTACGTAATCCAACAGTTTAGGTGATAAAAGAAGATGAATCATTTTTTCGTGCGAAAGATACAACCCAAACCCTCTCTTATACTGATTAAATTGCACTTATTAGCTCTCTTGAGTTAAACACATAACTTGCTGCTATGGTTAGGAAAGTCTTAATGACAAATTCGGCTAAAGTTACCCTTCAAAAAAAAGACAAATTCGGCAATGTTATTAGTGGTGGAGGCGTGAGGGCTAGCGGAACGACTCTGGTTCTTTCGTTCTTTCTTCTTTTTTTTTTTTTTTTGCTGAAAAAAAGGAGGTAGAGGGGGAGGACAAGTCCATCCTCGCATAGCAACCTCCACTAAGCCCCCATCCCGTCAGAAGAGTGTTCGATGCGGACAGATACACCGTGTGTTGGGCACCCCGGCTATTTTACTCATGCTCTCCCCACCCGTGGGCCGGTCCGGTTGCCCGATCCGATCCTCCGTGTGAGTACGTCATACCTGGCACCACTAAGGCTACCAGCCGACCAGTAGCGCTTCCAGACTCCGTATCTGGGCTAGGGGCATCCGGTTCCCATATTTAATCGACGTCCGTACGTTTCAAATCCGCTTGGTTGAAAACAAGTGTCCCATTCCAATTGGGCTACCACCTCAATAGCTTCGTTCTTTCTTTTTTAGCGTGGTGAAGTAGATAGAGTTCCGTGTCTCTCTCATTTTAACTTATCTGGATTGAAAGAATAAAATCTTGCTTCCTTGCGAGGACACCTAAAGACGATTATTTGGGGGATCCTACGACGGGAAACATGTCGGTGGGCCCCACAGATTGGTGATCGCAAGAGCGTCGATAGGGACGCGTGAGTGGGTCACGTGATTAACATATGGTTGTCTCCCGAAACTGTTCAGGCTTTAAAGCGGGGGTCGGCTTTTCTTCTTTTGGCTCCCGTGTGGGTACACCACCCCGGGGAATACCATAATACGGTCGCACACACGCACATGAAATTTTGGAGCAGACAAGGGCATCAGATTTGGCTCTAATACGTCCGACCGATACAGCTCACGGAGTTCCCGTACGGAGCAAGGCATCTCATCTCATCTTTCCCGCGCTCTTAACTCATCTGAGTCACTCCCGGTGGGACCCACTACAAAGACGTGAAGTTCTCATGTCTCTGCTAATATTTTCCATCTCTTTGGCTTTTGTAAATTATCTTATATATATTAAGGTTGAGAGAGAACGCTTTATTTGGCTTCACTAGAGTGGATCTCTATTTTGATCCAGCATCATCTAAATCGTACAATGAGGATCCTGTATCAATAATCTGAATCATCGAATGTGATCTATTATTTCTAAATTAATTACATGCTATAAATAATATGATTTCGATACTTCTAATCTATACATCGAATAGTTAAAAATTAGATAATTTAAATAGTATAAATTATATATTTTTTAATTATTTATATATAGATTGGGGATTCTGAATTATATAATTTTGGATATATATAAGTAGTTTAGAAGTAGTAGATTATATCCAATAGCTCTGATCCATGATCATTGATGTGAAACCTCAATCATCGAATCTAGATCTGGTCAAATCTGAATAAATATCCCCTTAAATGTAGCTCTTTCTCTCCCTCTATCTATCTATCTATATATATATATATATATATATTATATCACTTGTTTGGAGGATATCTTATATTAGAGTTCTTTTAGGAAGTCTAAAGAAATCAATGTGATGGTGTGCCTTTAGCACCGATGGATGGGCATTGATGAAGATTTAGGGCTCCTTTAATGAATGCTTTTAGGGTACCTGTCAAGATTGAATGATATTAGTAATGGTTATGGGAAAAGTCTTAGATCTGAGCTATGCAACGGACCGTCAATGGAGTAAGCTACAGCTTTCTTCATGATTAGGTGCAAAGCCACCATCTACCTTTCAGCTTCATCTAAAGATTTTGGCCCCAAGTGACCCAGTGAATTGACGTCCATGGACGTGAAGAGCGAAAGTCAGCTGCTGGTTCGGCACGTGTAGCTTGGAATGGCACTGCTAACTAAGCTTGGGTGTGTCGGGACGTACTGCAATATTATCATATTTTACTATTTGGTATGTACTTTTTTCTGAAATTACAATCTCATATTATATCATGGGGATCTGATTGGTTTGCGGGAAAAAAAGTGTGGTAAAAAAAAAATAAAAAAAATATTTTTTATTTAATTAAAGTTTTCAAAAAAATAAAAAAGTAATATTTTTATAAAAATAAGACTTCTATGTTTTATAGAAAAAAATTATGGGGAATATAAAAAAGCTACTTTTTTAACCGATTGATTGAGAGTTGATTTTTTTTTTCAAAATTATTTTTAAACTGTCAAAACTCATTGATAACGCCTTTTCTTTTATTAAAAAATGTAAATGCTCAACTAAATATTAACCATGGTATGTGCCACTTTTTTATGATCAATCAAATATGGTAAAAGTATTTTTATGGGTATCTTATTTCAGAAATTATCTTTTCGAAAAAAATATTCTAGTGAGAAAAAATTCTTCCTGCAAACTGAACAAGTCTCAGATGATTCATAGTGCATTAAAAACTCGTTTTTTCCCCCTTTGGGTGCAGACGGTATAACTAAAACACTAATTTACAATCTTACAATTGTAATTATGGTAGAAGTTTTCCAGTGCAATGCAATCTGTTGAATGGTTATGCAAAAAGTGAGTATTTAGATGAGGTTATCAAGGAATGCAGCGAATGAATGTTTGAGTTTAAAGGGTCCATTAAGGTCTAACAAAGGTGAGTTGGTATGAAATCAATGAGCCTAAAAAGGAAAAAGGAAACGAAAAGGGGGATCTTACTGCAATTCAAATGGTAAACATGCCGAATTCTTAAAATAAAAAAGTGTAAAAATTTTAGCAATTTCACCGTACGGTAAGTTTTTGCTTGTGTGGTTAGCGTCCAAGTTATATGGTGTGGCAATGTTATGGTAAATAAAATTTAGTATTCAATTAACGTTATATATATATATATATATTCAAAACATGCATAATAAATATTACTACACTTACCCAACATATTTTAACTTATCTAGTCTATTTAATTCAGTTTTTTTCAGCTTTTTTTTGGATTGAAAGAAACCACATGAAATTTTGGTTATGATCATAATTGATAAATTTATCATGGTCAATTTGTCCAACTTAATATAGTTTTCAACTCCAATCTGTGCAAGTCAACAAAAGCAATTCTAAACTCTGCATCCTCAAATCCAACCAAAATTGCTCTATGCATGCTTTATTTTTAGTCCCATTATGTTTTTGATCCCCTTCATCTTAGAAGCACACTTCTGAAGTCCAACATACTATGTGCTGCTTCTCCATTCTCACTCGTCAAAACTATATTGAAGGCAAATAACGTGCACCTAGAGGCTCTCTTGAATGTCTATTGTTGGTAAAACCATACAAGTTCAAAACATGGGGATTAAAGGCAAACTTTAACAAAGACTCATTGCCATTTCGAACTTCTCTGGACTTTCTCCTTAAGTAGTTTTTGAAATTATTCTCACTGGTCAGCTCATTGTGCATGTTATCTTATTTTGAAATAGGAGTTATCTGTACATTTATTCAGCACACCAATTTTATAATTTGCCTTACTATCTCATCTCCCATGGAAAAAAAATTATACTGGTACTCGGTCAAGGCCCTTTTTAGATCTATATGAATGTTGTTATCTGTTTTGAATGCTTAAACGAAATGCTCGAATAAAAGATTGCTTCAACACAGTTGACAGTTCATGCATGAATCTATAGCAAGGCTTAGAATGTTCAGTTAGTGAAGACCACGCAATGAGGACATGTTTGACGTCTAGAAAAAACTGTAGACTTAACTTAAGCACACTGCTTATTCTCAAAAGTTTAAGCACACTATAAGATAATGCAGTAGGAGCTAAATAAAATAAGTGATATAATCTGAGAGGAATGTGCATGTATAACAAGCTGACAGCGAAATGAGAAGGAATTCCACGTACCTGACTTGAAAAAGAGGAGGGATTAATAATTAACAAAGTAGTAGTAAGAAATGACTTTAGAACTGATTTTTTTTTTTTTTATTTTAAACAAACTTACCTTGGATATATAAGAGCCAACAGCAAAGCAGTCAGTGCATAGTTGATACTAAGACCTTGCTTCTAAATTAATGACTTGATTTCGCATAATCTTTTTCATCGTATTTTTCCTTTTAATCTATTTTAATATATAACATGATTACATGAACTTCAAAGTTTGCATACTTGAGGTGCATCTATTGTCTGCTTTTCCATATTTTCCAGGCATGGGAGTTATATTTCTCCAGCTTTTCTCGCATGGATCTTTTGCCAAGAGTGTTTTGCATTTGTCCATCCTGAAATAGACTGTAGGGTGAGAGATAGGCGGCCACCATTAGTTTCTAAGATATTCAATATTTTACATAATATTATAAAAAATATAGTACAAAATATGCACCACAGAGGATTCCGACTCTTCTTTTATCACCCGGAGTACTGTTACGGACTCCTCTTAACTCTTAACAATAATAACATCCTGATTAAAAGTTTGGCTAGCTGCGTATGAACCTAAGATATTATCTCCGGAAAATGACAAGTTTCTCTTACTCCCAAGACTGCATGTGCCATAGTGCACAGACTCCCTCGCGCGCACGCCGTTTCTTTTAAGGAGTCAGTAAAAGAAAAGAGGCATTCAATGTAGTTTCCTTCCTTTTTCCTCTTTATTTCCCTTTTTTTTTGGGGTAAAGACCTCTTTATTTCCCTCTGGTAAAGAGGCAGAGCTTGCTTTCCGATCTTCCACTATTTCCTCATACTCTCCCCCATCCCAGTGAGGAATCCTGATAATAAGCCCAAAAGCCGGAGACCCTCTATCTCCAACTCCTAAAGGAGGAAAGAGTGTTGGAGTCACAAATGTCCCTCTTTGCCACCTGTCTTTCTAAAAGGATTTTTAGCCAAAGCTGGCCCAGAGTGGATAAAGAAGGGCTTCAGCTTTTTGGTCGTGCTTCGTTTGGTTCTAAAAACTACCAAGCTCGTGGTGTTGTTGTAGGACCCTGAATAATGCAGTCAAAAGATGATATGATAACAGAATATTTGGAGATGGATGGTGTTCTTTTATGTGAATTGAGGCAGTACACTACTCTTGGAACATTGGGGCAATTGGTGTCTGCTTATGGGGCACTGTTTACCCATGCCAGTGGGATGTTGCCCTGTCACTTGGTAGCACAAAAGCATCCAGTTAACTTACATCCCAACTGTTGGGGAAAAAGTTGTAACCGAGCAGGGAGCCACCGAGCGCCCCTCCGAGCAGGGAGCCACCGAGAGTTCCCTAGGAGCAAGAAACAACCAAACACTCTCACTTCCCGCGCTCGACCTTGCGAGCTGCTCGAGCTCGGAAGTCGGGGGTAGTGTTGGGGGAAAAGTTGATCAAG
>JAOXJJ010000272.1:108964-184440 GCA_025769935.1 Phoenix roebelenii | reverse complement strand
ACTTCAGAAAACCATGACAAATGTATGTGTCTTTTTAGCTATAGAAATGTGCAGTTAATATAGTCGGTGCATCAAAAGATAGAGAAGTGATTTTTCTAACAATAATGATATGAATGTCATACTATGTTTTGAATACTAGATCTTATACTAGATCTTTCTCATGAGTAAGCTCTAGAGAGGAGGTACCAACAAACTGATCCAAATCCCTTTTGGCACAAAAAGAGAAAAATGGAAAAATTGTTAAGGAAAATATGAAAAGGATGAGAGATGTAGTGGAAAGAAGAAAAGGATGGCAAAGGAGGGGGGAGAGGAGGTAAGGAAGAGAGACTAGATTCTTGCATGCTTAAAACACTCACTAAATTGACTCAAAACTCAGCCCAAGTCAATTCGACTTAGCAAATTTCGAGCCAACTTGACATAGAACTTTGGTATATATAAAACTTGACTTTTGGACTAGGCTTAACCTGTTTGACTTGACGAGCAACTTGACAATCAATTCGATTTGTTTGTCTCAACTGAGTTTCAAATAATAAATATGCTCATGGTTCAGCCATGTTGCTTTTAATGTCCACAAATTATCTAACATTATATAAGGGTAATATATATTATATGGGAGTTAAAATCATTAAAATATACTGAACAATGCTATAAATATTTGGATAATTATAAGATAGTTATTTGTCAGATGTATATCTACAGACAATATATGTGTGTATTATATGCATCCTATTGAAATCAGTAATTATATAACTATACATATTATTTTGATCTTTATGATTTATTATCCAGCCTTGATGTATAAGACCCATAATGTACTCAATCGAGTCTTTGAACTGTCTCAACTTAGCCAACTTTTGAGTTGAGTTGAGTTTTTAAATTGGTTTATTGGAAGGATTGAAGAAGCCGTCAACCATTCTTGGTTTTATTTTGAGAAAATAGTAGAGATTTGGGAACCTCATCATAAGGCTTAGGACCTCTTCAATTCCTTCTCTATTTAGATGTATATCTATATACAAAAATAAATATGTATCATATGCATGCTATTGAAATTAGTAATTTACATAACTATATTATATTTTTTTGATCATTATAATTTATTAATTAGTCCTGATGTATAAGAACCATATATTAGGTACTTGATCGAGTCTTTAAGTTGTCTCAACTCAGTTGACTTTTGGGTTGAGTCAAGTTTTTGGATTTTGAACCATGCTTTATTGGTAAGATTGAAGAATCCAACAGCACAATGTCATCCTATTTCACAAGAAGAGCAGGGATTCAAGAACCTTGTCATAAGGCATTGGGCCTCTTCTATCTCTTTATCATTTTTCTCTTAAATTGAATTTTAGTTGGCTCTTTCCTCCCTAAATCCCTTTCTTTGCATAATGTGGATCTACATTAGAGCCAAAGATAAAAAGAAGCTAAAACATCCATCCAAAGAAAGTGATTCCAAACTAAAACCCATGGTGGACTACTCTAAGTCCAAATTTTGGATTTTTTTTTTTTGTTCTTATATCTGCAGCTCACAAAATCTTTATATATCTAGCTTTTTATTGACATGGGTCAACACTTACAGCCTGATGGATTAAGGTGGCAATCTGAAATGAACAAACTATAGTTAGTCAGGCATTACTAGCTCTAGATTCCTCGCCTCTTTGATTTTTTGGGGTGTTGTGCATATAGATGCTATATATAATAGGCTGCATAAATCAAAACAAGCACACTTATAATAGGCTGATTTTCTCGTATTGAAGTAGTCATATAAGCTATATCATAAAGTATTGTTTTATTACGGCATAATCTATAACTCTCGAGTCTCTGTTCAAGATACATTACTAATTAGGCATTAGTACATTCATACTTATATATGTGTTTGCATGCTTGTATGCCGGTGCACTATAAGAATGTCACCAAGATGCAGTAACACTCCACTTTCAAATCTCACACTTAATTATTCATTTCAAACAAAATTTTGATGATACTTATGCTCTTAAACAAATTTTAAATTGGCGTCATTTGATCACTTTTTATGTGGATACATCTGCTTCATAAGGATTAAGTAGTTATGACAAATGAATAATCTAAACATCCATAATATATTGGTTAGGGTTTCCCTCAAATATATATATATATATTGGCCATGACAGCTTAGGAAGACAAATTTTCTTATAACAAAAGGTGGCATCCTTAAAAGCTATATATCTTCCCCCTAGAAAATTGTGAAATGAAAGATAATGCCACAAAGCATTTTAATATGGAAAATAACTAGAAACAATCACCACACTATAGGAAAATTGGTTTTCGCCGACGCTTTTTTGCCGACGCTTGTAAAAATTGGTTTTCGCCGACGCTTTTTTGCCGACGTTTTATACAAGCGTCGGCGGTTTCCTTTGCGGCGCTTAAAAACTTTTGCCGACGCTAGCCCATTCTGGTATCGCCGACGCTTTTGTAATGCTTTGTGAAGCGTCGACTGTATTTTCACCGATGCTTATAAGCGTCGGTAAAGGCTATAAAAAACGTCGGAAAAATCTATTTTTCTATAGTGCCATCACCCTTTCAATTGAATTTTCTGAGGGTGTACTTGGTGTTGTTTATAAGAAACAATTATCAAAAACTAGGTATATTGGAATTCTTAATTAATTGTTACGTACCTTTTTATATATTTGATGTTTGATAATCATATTTATTTAACTACTTTTTGTCAGTAGATTTAGCATTTTTGAAAGATTGGAACAAGTCTTACAAAAAAGCCAAAAATTAGTTTTCTAGCTTCTTCTAAAAGTATTTTTCAAATGATGTTATCTAACAGTTATTTTTTTAAAGAAGTACTTGCTTTCTACTTTAAAAGTAAAAGAAAAAAAAAAGTCTTGACACCCAGTACATACTTCAGTTTTGGATCCTCACTTTTCCTCAATTATTACTTGACAAATTCTCTCACCTATATACAATGCCATTTCTCTTCATATTTTCTGGTCTAAAAGAAGCAATCCTATATTCCATCTAGTTCATTTGAGTCAAAAAGAACCACATTATTCTAGATCCAATGATGCCAAAAGCTTGGCCAAATCTCAACATACCCTTTTCCATCAATTGGTACAGTTGAAATTTTAGAACCCGTGCTAGCTTCAGTTATTCTTTTTTTTCAATGTTGCTAGAATGTATGACACCTTCATTCAATTTGTTTTATCTAAATGAAGAGAATTTTACTTTGCATTCAAAGAGACAAAAGAGTGGTGCAGGTTTTCAATGTCAAGACTTTCCATGATTTTTCTTTTAAACAACTAACTTTGATAGAATTCATTCTTCCATGGATTTTAAAACTGATGTGGCCCAACTAAAGTAACCATTTGAAACATGCACAAAGTTTGTACCGGACCTTTCGGGCTTTTTCTTTAAATAAAAAGCCTTGGGACCTTCAGGTTAGATTTAGTTTGATCCCAAATCTGTATAAATTACCATCAAGATTAGATAAGGATTTAACAAAACCCAAATTGACCTTTTTATCAGACCCTATGGCTCCCAACATGATTTCCAACTTAAATAACTTTACCATATTCTTTCTATATTCAGCCCCATCATGTTGGATCATTCAAACATGCCCTTAATGTAGGTAGCATCCAATATATCAAATTACCAAAATATTTGATCAATTTCAATTATCGTCCCATATAATTACACTGCGCAAAACCTGTCCCAATTTGACCTTACTAGCCATGGAAATTAGCAAACGTGTAGGGCACCACTTGCCCCTCAAAATGCGACTCCTTTCGGTTTATCTGAACCGTCCTATCGGACCGGTTCTTGGCCCGGTCTAATCTTGTTACACGATACCCCTTCTACGGAGTGCCAGAGAACCCCCGTGATGACGTCTGACGGTACACCGTACCGTAGTCTCGGCCTCAACGGTTTCAGAACTTTCAAATGCTTTCCCCCTTGGGCTGGGCGGTCCCCTTGTCTCTCTCTCGCTCCCTCTCTCTCTCTGGAGAGCGAAGAGAAAACCCTGGATTGACTTCCTTAGGGTTTCGTCTCGCGAGGGTTCCAGATCCACCTCCCTCGCTGTCGATCGATCCGGATTAGGGCGGAATGTCGACAATGGAGCACCTCTTCATGCAGATCTTCGATCGGAAGAACTGGATCGAGGGCCAGCTCAGGCAGCAGATCGATTCCTACGGCCAGTCCCTGGCCTACAACGTCCTTGCCGATGGTGGTCACCCTCCGCCGTGGCTGTGGACAATGAAACCGGACGCCCCTGGTTGCCCTGATTCCAATGGTACTCGCTTTCTCCCCCGCTCTGGGGTTCCTATTGTGGATAATTTTCTATATTTCTGTGGGATTTCTTATTACCTTGGTGAAATTACTGAATTGAGAGTTTAGGATTTAGGGTTTTGTTGGAAATCAAACAGATTGGAGCTTTCTGGTTTTTGATTTTTTGACTGTTCGAAGATTACAGGTTTCTTGAATTGGTCGTAGGGTTTTCATAGGTTTAAAACACTGCGGTGAATTTAGATCTCTGGATGTACCAAACAAAAAATTTAAAGCTCCGGGATACTCTTCGTTCTTGTGTTTTCCTGATTATTTGGAGTTATGACATTTTTGTTTTTTTTTTCGGTATAATTTGTCTTGGACCTGGGATTCTTGAATTATTGGCCACAATTAGCTGTGAATTGTTGCTGTTATTTACATTGCGCTATTAGAAGCGATATTTGGAGTTCTGATTAATATGCATGTAACGATGATTATTGTAGGGAACAATCCTTTTTCTGAGTTCCTTTTTGTAGGTGAAGGTTAGATGCTCAATTCAGGAATGTTTCTCTCTCTTTTTTAAAATTTTTTTGTTGAGACGGCAAACTTTACAGGAGTGCTTTCTTTCAATCTTTTTTTTTCGTACATTTCTCGGGTTTATAGGGCAAGTTGGCCTCTTGGTTACTGGAAGTCACAATTATCTTTAAGTGTTCAGCACTGCTTGATTTTTTCCGGTACTGAATTTGGAAAACCTTGTACTTTCTCTTAGTTCCATTAACAGTTACATACATTGCTCTTTAAAAGATTACGGGGCTGTAAATTCATAGTTCTGTACTTTTTTAAGAATAATATAGGAATGCCTCTTAAAAGCTCTGCTGTGCTGTAGCACCGACCGGTTTACCACAAAATGAGCCTTCTTTTGACTTGTCCTTTACCTAGCATCAAGGTTTTAGGAAAATGCAATAGAGTTGCAACTCCATTCTGTGGGGTTGTCGAGTTTGTAGCTATTGGTGGCCTGCTGCCTTGAGTGAACCAGCAAAGGTCTCTCAGTGAATTTCAAAAATAGAGCGGGAGAGAAATGTGCCTTCAATGCATCTCTTAGACTAGGCTTTCATCCAGGTGCAAGGCAACCAGGTTTCTATTTATCCACTCTGTTTCACTGTTTGAGCTGAGATCTGGACCTAAACTATATGTTTTTCTGTTCATGGCGACCCATGTAAATGTGAGGCCCAACTGACCAGATTTGTGCCTTAACTGTCCCCAGATTGTATTAACTTGCATGCTGGGGTAAGAACATGAATGGCCTGAAAAAGGTGTCTTGATGAAAAAGTGTCATGCTAGTGTGAGATGTGATGACAAAACCTTGCAATGGCCCTCTGCTTGCAACTTGTGCACATATGCATGTGTTTGTTTGTGCAGTGTCTAATATTGGATATGAATATCAAGTTTATTACATATCCATTATGAGTTATGGCCCCTAATTTTCTTGCCATACCCATTTTCAGTTTTATAAAGACATGAATTACCTCAAAGTACATCATTCCTATTTTATAACACTGTAATAAAGTAGTTTTTTTATTTCCAAAACCTAACAAACATTGATTTTTTTTGCTCACCAAATTTTAAATTCTTTTTCCATTGTCTCATTTTGATCAGTTGTAATATTATGAGGCACCTGCTTTTTCTATTGTCAGTTTGTTGTCATTATGGTGAACCATGTTTTTCTCTTTAATGGCTTTGTCTTGAACAGTGGTTCAGGACCCTCATTTTTTGTTGATGGCATTGCTTCAGGACCTTACTGTCAGGTTTTCTCAGTGGTTCTTCTATGTTCAGGCCCATGTAATCCTCCTCTCTTTTTTAGAATTTTGTAGGCATATTACTTCATACCCTTTGAGCATTGGTTTTAAATCTTGTGTTTTCTTTCTCTGGTCGTGTCAGTGGCTCTATCATTCATTTTGTTGGAATCTTTAAATTTTTTCCATTTTATTTTGCTAACATGTACTCCTAATGCTGATAGATGGCATGTAGAAACATATATAGAACTCCTTAGTTGTGGACCAACTCATAGTACTTAGAACTCTCTCTGCACTTATTAGATGGTACCAGGCTCTTCTTTGCCCTTTTCAGGATAGATAGAGGTTATTTATTAGAAATCTAAATGGTTGTTTTTGAATCAGACGAAGGCTTCATATTTATATTTGGTGCACCTATTATGAGGATATTTTATAAAATGCCTAACAATTTACTTATCCTTGATATTAAATTCTCATTACAATGTCTAATCTTCTTCTTGGTCTGTCTTCCATTTTCTTGGTTTTATGTCTTCAATGCATGTCGCGAGGAGGGCAGGCGGGAGGTGGTTTAAGTACATACTCTTTATTTGGAGTTATATTGTGTTGATATCTTCCTCAAAGTAATTGTGTCAATTATTGAAACATTCTCATAGTTTTCGTTACTGAGCTTCAGTTCTTTCTATGCAATATTTTCTATTCTCTGTTATATATTTTCTTTATTTGGCGAATTATTTTCTTGATACAGAGTTAAACAGAGAACAACTAACTTCAGGAATCTTATTCCCACTCCCGCGGGCTACCGCTCCTTCAACAAACAACAACAATCTTTACACCCTTCCAACTCTGAAGGGTGCGAATGTGTCCCATCCCAGTAGCTTCTTCAATGAAATGTGTGTTTCAAATCAAAATTTCTTCACAGAGCCAATTGATGAAGTGGTTCCTGATAATTTCCTTGAAAACATTGAACGAGATTCTGATATGATAGGCTTGAAAGATGTTGTGGCTAACGCTGAATTTGACCCACTTGCAAGGATACAGCGTTCCAGATCGAGGCAAAGGGACCTAGAGGATCGTCTCAGCAAGAAAGCAAAAATTACAAGTTTTGGAGATGAAAGTACTATGGATCAATATACTGGTAGAATGACTCGGTCTAGGGTTGCCTCCTTGAAGCCTGATAGTATTAAGGAAACCTCAGTTATGAACTCGTTGGCTTTCGACAATGTAGATGGTGGTCGAGCCACTAGATCAAGAAGAGCATCTCAGAAACCTGATTCTCTTCACAAGTTATCGAAACCAGCTAAACCTTTAATACCTGTGGAATTTGGAACACAGAAAGCATCGGAAGATCAAATGGGTTTCTGGCCAGCTACGTATGGAAATATAGACACTCTTGAAGGAAATAATGTTGATGACGCTGTGGCTCCACAGAAATGCGTTAGACAAGCTGCAGCGAAGGGGCTTGCCTCAGATGCATCTTCTCCTGTTAACTCTGGGTTGAGGATGGCATGCACTGCAGCTCCAGATCTGTCTCAGACGCATTTTCTGGTTGAACCAAAGAAACTTCTTTTCGATGGCATCGAAGTTTGTGGTTCAAATGACAATCCTGTTACTGCTTTTGAAAAAGAAAATCAAGAATACTCTGAGGTTACCCTTTCAAAGATGGAGGCCATGCAATCACTAAAAGAGGATCAATTTTCCAGAGATTTTATGAAAGCACATTGTTCTTTAGCATGCAGGGAGCCTCAAGATGATGTCCTGCACGCTGGAGAAGTTATGCAAAGAACAGAGGAAGCTGGCAGAGTTTCAGAGGGATGTGCAAACAAGAGTCTTAAATTGGTTGAAGTAGATGACTCAGAGTGTCACTCCCTCCCTAGTTCATGCAATAAGCGTTCTCAGACACCTGCCCAGTTGCCTGTGAAACCAACACATTGGATCTCTAATAATGAACTGACACTTCCATCATCTATGAGTGACTCTATATTAAACTGTAGTGCAAAATTTTCAGGTCAACCAAGGGTTCAACATGATTGTTGCTCTGAAAGTTCATCAGGAGATCTGGGGAAGCATAATTTGGAAGAGCGATTTAGTGTACCTCTCATTGATGTGCGAACAATCATGGTAGCCAGCAGGCAGTCTGAGACCAATTTCTCAGTTGAATCAAAGGATCATCTACTTGATACTATGAAGCAGATTAATTTGGATAGGAATTCTATTGCTTCCTTGGGGAAAGAAACTAAGGGCGGCAATTTTGAGAATGATATAAAATTGGATGCTGTGCAATCAATGAAAGAAGAATCGTCCCACAGATCTTTGAAAACAGCTCATGTTTCTCCAACCAATGTGCAGATTCAGGAAGAGGTTGTCTTATCTGCCTTGGAAGATGTGAGAACAGATGAAAGTAAAAGGGTCTCAGGTGAAGTTTGTGAAGAAATTTCTGAGTTACTTGTAATGGTGAAGCCCAAATGTAATCCTCAATTTATATACTGTGATGATATACCTTCACATGTATCGGTCATGTCAGCTTTGGAAGCGATGTCTAGGAGCAATGTTAGTGAGAATCATTCAATTGGAAGTCCTGTTCAGTGCCCAACAGATGAGAATTGTGAGAGAATGCTCATCAAAGAAACAAATGGCAGTTCAATTAATCTGACAGACCCCCTTCTCAGTGATGGTCCAGAGTTATTGTTCTCTGAAGCAAATGACATGTGCATAGAAGCTGAGAAAGCTGACACTACTGCAGTGCAACTTGGGAATAGAAGTTTTGCAACGCCCGCATCAATATCTGGTGCTGCTGAAAATCATGATGTGGAGGTAGAATGCCAGCATCCGTCAAGAAGTTCAACTATATGTGATAAGATTATGGGTTCTTGTAGATCAAATGATTCTGTTTTAGTTTCTTCCAATAAAATTGGTGAGTTCTTTTCACCTCAGGAAGCTGTGGTTAATGCTGGTATCAGAAATATCAGGGAGAAGCTCACTGTCAGGAAGATGCCAAATACGGCTGAAGCTCATAGAAACTCAAGCAGTCTTGATAAGAATTTTGGTTCTTGTAGAGCAAATGCTATCAGTGTACCTTGTCCTGAAAAAAATTCCATGCAGCTGGAAACCATCAAAGGTGATATTTATGCCGGTGCAAAGAATGTTGCAGAGAAGAATGTCATTCAGCACGTACAAACACCAAATAATATTGAAGCTCACATTGCAGCACCAGAAGCTCGTTACTCCTTAAGGAGCTCGAGTAGCCAGAAAAAAAAGCTTGATTCTTTTAGATTAACTGGAACCGATGCTGCAAGCAGTTCGAAACGATCAAGGAAAATTGTTGCCCGTGCATGTGAAAGTTCATGGCCTAAAGGGAGAAAATTGGAAGGACAATTAAATAATGTCCTGGCAACTTCTCCTAGGATGAGGTTTAAACCTCCCCTGCATGTTCATAAGGGCAGTGACTGCAGAAGCAAGATGAGTTTGGAAAATGCTCTAGGAGATGGTATGGAGTTACAGTCTTCTCCATTACCAAGTGAGTTGAAAAGTGAGATAGCAAATGCAGCCCTCGAGAGTCCTCTTGAAGTTCTACAAATTAGCAAGAAGCTCTGTGTGAGAGAGGTACAGAAATCTTGGGTAACTTCCTTACATTATGTTCATATTGCAGAACACAATTAGGATTATACTGCAGTAGTTGGTGTGTACGCTAGCAAGCATGTGCGCATGTGTTTGTACAAGTGTTTGCCTGTCTGCATATGATGTTGTTGTCGTCTGTGTCGATGCATGTATGAGTGTGTGCATGTGTGTGTGTGTGTGCATGTGTGCGCATTACCTGTTTGCACATATGTTTTTGCATGTTTGTGTATGTTTTTGTGTGCTGTGTATGGGATTCACTGTTTATCGAAGTGGTTGGGGGTTATTTAATCTGCCTTAAATTTCACGAGCTAAGCCCCTGCTGTTTAAAGAAAGCAGGGATGTATTGTTTATATTTAATGAATACAATATGATTTTTGATTGTTCAAGTTGCTTCTTCAAAAATATTATACACTCCGTTTATAAGAACACAAAAGCTTTCTCATCTAACAGGATAAATATATGTGCGGTCTCTTTCTGTTATATTGCTTTGTGCTGCATGGCAGAGTTCATCAAATAGCATAACAAAGCAATCTGCTTTTTAATTGCTGAAATCATTTTTTAGATATTTTAAGTTTATTGAGTATGTGCTTATTTTGTGGGTCTGTGTGTATGTGTGTGTATAAACATGTATGTAATAATTAGGTTCATGTCTGTCTTGTTATAGCAACTCATATTTCAGTCTTGCTTGGCAGGATGGTTCTTGCTTAAAAGCTGAGGAACGAACTATGATGGCTCCATTACAAATTGAACATAGACAAGGAGTATCTTTTCATGATTTGATAGATGGAATATCTGGAACTTGTTTAGCAAACAAAGTGGGTGCGTCTGAATTGTCTGACTTTAAACTAAAAGAACATTGTATTTCAGAAGATAATCATGATTTAAGGCATAGCAGGAGCACATTAAGTCTTGAAATAACGAAGAGTCCTGGTTATCATGTGGAACCTACTGAAGAGACCAATATGAATGATACAGAAAGTAGTCTTTATGCATATGACATGGCTGATTGCGATGATACCATGCCAGAGTTTGAGGGATTTAGCATTGGTGTTCCTTCTACTATAGAGGACAGTGTCTTCTACAATTCTGATCTTCAAAGTCTTACAAGAGAACAGGATTCTGTGCTTGAGCAGTTGTGCAGCTCTAGGAATTTGGTTACCCCAAGATCTCGTCCTTCTACCAAGTATAAAATTAATAAACTTCCTGATGTTTATCAATCTTTACCTGCTGGGACTCTGGAGCACATGGAGTCAAGCAATCCACTCCATTTTAATGATGTTGATATGAAACAATTTAAGGAAAGTGACGATGAGAAGATTTATGGTCTTTTTGGCAACTTGGAATTAGAATATGATGGTTCTTTCAATGGAAAATCTCATTCTCACAGTATGCCTTCTACAAGTGCAAGATTTGGATGGCTTGCTGGTAAACCTCCTTTGACCCCTCCGGTTGAAAAGTCCTGCCAGAGAAAGGTTTCAGGGAGAAGTTATGCCAGCTCAGAGACAGTGGGTTCTAACCCAGAACTAGTATGTTTTCGTATTGATGAAAATACCAGCACCACTGAAGAAAATGAAAATCCAGATGAACTAGACATGTCCAAAGAGAGAGTTGGCTCAAGAGAGATCAAGGTGTCAACTGACAGAAAAGCACTTCTAGATATCACTGCAGTATATCAGAATGCACCAACTTTGGCTTCTGTTTCCGAGGAGTTTGCTGAAAGAGTCAATCTACAATCTGTGAACACAGAGTCTTACTCTGAGACTCGAAACGGTGTCTGTTTGATTGTGGGAAATGCTTGTGCCAGAAAGCCTAAAATAGTTGACAAGGAGAATCATAGCCTTCCGGTTAATGGAAATCGAGTTCAGAAAGCAGCTGAATCTATCAATAACAGGTCCAGTAAACCAGAAATTTCTAGAAAAGCAGGGGATAGAAACAAAAACCGGCCACATCTAGAAAAAGGATGCAAGCCCAGCAATATCGTGTCCAATATATCTTCTTTTATTCCACTTGTCCAACAAAAGCAGCAAGCAGCAACTGCAAAAGGTGATTTTGTTGATTTTTTCCGCTGAATTTTTTATAACTAAAAGACTATATAAAGTAGTGTCTTTAGGGTAAATAATCCATTATGCCGCAGCTTATATAAACCTGAATCTATTTTGATAAGTTATGTTGGATTATTTAGAGATTCATTAAACATTTACAGGAAGAAATGCGGGAAAACCCAACTGAAGTTCTTCTGATTATGTTTCTTTTTTTTTCATTTTCAATATTTTTATGAAATGTAAAATTCATTACTTGTTCTAACAAAAAGAAATGAAAGTTGAGCTCAAAACCCAAAATTACTTCAAAAACAATAGATGCCATTTTTAAAACTATTTTTCCTCCTGAAGTAGCCATTGTTGTAGATGGCTACAGCTTGGAGTTTCAGCTGCTGTCAGCATTATTTGTTTTCTTAAAAAAATTTGCAGTCAGTTACAGTTAGTTGCTATAAACTGATAAAGGAAGAAAAGGATGAGTAAGGCCATATATATCATGACTCCGAAGTTTAGGATTTTTCTCCGAAGATTGTGTTTTGTCTTGGCCATTCAGGATCTTTATATTTTTTAAAATGATAAAAAATCATGGTCACTGTTTGTGACTGCATGAGCAAAACAAGAAAGTTTCCCTTAAATTTGATGTCTTACTAATGCGATAGTTGTTGCCTTGCAGGGAAGAAAGAAATTAAAGTCAAAGCATTAGAGGCTGCTGAAGCTGCGAAGCGTCTTGAAGAGAAGAAACAAAATGAGCGTGAAATGCGGAAAGCAGCTGCAAGGCTTGAGCGTGCAAGGTTGGAACAGGAGAAAGAGCTCAAGCAAAAGCAGAAAGAAGAGGAAAGGAAGAAAAAGGAAGCAGAAGTAGCTGCAAGGAAGAGGCAGAGAGAAGAAGAAGAAAGAAGGGAAAAGGAAAGAAAGAGAAGATGCATTGAAGAAGCTCGAAAATTGCAAAGGGAACAGGAGGAAAAATTATGTGCTGAGAAAGGTGAAAGAGAGCTTTGGCGCAAAGCTGCAGTAAGTTCTTATCTTGATTCTTCATTAATATGCTAATGTCCATTTGAAATATATGTTCTTCACATCAACATTTGTATGGTGACTTTCACAGGATGAGAAGGAACGAAGGAAGAAAGAAACAATGGAACAGGCAAATCAGCAATCGAAATCAGAAAAAGAAGGGGAAATTGCTGGGTGCAGAAAAGATGCTGAGTTGAAACCCAGCACCACCATGGTGGTAGTGAGGGAAGGTATACATGGAAATAATAGCTTTGCAGGCCCTGATTCTTCTAAAGAATTAAAGGATTTTGAAAAGGTAATATTGCCTTAGCAGATCTAGATTCTGCATTACTTATCAGTAGTCTTTTTGAGACCAGAAGTAATGGTATTATGTTGGCTTTGTTTACTGTAACTTCCGTGTAATTTTATTTCTTTATAGTTGAGACTTTCATTTGGCAATGCTGGATTTGTTTTTGGATAAGTGCTATAAGCTACAAGGCTGTCTAAGAGCAATTCAGTTTAATTAACATTTAGTAATGAAAATAATTGCTAGTGTGGATACCCCACTAGAATTTTTTCTGTTGTTAAATTTTAAATGTGGATAAATCTGGGCAAGGATCTGCACTCATTCAGTATGAAGTTGCTAGCTAACTTAGATCGTTGTTGATCTTGATCTTATTGGTTTTGCAGTTGTATGAGATATCTCCATACAAAGACTCTGAAGTTGAGGATGATGATGCAGAAGAAGAAATTAGGCGTAGAAAGAAATACATTCCTTCATGGGCAAGGTGAACAATTAATTTTTATTTAGCTGACTGTTGATAAAAGCATGCACATATCTTATCGATATTTATAATATGAGTTCATTTTCTACAAGTTTCAACAGTCTTTAAGCAGTAATTGTTGCTGCATTGATTTGATGACCTTATTCTGGTTTCCCACTTGAACTTGTTCTGATAAGTAGTAAATAATAGAAGGTTTGATTGGCTAGGATCCTTGCACCAAAAATGTCTGGATGAAGGGAGTGTTGAAGTTTTCACTGGGACATGTGACATTGACTGGCACATGCCGACCTTGTTTTGATTTGAACACTAGTAGCTCTTCCTATTACTAGCCTATATAGCAGGCAGTTCATTTGGATTTTTACTTATGTTTTTTTTTCCCAGAACTATCAGTTTGTCTTTCCAAAGTAATTATAATAATGTAGCACTGGTATTTGCAGGAGAGAATGCTTGGATCAAATTTTACTTTCCAATCAACAGCAAGATCCAACAGAAATCTTCTGTCGTAAGAGTTCTTTTGACTTAAATGAAGGTAACTTCTAGGCAAAGCAATCAAGGATGCTTTATTCCAGAACAAATATTTGGTGCATCAATTATAGGCTGATAGTGCCGTCCAATCTTCACTTTCTGCAGTTCTTTTGCCTCGTATTCTTCGGCTGCCATCGTGATCACATGGTGATGTTTGTTCGGTTGCCTGCACGGTGATCCTTTGATCTGGATAGTGGTGTATCTGCGGAGCTTCCAAAATGATCTGGTTGTTGTGCCATATGGTTCCCCATCTTTAGGCATCATTTATTTGCTGGAGTGTTGGCAGGGTTACCATCTGGAGACACCAAGGTTTTTCCTTTTCCTTTTCTTTTTCCTGGTTTGGGGGAGGGGGTGTTCAATAAGATGTGCATGCTCGACCACCACCAGCACCCCCCAACCCCCCTCCAACAACATATATTGCATGTGTGGTTCACAGCTCCGATATCATCATGCTGTCAGTACAGTGCTCAATATGCAGCTGGAATGCTAACGCTGCTTCTCATGTACCAATTATTTGCATGCAATCAGACCACTGCATAGCCTTATTCTGCAGGTTACAGAATGTGTATGCCCCATGGTTTAAACTTCCTTTTTTGTGTATATAAGCAATTCATAGGATGGTCGAGTTCCTTATGGAAAACATTTTCGTAAGTTTTACGCTTGACTATTGTCAGATATTTGTGCATATACTCTTTAATTGTTCTCCATACAACTCACTAGATGAAGATAACTAGGATTTCCGGTTCTTCATCCTGATACATGCTCTCTCTCTCTCTCTCTCTCTCTCTCTCTCTGCACGCGCGCGCGCGTGTGCGCATTGTCTGAAGATTTGAATCATATCTGTTATATGCTGAGGATGACAAGATCTACTTTTTGGCATATTCTTATGCGAAAGCTACCAAATTGGACTCTGAAAAAGAAAGCTAATATACATGTTATGGTGAAAATATGTAATAGAAACTAGAAAAAAAGAGAGTAGATTAGTTTACAATAGTGTATTAAAAATACTAAACTTACCAGTATATTGCGTGTAGGATAACTGGTTCTTTTCTGGCTGCTTAGCATGCCTTACCGTTAACATGGTTATAATTGGCCAGCTGTCTCAATGACATGACCCAAGATCTGCTAAAAAACTGTAATAGCTGATATCTTTCTTGCAGAGCTTTTTAAAAAGCAAATTCGAGCTATTAACACCTGAAGAGAACTTACACAATTTGTGTTGCTTGCTGCAAAACAGCATTTAGTATTTGCAAATGAAACGAAAAAAAGGAAAAATATCAACCGGAGAAACCAGTCATTTTTTTTTTCCTTGGAATATGTTATAATTTGTCACCCTTATTGACCTTGCGGGCTACCATGTGATGGCGCAACATTGTTTATGCACTTTTGCGGACGGTACAGTACATAAAGAGAGACTAGCTTTACTTCCAACTAACTTAAATGAAAGTAAGCCTCTGATAATACTTGCATAATTTTCTTCCACTTGTATAGATGTCGTCGTTTCATTTAGTTTTATATGGATTGTAGTTTAATCCCACAATTTTGAAAATCTGGTAACTAAACTTTTCATACCAACCCTAGTCATCATTGTTTGACTGTTTTCTCCAGAGTTACTCATGGAGAGTCCAAGCAACTGGAATGTTAGAAAGAATGGTGATCTGAGATTCGCTTAGATCTGTTGTTTGATGAAAATTTAATAAACTAAACTGACGGGCCGTTGCACCTAATAATAATTAGTTTTGAATACACCAATTTCATCTAGGATGGTTGGGGATATCTGGAACACTCACTCTGCTGATACAGCGCCCGGGTTCATCCTTGTCTCTTGGGTGCCCTTACCTCCTGGCAATCTCAAGGTGCATTTCAATGGTAGTGTGGCCACTGAGGGAGGTAGAGTAAGTATGGACTTTGTGATTAGGAGCTACGACTCACAGTTGATTGCTACAGAAGGCTGACGCATCGTTGGGTTGTCAGCTGCAGGGGCGAAGCTCAGGGCAACTTGGAAGGGTATCGCCTTCGCAAGCTGGCTACTGGAGGCAGAACGCATCATTCTGGAGGGGAACTCAGCCACAATAATAGACTGGATACGAGAGGAGAGGTGGAGGGGGGATGCGAGCCCTCTACTTTATGACATTCGGCAGATAATGGAAGAATGCAGCACCTTTCAGGTTGTGCATGCCTACCGAGAAGCAAACGAGTCCCCGATTGGGTAGCTACCTATGCGGCACAACATTCTAAAGAGGTCCTTTGGACTCACCAGGAGCTCATTCTGGCACCGTTGCGCTCTTGCTTTTGATTCGGTTGGCTACACCTACACTAGAGTAGAGTAAGAAGCCGGTGTATCAAAAAAAAAAACAATGGGTTTTGAATCTCTAGAACTAATTTATGTGCTAGATCTATGGGTTTATAACATAATACTAATTAATGTCACCAGGATGCAGCTGGTCTCTGGATCTTTCCTTCTAAGTACATATCACGGCAATGAGCTAGCTAGACGGACGGCTGATGGCCCTACTTATGATGGATATATGGGAATGTTTTATTTGGGTCAAGGAATTAAGTATTCCTGTGTTGCATTCTCTACAGCGCTTACTTTGCAGGAGGCTGGAGGCAGGTAGCTCTCAACAAGTCCACATCTCTAGAGTTTTTGTTGCGTCAATCATTAGAACATAAATTCATACAACAGACACAAACATGAGCGTACATTGAGTTTGAAACTAATTTGAATCATTTATAATTTACTAAAAATACACCATTATATATATATATATATTATTTTAAGGGAACGTAAGGGATGCCGAGGGAGAGAGCGCCAGCCATAGTAGAGAATTTTAATGGACGAGGAGATCATGTAAATCACACAATCTCAAAAATTTAGGACACTAGATTCTTTTTCAGAGGTAATTTTCACTATCTTAATTTTTCAAGGACTCTTCTGGCCAAAAAAATCTTTAATTAGAAAATTCTATCACGCCCGCGCTAAATCCGTGCCGACCGTTTTCCACCCACTACCATATATATAATTTAGGCTGGCATCCCAAAAGGTCCAAATTTGGCACTTTACGCGCTTTAAGGATGAAATTACTTCTCTACATACAACTTTGCCTTCTTTAGATTTTTTTTAAGATTTAGGGTAATCTTAGGGAAATTCAATTCCATGGTTTTCAGCAATGCTGTTGATGAAGGAATTTTTTTCCCCTGATTGCATGAGCTTCCATATTATAATTAGTACATTGTCTTGCTTGGAGTTGCTATTACATATATAATTTAATGTTTTGCATCTACTATTTTGCTTGGAGTTGCTATTACATATATAATTTAATGTTTTACATCTACTATTTGTATTTTCTATAAATTATATTATAGTAATAGTTTTTTCTGAAAGAATTTGATATTTGTAATTGTAATAACTCAAGATCTCACCTAAAATGGCAAGCCAGAAAATATTACTTAAGTTCATTGATCCTATACTGCACGGATTGTCACATACTCCCCCCGTTTAAGCTCTAACATTCTTGTCAGGCTAAGAGTCCAAATCTATTCAAATCTAATCTCAAGCACTATAACCGGTCCGTGGTCAATCTCAATGAGCCCGTGTTGCAGTGTCTCCTAGTTTATATGGGTCATGATCCGAGTCTACTCGGATACCATATTTATAACAACTTAGAACCTCACCTAAAATAGCTAGCCGAAAGGTATTATTTAGGTTCATTGATCCTATATAAGTACCAAAAATCTACCCAGTGAATAACCACTGTGAGACTAAACACATCGGTTCAGATCCTCACAGTCGTTTATCTCCTTTTATATAGGAAAGAGTTTGGTTAATCTTATGAAATGTTGTGAGCATAGATGCATTGGTAATTTATGACATAATCCATGCTTGTAGCCACTAAATCAAGAAAGCAGTAATTTGTTTACAGTTATTTGCCTCTATACTATTCGGTGCAGGTTGTTATCATAAATCTCACTTTGGAAGTTGTTAAAATGGTAATTTATCTGCTGTCCATCCTAAGGCCTCGTTTGGCAGAGCTATTAATGGTAGAGCTTTCGAAAGTAGAGTTTTTGGAAGTAGAGTTTTTATAAAAAAAGTATTTGCTGTTAGGCAACTACATTTATAAAGTGCTATAAAACTTTAATTTGTATTCGGTAAATAAATTGAAAAAGTACTTCTAGTATGACAAAATGACCAAAAAAAATATTGCATAATAATATACAACAGAGCATAATAAAATATAATACATATTAATATATAAATATATGATATAGTATATATTATCGTAATGTAATTAATATTATTATAATATAGTTATATAATATTGTATATTATAATAGAATAATATAACATAATTTGATATTATATAACATAACATATCAATGTTTTATGATATAATATTATATTATATTATATTTATAGTATAATATAATAATAAAAGTATAAAATAAAATAATTATTAACGTAAATTAATTCTCCGTCCTTCTAATGACTGTGGTATAATAGAAAGTCCTTATTGACTGAAACAACCATTTCCGGTCCAGAAATTTTGCTAATCGTGATTGTAATATTTTATCATGAGTATTTTGACTCTCAAAAAAAATATTATAAATCAAAATAGCTTTCCGACACATGCTAAAAGTGTTTTTTTAAAAAAGCTCAATTTTGGAGGTTTTCCCAAAAAGCTATTTTAGCTTTCTGACAAAGCTAAAACAGCTTCTCGATTTTTTTACTAAACACTCCTATGTCATCCAAAAGTAGTTTTGGAGAGTCGGAAAGTACTTTCTGGCCCACCAAAAGCTCTATCAAATGGGCCTAAGGCTGTTATAATAATGGTTGGTTTGTTGTCCAAGGAAAAATTTGTTTTTTTATAGTTGCTTAACACCAGCAAGTATCTGTGACCGTCAAGGTTGTTCTGCATTAATGACTCGTTTCCACACGCTTTCCTGCCTCTTATTGAAGTGGCATCCTTAAGATTTGTATTACCTCTCTACTATTTTACTTGCAACAAACTTTGTTTCTTATGTACCAATGAGGGAAGAAAAAGAAAAGATTGTTCCCACTGTGTGAATATAAACAGCCGTCTAAGTCACGTAAAGCTTTTTCCATGAGTGCATGACTTAATGTTATGAGGTCTTGAGCTGGTAGTGACTTAGAATATACTCTTTGACTTTATGGTTTATGCTTCAAAATATACTGCAAGTTCTGAACTAGTACTGTATAAATGTTAAACGGCTCCTATGGTTTTAGAATCCATATGGTTAGGTGAATTGTTAATTTGATAAATACTCTTAAATATGCTACTACTCTATATGGCTGCTAATCGATGTAAGCCAGTTAATCTCTAGCATCATGCATGTATTTACTACTGCAGTTCAATTAAAGATTGCAATAGCTGCCATGCCATCCACTAGTTTTCCCTTTTTTATGCTTACTGATCTGCTTGAATTCCCAGAGCCTGGTTTAGAGACCTTAATTATAATACTCCACAAGTTTGTTTCATGATTAGCTTCTTGCAATTTTAAGTTTAAAGCACGTCATTCATTAACTAGTATTTAAAATATCTCTTCTTTAAGTTAATGGAACACTTGATCGAAATATTAGCAATGGCACCTCATATGCAATTTAAATTTTGACAGAAAAGACATCCTACTTCTGGTTAAATCCATGTAATATCCTCTTTATTGAGAAGTTTTCCAAAACAAAGATTTAAATTAAGATCTAGTGAGAGATCGAGAGCATATTAGATGGAATAAAAGTAAGACATTAACAACAGCCAATTTTTTGAAGAAATTAGAAACATCTTATAAATGCTGCTTATGCTGATTATCATTAATATTAAATTAACAATGGAGTAGCTTTCTTCTTTTTCTTTTAATAATGGTATTTTGTATCATTCTTATAATTGATTTACTTACCTGGAGGCAGCCGTATGCTTCGTGGTATAGATTTAAGAATGCAGAAAAGAGAATACAGAAAGGATCATAATGGTGTTAGCCAGAGGCTTCTGAAGGAGAAACTCCAAATGCTCACGTAGCCTTCTCAGACCACACACTTGAAGTTGCACTGCACCACCCCCAACCCTAGATATATAGAGTTACAAGATCTGTCATGTGAAATTAGGAGGTTTTTGGAAAGTTGCAGTCAAGTTTAGCAGTAAAATCTGACAGAATTGTCGCTTTTTGGCACCTGCTATTCTGTAAATAGCTTGATGGGAGATTCCACAGTGAATGTTGTTGACCTCAGGAATTGTATTGGAAAGAAGCCCAGCGAGATCACAGCCGTCACACTCATCACAACCCTACCTTCTAGTGCTATGTAATTCTTAACCTTTATGCCCCTGCAAATCATTTTAGTAGGTGTCAAATGTCTCATGGACAAAGCATTTCTTCGGAAAAAACTTCAGACCCGTCTCATGTTATCAATTCTCCCTTAAATATGGTCTCCAAACCTTAATCATTTCCTGTTCGTCTAACAAAGTACACAACTCATATTTAGTTGCATAAAGTGGTGACGATCTTCAACTGGAGTGAGAATTAACAGGCAGAACATGATTTCAGCTTCTCCTTCTACAACAAAGCATATTGATCTCAACTCCAACAATGAAGGATATTTTTGTCTCTGCATGCTGGCATTCAACAGTTTATACATTTTGATAAAACAAAAGCAAATCGAGGTACCACTAATATTGGTCCTGAGTCCAGTTGAAACCAAAAACAAATTAACTTAGTGAGAGAGATTCTTCCCTTTTTTCTAGTTCTCTAACCATACCACTTTGAAACATGATATCCAATCATGCTCGTTAAAACACTCAGCTACATATTTTTTCATCAAAGACCTGCACCTCAATCCAATAGGATTTTAGGCTTATGCAAAAAGTAGTCCTTGCTTAGGTCTTGATACATTTGGTTACTCTCTCAAACCACTGGTGGCTTCTTTGGTCTGCATATTGCCTTCAAAATCCACTGCTTCATCTACACTTGCAGCTACAGTTCTTACAGAATCTTCAGCACGTTCATCTTCAATTCCTTCAGGTCCAGCTTCCCTGACGCATTGCTTTTTCTGCAATCTAACATTTTCATCATCTACATCTTCTCCTTTAGCTTCATCTTCAACTCTTACTATATCTGCAGCATCTATAGTTTCCTCGTCTTCCATAACTTCTTCAGCTTCACCCCTTTTTCTTGGAGGAATTACCTGAAAGAATGCACTTTTCCAATCTCTTGTTTCCAGGAACTTAAGCAGTATCTCAACCACTTGGTTAACAGTAAGAATCTGTTCAAGCAAACACCAAAAGATTGATTACAATTTTGCCACAATATTTGCAAAGTACAAGGAACTATGAAAGCTCAAAGATCATCTCAATTAAGTCAAGCCTTGAACCTAATCTTTGCTACAAGATTATCATTTCATCTAGAACTTGTCTGCATGCCCAGGAGTAAGCCACAAAGCTAAAATTCACCAGATTGAGTAATAAGTAAGGCTTGTTAATATGTTAAGGGACACCAACAGAAAATTTTCAGAATTTCTAGAAGCACTATTAGATGTCCCCGAAGAAATAGGAGACTGGAGGCATGATGATATACCTGAATATTACTTGTCCTTGTGATTCTTGTCATAGTACTCAGCTAGTTTCCATGGGCACCTAGAAAACCTCATCTTGTCAGTTCATTTTAAAGCTAAAAGGTGCCCCCGGATAAGATATGATCTATCAGCAAGACTGTCATCTACAGATTGAAGCTAATATTTAATTATGTGCAGGTAGGATCAATGATTATTTGCCGATAAGAGAGGAACTTGTTATACATTTCTGGATGAAATCTAGTAACCTGGAAAAGAAAGAGATAGAAAATGACTTTGAAGTCGAATGCTGAAGCTGAGCATCAGAGCATGGCACAAAAAATTTAATGGTAATGAACAGATAAGACAGCTGTTAGATCTAGATCTAATGACAAAGAGTAGCTCCAGTTATATATTACCTAGGGGACCTAATGCTCTCGCCAATCCCTTGAGAGAGCCAATTGAGTAGCTCAAGTCCAGCTGGAAACAAAATGGGCCTAGCTTGAGCTTTGACCAGATATATGAAGAGAAACTGAGAATGGCCTGGCTTGCACAAATTCAGCCTGTTAAGCCCTAACTTGTAATTGTACATATGTAGCTTATTAATTCCTCAGAAAAAGAACATTCACATTAACAGTTCTTAATCCCATTGCAACCTATTTGGAGCCTATAAAGGCTCCCAAGAAAGTGTTACTAAACTGTATTCTAAAAATATTACAAAATAAAAAGGACACTACAACACTGAGCAACTTATTTAACTCTAGCCTAAGTTGACATTGTACCTACCATTTAAAAGATCTTAGCTAAGATCATGAAAAGCACTTAAAATTTTCTTTTTAAGTCCCAAGAACCCAAATATTAATTGCTTGCTAGGTGCTCAACCAAAGGCCTTCTTGATCCATGGCCCATATCCAGGTTCTGTTTTAGCATGGACTAAGGATTGAACCGACTATTAAATAATCTTTTCAGAAAGGGATTGATTTGGATTTGTATCTTGAGAATTCCTATCGGGCACCACTTGCTTTAGATTTTAATGTTTCAAAGAAAATGTATCCCAAGTAACTGGATGATCCAGCTAGAGCCAAAAAGCACAGAAACCAAATTGTGTAGATGGTAAAAACCTCTTAATGGCATTACCATGATAACCACTGTTGGAGGAAAAATGGATTGCCCCAAAACACGTAGATGCATCGCCGGCACGTGATGACGGACGCAACGGCAGCAACCCTCAAGGCGCCCGACCTCAGCACGCCCGACCTTAGAGTTCGCGGCCTCGATCTCGGCCAAGCCGGACCCGATCGACCTCAAGTTCGAAGAAGACCCGGTCGAAGGACGAAGCATACCTCTCCACTCCACCGGAAATCAAGCCCCTCTCCTCCTCATCCGGGATCCAATCCCGCGATCTCCACTTGGCTACAGCAGTCCAAGGCCTGCAACGCGTGGAGGCCCCTCCTATGCCGCCTCCACAGGTTCAGATCCAATTGGTGCTCCCTCCGGACGAACCGGTTCTCCAAGGCCAAAATCCTCATGACTCCTCGAGGATCAACAATGGAGAACGGCGCGGCCACCAGGATTCAACCCGGGCATCTTCTCGAAGAGAGCCGCTAGGGAGGAACCAGGACAAACGGCCACAGCCCTTGGAGGCCGAGTCAGCCCCAGGTCAACCAGCACCGGAGCAAACCACCGTGGCAGTCCTCCAGGGCGGGGAGCTCAACAGAAAGGTCGAGCAACTCGAGCGACGGATTGAGGCGCTCCACAGCCAGAGGGCAAGGCGCAAGGATGACTTTGAGTTCACTACCAAGTCACCTTTCTCCCGCCAAATCGAGGATGAACCAGTCCCACCAAGGTTCAAAATGCCCCAGGTAGAGCCCTACAACGGGACTACTGACCCCCTTGACCACTTGGAGAGCTACCGGACCCTCATGGCACTGCAAGGGTCCTCGGAGGCCGTGCTCTGCAAGGCCTTCCCTGCAACACTCCGAGGAACGGCTCGGCTTTGGTTTTCCGGACTGAAGCCGAGCACCGTGTCCTCCTTTGAACAACTCGGCAGGCAGTTCGCCACCAATTTTGCTGCCAGCCGACGCTAGCGGCGAACGTCAGACTCGCTCCTCGACATCAAGCAAAAGGAGGGAGAGTTCCTTAAAGACTACATCGACCATTTCACCGCTGCAACCTGAAAAATCCGCGAGCTCGATCGGTCGATCGCTATGTCTGCGCTAAAGACAGGAGCTCGGTCCTACAAGTTTGTCTTCTCCATTGAGAAAAATTTTTCCGCCGACTTCACCGAGATGCTGGTCCGAGCTCGAAAGTATGCGAAGGTCGAGGAGGCCGTCGCCTCCAAGCAGGGCGCGGCCGAGCAGGCCCCAAAAAAGCAGAAAAGGCGCCGCGAGGAGCGCAGCCGTCCGAGAAGTCGGTCTCCCCGTCAAGAAAAGAACCTCCCTTGTTTGAGGAGTCCACCTCGACAGCGGACGCAGCCTCGACCGAGATCCCCACCTCGGCCACAAATACCCCCGGGAAGGTACGGGAACTACACCCCACTCAATGCACCCTGGGCAGAAATCCTTATGGAAATAAAAGTCCAAGACTACTTCCGACCTCCACCCCCAATGCGGAAGTCAGGAACCCGGCGCCACTCCAGGAAGTACTGCCGCTTCCACCGAGACTACGGCCACGACACAGAGGAGTGCTACCAACTTCGAGATGAGATCAAGGCGCTCATTCGCCGTGGGGTGCTCAACCGGTTCGTGCAGAACCAGCGTGATGAAAGGAGGCCGGTAGAGAATGGCTGCGCCGCCCGAAGATCCAAATGACAACAGATCCATCGCTGGCACCATCAACACCATAGGGAGAGGCCCGGCCGAAGGGAGCTCAACCGAAGAACTGACCGAAAGAAGAGCCCCTCTGAAGCGTCAATACACTTCTGAAGCCATCTCGTTCTCGAACAAGGACTTAGGAGTTGAGACTCCTCATGATGACGCTGTGGTCATCTCCATGGTCATGAATAAGTTTGATGTAAAGCGTATTTTGGTTGATAATGGAAGCTTGGCAAATATTTTGTATTACGATGCCTTCCAAAGAATGGGAATGACAGAAATCCGACTCCGGTGAATGAATGCTCCGTTGGTCGGGTTCACCGGAGACTCAGTCCCGGTCGAAGGTGCGATCAGCCTGCTTGTCACGATCAGAATCGCCCCTCGGGAGAGCACCGTGAGGACAGACTTCCTTGTGGTCCGCCTGCCTTCGGTCTACAACGCCATCCTTGGGCGACCAGGGCTCAATGCTCTCCAAGCCGTGGTCTCGACGTACCATCTACTCGTGCGATTCTCTACCGAATAAGTAGGCGAGGTTCGTGGGGACCAGATGACAGCCAAGCAATGCTACATGGCGACCTTTAAAGCAAAGCAACCGGCTAAAGCACCGAGCCAAACAGAACAATCAATTGAGACACCAGCCCAAGCTTCGGACCAGGCACTGCCCATTGAAACCCTGGACGTGCGGGACGAGCCTCAGAGGGAACGGGCAGAACCTAGTGAGCTCCTTATCCAAATCCCCCTGAGAAGAAACTGCCCATAGCTAACCGTGCAGATTGGCTCCGGCCTGAGCTCTCACGTGCGGGACCAATTGATCCAGTTCCTCCAGGCCAACATGGATGTCTTCGCCTGGTCGTCCACGGATATACCGGAAATAGATCCCGAGGTCATGGTCCACCGACTTCAAGTGAGACCAACCTGCAAGCCTGTAAGGCAGAAGAAACGGAGTTCCGTACCGGAACAACAGCAAGCAGGTACCGAGGAGATGGACCAACTCCTCGAGGTCGGTTTCATCCGAGAGGTCTCCTACCCCGACTGGCTTGCCAACATAGTCCTCGTGAAGAAAGCTAATGAAAAATGGTGCATGTGCGTGAACTACACCGACCTGAACAAAGTCTGTCCAAAGGACAGTTTTTTCCTTCCCAGGATTGACCAGCTTGTCGACTCCACCTCGGGACACCAGCTACTGACTTTCATGGACGCCTTCTCAGGGTACAATCAAATCTGGATGGCGCCTGAGGATGAGGAGAAGACAGCCTTCATCATCGACAAGGGCCTCTACTGCTACAAAGTGATGCCGTTCGGGCTGAAGAATGCCGGAGCGACATATCAAAGGCTGGTCAGCCAGGTCTTTAAAGACCAAATAGGCCGAAACATGGAGGTCTATGCGGATGACATGCTGGTGAAGAGCCAGACGGCAGAACACCACATCACCAATCTTGATGAAGCATTCTCCACCCTCAGAAAGTACCAAATGAAGCTCAACCCCACCAAGTGCGCCTTCGGGGTTACCTCGGGCAAGTTCCTTGGTTTTGTGGTAACCCAGCGCGGAATCGAAACGAACCCGAGAAGATCCGAGCACTGCAGGAGATGGTGCCGCCGAAAACAGATAAGAAGGTACAACGGCTCACGGGGCAAGTCGCGGCCCTAGGAAGATTTGTCTCCAAGTCAGCCGAACGGTGCCTCCCATTCTTCAAGATCCTCAAGCGGCCGAAGGACTTTCTATGGTCGGAAGAATGTCAACAAGCCTTTGAAGAGCTCAGACGCTATCTTGCCTCCCCTTCATTACTCACGAAGCCTCAGCAAGGCGAGCTCCTTTATCTATACCTGGCCGTCTTCCTGGTGGCGGTAAACTCGGTCTTGGTTCGAGAAAAGGACAAGTCTCAAAGACGAGTATATTACACCAGCCGAGTTCTGAGGAATGTCGAGACCCGATACTCCAAGCTGGAAAAGACGATCTATGCACTGGTTACCTTAGCTCGAAGGCTCCGACCCTACTTCCAAGCCCATACCGTGGTCGTATTGACCGACCAGCCTATAAAGCAAGTCCTGCAACAGTTGGATCGTGCGGGAAGGATCGCAAAGTGGACGGTCGAGCTCGAAAAATTCGACCTTAAATATCGCCCGAGGCCGGCAGTCAATACCCAAGTGCTCGCCAACTTTATTGTAGAATGCACTCTGTCGGATGATCCCGAGCCCGAGCTCACACCAACAGAGAAGACTCCGAGGCAACCATGGGTTCTACATGTAAACGGCTCTTCGACCTCGGGAGGTAGCGGAGCGGGCCTCATCCTCACTAGCCCAGATGGGGTAGTTGCAGAGCAGGCCCTACGCTTTGAATTCTCCGCCTCGAACAATGAGGCGGAGTATGAGGCGCTCATCGTCGGGCTGAGGCTGGCAAAGGAGCTAAAGGTCGAAAGCCTAAAGACCTTCAGTGACTCCCAACTGGTCGTGAACCAGATCCTGGAAGATTTCGAAGCAAGAGAGTCGTCAATGCAGAGGTACACTTCAAAAAGATGCTGTGGACTTCGTCCAAAGGTGCGATCGGTGTCAGCGAAACGCCAACATTCAGCGCCGATCCTCAGTCCCACTGACCTCGATCGGCGCCCCCTGGCCATTTCCCCAATGAGGGATCGACATCTTGGGACCATTTTTTCAGGCCACTAGACAAAGAAAGTTCCTCATTGTCTCTATCGACTACTTCACCAAGTGAGTTGAAGCTGAACCGGTAGCCCGGATCTTCGAGCCAAAGATGCGGAACTTCATCTGAAAATCAATAATTTACATATTCGAACTTTCCGCGTCCTCATATCCGACAACAGCCGCCAGTTCGACAACGCCCGCTTCAGGAAGTTCTGCTCCGAGCTAGACATCGACCATCGTTTCACCTCGGTCGCTCATCCACAGACGAACGAAGAAACCGAAGTGACGAACCGCACCATCCTTCAGGGACTCAAAGCCAGACTCGACCGATCCAAAGGGCAATGGGTCGAAGATCTCTACAATATTTTCTGGGCCTACAGGACTACATTCTAACTCCCTACCGGCGAAACCCCCTTCAACCTCGCTTACGGAACGAAAACCGTCACCCCCTTGGAAATCGAACTTCCATCGCTAAGGGTGGAAAACTATGATGCAGCCTCCAACTTATCTCGGCTCAGAAGCAACTTGGACCTCGTCGAAGAGACAAGGAAGGCCGTCCGAGTCCTCATGACGAAATATCAACGAAAAGCGGCGCAGTACTACAACTTCAGAGTAAAGATCAAGCTCTTCAAGGTAGGGGATCTCGTCCTAAGAAAATCTGAAGCTTCTCAACCTACCGAGCAACGAAAGCTTTCCCCAAACTGGAAGGGGCCATATCAAGTTGCTCGAGTCCAACGGCCCGGAGCGTACAAATTGGAGTCCCTCGAGAGGACCCCCATTCCCCGAAGCTGGAACTTCGAAAATCTCTGGATGTATTATCAGTAGAGCCCCCAGGGGTTCCGACATTTGATAACACAGCTGATACTTCTCTTTATGTTAATCTACTTAAGACTCACTCTCTTAATTATTCAATACTTCTCCTGATGTTAATCTACTTGTGAACTTCAAGATGCTCGGCCAAGTTCGGATGCCCCAACTGAGTTCGGGATGCTCCGTCGCGACAATTCCAAGTTCGGTCTCCATCTCTGGCAGGACCTCCACCAAGCTCGGGATGCCCCGCTGAGTCGACCGCGAGCCAAGCTTCCTCGACCTCGGGATGATCCTCCGACCAAGGTCGGGATGCCCCACTGAGTCGACCGCGAGCCAAGTCTCCCTCGACCTCGAGATGCCTCGCTGAGTCGACCGCGAGCCCGAGCTCCCTCAGCCTCGGGATGATCCCCGACCAAGGTCGGGATGCCCCGCTGAGTCGACCGTGAGCCAAGTCTTCCTCGACCAAGTCTTCCTCAACCTCGAGAAGCACCGCTGAACACTGCAGAGTCGACCGCAAGCCCAAGCTCCTTCGACCTCGCGCACGATCCTCCGACCAAGCTCGGATGCCCGACCCAGTTCGGACACCTCAACCTAGTTCGAGACGGCTGCTACGACGACTTCAAGCTCTATCCAATGATGTCCCGAACAAGCTCGAGGATACCTAGTCACATTGGCCGTGAACTCAACTTCAGGTCCCACCTAACGGCACCTCGACCAAGTTCGAGGTCAAGAAGCATGTAAGCTCCAACAGCAGCTCAGCCTCGGTCTACACTGCCATCAAGCCCGAGCTCAAAAACTTAGCGGGATTCTTCCGAAGTCGGAGCTCAAAGACTTAGCAGGATTCTTCCGAAGTCTAAGTCCAAAGCCTTAGCAAGACTCTACCGGAAGCTGAGCCTAAAGATTTGGCGGATTTTTCGGGAAGCCGAGCCCAGAGACTTAGTAAAATTCGCCAAACAAAGAGTTTAACTCAAGCGGTCGAGATAAAAGTTTGTTGATTGCGCAAATGAAAGCAGAAACGAACACACAATAGAGTTTGAAAAAGCAAGTATTTCATTGATTGAAAGCCCTAAGGCCAAGTACAAAATTTGAGAAGGAGGCCGACCTACCTAGCCGTACAATGGCAGCAGTGGCCGACCTCATTTACAAAAAGAAGAAAAGGAAAAAACTAAGTCCTAAGGCATCTCTGGAGCAGCAGTGGCCTCGGCATCGGCCTCGGGGTCGTCCACGACGATCACGTTGGGATTCTCGGTGGGAGCAGCCCCAGGGTCCTCCGCCGGTCCATCTCCACGAGCATCCGTAGCGACCTCGGACGGGGCTTCGCCAGTGGCCTCGGGAGTAGCTTCAGACGCTTCTCCAGGAGTGCCTTCGACAACTTCTCCGAGGAGAGCCTCCTGAGTAGTCTGCTCGACTGCCTCGGTCTCGGCCTCGACGGTCTCCTGTTCGGCCTCAGGGCTTGCAGGCGTGTTGCCGATCGCGCCATCTTCCTCCGAACTCCCAGGCTCGCCTTCATCCTCGGCGATCCTCATATCAGGCCGAAGACTGCTGAGGTCGAACTGGGGGCAGATCCGCTGCATCTGCCTCCGGAAGTCCTCGAAGCCGCAGATGAGCCCGTCCACCGCTTCCTCCTCCATCAGATCGCGGAACTCTTC
This sequence comes from Phoenix roebelenii, assembly GCA_025769935.1. Taxonomy (NCBI): domain Eukaryota; kingdom Viridiplantae; phylum Streptophyta; class Magnoliopsida; order Arecales; family Arecaceae; genus Phoenix; species Phoenix roebelenii. The sequence goes on along the minus strand of JAOXJJ010000272.1, from coordinate 154,990 downwards.
CGACTTCCGGAAGGTTTGCACTTTGCATCATGTTGTGGGCTTGCTCCAAAACCCTTCTTTCTCGAGCCTCTAGTTGCTCGATCTTTAGCCGAAAGACCCCCGCCTCGTACTGGTGGCCGACGATCACGGAGCAGGCGTTGACCAGACGCGTTTCGGAGGTGCAAAGCTCCGACCTGGCCAAAGCATGCGAGGCCTTCTCTTCCTCGAGTTGCTCAACCGCCGATCACAGCTCGGCCTCGACAACCTCCATTCTCGCGGTGGCCTCCCTCCGCATGGCCTCGACTTCACCGAGCTTCCTCTTGGCCTCCTCCTGCCCCCTCTGGCTCCTCCGAACCTTGTCCTGACATTCGGCCGCTACGGCGACCAACATGTCGATCTCGTGAAGATGCTGTAAAGAAGGAAAAGGGGGGCGAGCAAAGGTCAAGAGTTCAAAAGGATATGAAAGTTAAAGCAAGAAACTAACTTACTTGGATGGCAGAGCAGCAGATTTGATCGATAAGGCTGCCAAGGTCGGCTGCCTCGAACTTGGCCCAGTCGACCGGAAGCAGCGCGCATCGGAATACCTGACGCACAATTTGGCTATCATGGAGAGTCGAGTCGTCCTCGTAGACCGATCACTCCAGGCAGAAAAGCCTCCTCTTCGGGCGGCCCTCAGCCCTCAAAGAGCTCGGAAGGTTGGGTTTCGCCGAACTTGAGACCCCGAGACCGCTGCCCGGCTCGGGATCCGAGCGTCGCAAGCAAACAACCTAGTGGCTCGGTCGCTGAGAGACGAAGGCCGGGCAAGCTGGGGCCGCAAAATCCCTCGCACCCTTGGAAGAGCTCGAGCTCGCGCACTCGGCAGGGGGATCCTCCTTCCGAATGAACTCGAAAGTTCCGACCTCAGGGCCCCTCACCTCGGCAGGAGCAGTAATCGAGGCCGACCTAGCCTTCTTCCTGAGCTCGGGCTGACCCCTGCCGGCCTCGGCTATCCTCTTCTTGTATCGGGCAAGGAGAACTGCATTGTTGGACACCATCCTTGCAACGTATGAAAAGAAGAAAAAGCTCAAGTGTCAGATCTGCACCAAAAAATGATGAAATGATGATAAAAAAGAAAAAAGTAAAACAAAGGATGATGAGACAGAGGAGGAGCAGTGCAATCGCTCTTACCCTAGGGGCGCGTCGAGCTCAGGCCGACGTTTACCAAAGCCTACTCGCTCAGGAGGTCATTCAGAAGAATATTCTCCTCGAGGCCGCGAAGAGCATCGAGAATCCTCTGCTCGTCCGCCGAAAGCTTGGAAGGCTTGTTAATGGCCTTGAGCTGGGGCTGCCTCCACCTTGGGTCAAATCCCCACGTGCGCTCGGAGAAGAGGAAGAAAAATTTCTCCTTCCACCCACGAATAGAGGAAGGAGCACCTCGGAAGAACGGCCTACCACCCTCAAAGGCAAGATAGAGTCATTCCCCGTCCGTCGGGTTGGACTTCAACATGAAGCACCGACGAAAGACGTGCACCGAGGTCGAAATCCCACGCGCAAGGCAAAAGGATAATAAACCAATGATAGTCCTCCATGAGTTCGGAGCGAGCTGCGTTGGGACAGGCTGATACACCGTCAGGAGCTCGTTCACAAATCCGTGCAGGGAAAATCGCAAGCCGGCCCAGAGTGTCTCTATGTCCACCCTGATCCGACTTGGAGGAGATCTCGTTATCCGGTCTTCCGGCCCCACGGGCTCAAGATGAAACCCGCGTTGAGGGAAAAATCGGACGCGGACCAATTCCAACCCTCCTCGGCCAAGGTAGATCCGACTCCGTCTGGGCCATGACCCGTCTCCGACACGACCTCCCTCCTGCGAGACAGGTCCCTACCGGAGGACGAGGCACCACCTGACATTGCTATGCTCACCGAATAGAGGAAGGCAAAGGAGGAAGGAAAAAAAGAAACAGAAAAATAAAAATCCTCCGAGCAAACGAGGGAGAGAGACCTACTGTGGGTTTCACCGAAAGTGCCGACAACCGAAAGTGAAGGATCGAGACGATCGCCGGGAAATGCCTCGGAGCGCTGCCGAAAAAACTAAACAAAGATCGGAGGACAAGGGAGAAGAAAGTAGTAGAAGAAGAAAGCAACAGCTGCGGCGGCCAAACAAGGGCTTTCAGGGTCAACCCAAGGTTTATATAAAGCCCCCAACGGCTCGGATCGACAGAGCCAAATCGCACCTCCCGTCCAGATCGCGCCATGTGTCGGCCTCGAAAACCGAAGCGGCATATCAACCTGGATCGACGCTTTAAAAGCAGAATCGAAACGGCGTCCCGTCGGATTCCGGAGCCTCATCATGAACTCGCGGCTAAAAACTGCCTCGAAAAGCAAAAGGGCGTCGCCTCGTGCCCTCATTAAAGACGCCCCAAAGCGCGTGGAACGGTGGAGCAATTTAAAGCTACCTGATCCCACCAGCGTGATAAAGACAATTACTTTCTTCGCCCAAGCTCGTAAGCAGCTCGAACTCGGAAGTCGGAGGTAGTGTTAGGGAAAAAATGGATTGCCCCAAAATACGTGGATGCATCGCCGGCACGTGATGACGGACGCAACGGCAGCAATCCTCAAGGCACCCGACCTCAAAGCGCCCGACCTCAGCACGCTCGACCTCAGAGTTCGCGGCCTCGATCTCGGCCAAGCCAGACCCGATCGACCTCAAGTTCAAAGAAGATCCGGTCGAAGGACGAAGCAGACCTCTCCATTCCACCGGATATCAAGCCCCTCTCCTCCTCATCGAGGACCCAATCCTGCAATCTCTGCCTGAGCGACTGTCAGCAATTAAATGCGCACGATCTCCACGGACCTCCAGCCAGCCCAAAATCTCAGGCCATCCACGGCAACTCGTTGACTCACTCAATCCCATCCGGTCACCCACAGTAACTCATTAATTCACACGATCACGCCTAATAATGATGGTAACCCATTAATTCGTCCAGTCACATCGCAAGTAACCCTGGCACCCCTCCTATAAAAAGAAAAACTTCTTCCTCTGAAGAGGGGACCGGGGGGGACTTCTAACTTTGACTTCTACATACAAACTCTCTCCTTCTCCACGAAAGCCCCCTATGATTTAAGCATCGGAGGGCTAGCGCCGGAAACCCCGGCCACCGACTTCTTGCAGGTCCTCCAGAGGACGCAACCTGCCGACGCACCACCTGCCGGAGCTCCTCCTTCTCAACCAGTGGTCACCCCTGGGTCCAGTTTCCAGCAACAACCACCAGTAACATTTTTAAATGCAACACATATTAGATATGACAGTTTTTTGGGAAGAACCATAGGTAGCCTGGTTTCAATATTTCAAGAATCTAATTCTTAGCATATTCACTTGTAAGAGATTGCTTAAGAGATTCAGAAATTCAACCCATATTTTATTGTCAAAGCATAGTGTTTCTCTTTTGGAAAAACAATCTGATGCATATGTGGGGGAAATTCTTAACTCTTCAAGGAGAAAATATGTAGTTTGATTTCAATTCTTAACAGAATAATCTAATTCTGAGCCCACTTAATTGTAAGAATTAGAAGATTGCTTAAGAGATCTGGAAATTCAACCCATGTTTGATAACAGAACAACAGAATTAACCTTTAAGGGCAAAACAATTTGATGCATATGGAGGGAAATTTTTAACACTGTTACCACATAAGAGAATCGAACTTGTAGAGAAAATTAAAGCCACTTGTGCTACACATTGGTTTGGAAGTGTCATCACTGAAACAAAGAAACTACCATTAAAGAGAATAACTTCCTATGAAGCTTAAAATGTGTGATAATGCTAGATGTCGCAATGAAAACAGGCCTTCCTATTACATTATTATCAACATGCTGTTTGAATGGCATGATCCATATCAAAGCACTGGATCTCCCCCCCCCCCAACCTTCTGTGAAAATAAAGCAAAGCAAATAATGTAGATATCTACATGCACTGTATCAACAGTTTTATCAGATGAAAGCAGTATAACAGCTCAGAAGCTGTAATTTGTCATTTTATACAAATGAAATCATGTAATAACTACGTCCGATAATTATTCATATAATTGCCAAAGATGAATTCTGCATTCTAAATCTTTACATGAGATATAGATACAGAGGACCAGACCTACCTGCGAGCTTGACATCTTTAGATAATTTGTAATTGGCAGTTTTGCAGACTGAATTCCTTGGTCATTTGCTTTCTTCATTGTTATCCCTTTCCATCGATTCCGATCAACTAACCCACCAATAATATAAATTTTCTTTGGATCAAGTTCATCAAGTATAGTTTCTGCATCTGCAGTGAGATAGACAAGGTTCTCTTTATTATCATGCAAAGCTTCAATATAAGGTCTACTCTCCTTTTCAATGATCCACTTATCAAATCCTGGGAGCCTTTGTAACTGTGTTTCCATTTCTCCACTGCATCCTGTCAACCAGAGATGAGCTGGTGATGCACATCTTCCATTCACTGCATAACAATACATAATCTGTAACTTCCATTAGTTGACGGATTACATATTTGAGACAAAAGACTGCCTTTTGGACAGTCAGAATGACTGACAATTTCTTAAAGAAAGAAATTATTTATGAAAGAAGAAATGTGGATGCCAAAATTTATAACAAAGCAGAATCCCCACTGGTAACATCATCTTAACGAAAATCAACTATACATAATAAATATACAACTCAATATCTTTTAAGGCAGCTGAATAATGATTCACAACTTGTATAGATCGTATACAACACATTATTAACGTCAATACAATAAACTCAATAAACATAGCAATCAAAGCCTGATTGTTGGGAAATGGATAGAAACTAGCTGTATATAATAAAAGGTCAAGGTGAATGGGGGTTTGTATAGAGGTGTGGATTTACTCTTACGAATATCACATGCTAGTTCATATGCATACTACAGCACATAATAATACATTGAGTTAAAAGTCTACAGCTCCACTAGAAACTTACATGGAGTGCTGACGCATTGTATTAGTTTAGCTAAGCCCTGTCTTTTTTTAAAAAAAAATAATTGAATTGATCTTATATCTAAGTCCTGATTTGCCTAGCCAATTCAATGTCCAATTCAATCCACTATATTTGTGAATTAAGAATAAATATGCTTTCAAGTTTCAAGCAAATTGTATCATTCATAAGCAAATTGTATCATTCATAGGCTGAACTTTGAATATGATCAAGAAAAAGATGTAACAACTCTGGCACATTTAGTATGTTAAATAATTTATACTAGTTACAAGAACCAAAAAATTCCAATACCGCATTTTTATTATTGTACAAATGTTAGCATGTTGATCCTACCTCAGCATTAGTCCATTTAAGCGATTCTTTATTGCATATATAGAAGTTTCTTGTTTTTCATACTTCAACTTAATCGGCGATTCTTCATTGATGTTGCTGATGCTCCATGCTGCACATGGTCCATCTCAAATAATTCCTCCTCAGCCTATCCCCTATTTTCAAAACTTAACATTCCCAGTTTTACCAAAAACATCTACCCCAATATTTTTGCTCTAATCGTCTTCTCTCTTATTCATATGTTCTCTCCATTGTGTAAATTACCGATCCCCGCAAAAAATAATTCTCTCATGCATTTGCTTCATTCCAGTGTTGCATTAATTGTGATTAAAAATTCTACTCAATACTTCTACGTTCATATTAATTTCATATGTCATAAAAAGACCAACGCAGCATAAACGATATACTTCAGGTACACCATCCCCCATGTCCCTCAATTTAACAAAAATCCTTAGCTCCATCCAAGAGTGTAATTCTTTTTTCCATCATTGTTAAACGTGTGACAGACTAGATTCCACTCCATGACCAGCAAAACTCCTCAAGACATCACGATTTGCCACTTGGACTACTAAGCGGGGACCCAACCGAACCCAGATGACCGTTCATCAATTAGACAAAAAGAAAGGGGCATTTCGGTCTTCAGAATGATTAAATCAGTTTGAAACAAAACCCTAATTCGAAGAAAGAAAATGGATTAGAAGCGCACCTGCTGTACAAGGCTGTGGATTTCGTTGGGGGTCATGAGATGAGCGAACTCGAGATCCACCACCACCTTCTGCCCCACCTCGGCCGCCCTCCTCAGCCGCCCGATCTTTATCTCCCGCTCCTCCGACCGTTTCTCCATCCGCTCCCTCCTCGTCTCCCGCCTCGACTCGATCAGCCTCGCCCGCTCCTCCTCCGACGCCGCGGCGGCGAGCTTCTCGTCCCATTCCCTGCGGCGCCGCTCCGCCGCCTGCTGCTTCCGCTCCTTTTCCGCCGCCTTCCGCTCGGCCTTTCTGGACTCTAATCGCTGCTGCTTCAGGAGCTTCTTGCGTGCGTTCTTGGAGAGGGCGGGAGCGGCCGCCTGGCCGTTTCCGTTGGGTTGGTCCATGGGCGTGGGTCGAGAGAGGGACTTCGAGTTCCGACTCTCTACCGAGAGGAGTTGTCGAAGGTTTTTGACATTTGCGTGGTCCTGGCAAAAGCGTAGTGGAGTGCTTGCTATCGGACTGTGCATGAGATCCATAACCCGCTAACCCGACCCGATATATTTATATTTGGGTCCAAGAGCTTAAAAACCCAGAAACTTGTACTTAATTAGGTTTCTCTTAGAATAAAAATCTAAAGGAAAAACTATAGAGACACAGCTCAAGAACTAAAGTTGATCATAGGCCAAGCTTGACATAAAAAATATCAAATTTTACATAGGCCTGATCCAAAGTCCAATTAAAAATGAATAGAATTTAGGCCCGAGGTTAGACCTATGATTAGCTCTACATAAACATATCTCGGAGATGCTTTCTCAACTTTAAAATGTTTCAAACAGATCTTTGAAATTTCTGAATTGTTTCGGATTGATCCTCTCGCTATCCAACTAGTGGACGACGTTAGCCTGCCATTACATATGACCAAAATATCCTTGCTATCTTTGGAGTGCATATGAATGTAGGGGATTGGAGTGCTTTGACATCTACACAATATATGATCCTTAACTAATGGCACTGAGATTTGTGCAAGCGGATGATGAAGGAGTTTGGAGTGCTTTGAAATCCATGCAATAAGTGATCCTTAATTATGGCCCATACAATAAAGGTACTTTGAGTTTCCATGTATGTGGATGAATGAAGAGATTTGGTGTGCTTTAAAATTTGCATGGTGGGTGATTCTTAACTCTAGGTAATATACTAAGAATACTTTGAGATCTGTGTAAGTGGATAATGAAGAAGTCGGGCTGTCCGATATTTGTGCGATTAGTGATCCTTCGCTATAAACCATATATTAAGGGGTGCTTTGAGATCTGTGCAAGTAGATGAATGAAGGTGTTCGAAGTGCTTCGCGATTTGTATAATGAGTGATCCTTAATTATGGGACATATACTGAGGATGTTTTTTTAATTTATACACACGGATGAATAAAGAGGTTTGGTATACTTTGAGATTGCATGGTCAGTGATCCTTAACTATGGGTTATATATTAAAGGTGCTTTGACATTTTGTGCAATGAGTGATTCTTCACTATAGACCATATATTAAAGATGCTTTGATAGTTGTGCAGCCATATGAATAAAGGTGCTTGGATTGCTTTGAGATTTATGAAATGTGTAATCTTTAACTACGACCATATATTAAGGGCGCTTTAAGATTTGTGTAGGTCGATGAGTGAAGGGGTTAGATGTACTTTGAGATTTGTGCATTTAGTAATCTTTAACTATAGCTATGGGTGCTTTGAGATTTATGTAGATGGATGCATGAAGAGGTTCGAATATATTTTGGTCATAATATACTTTTAAGCTACTATATGATAGTTATGTGGCACCATTATGTTAACGAAGATGAACAATGAGATCAGTTTGAAATAATTTGGAAACTTAAAGGACTTGTTTGGGATCTTTTCAAATCAAGAAGGCATCTCTATGACCGACTCTAAGTTGAGAGTGTGTCCCTATAATTTTTCCAAAACTAAAATTTTTATTGGGTTGGGTTTGAGCTGGATCATCAAGTTTCAATTCTAGCCTAGATCATCAACTTATTATTGATCAAATAGTTATCTAATTAGAAATTTGATTAATTCCCCCAGCATGTTGTAATTTTTGGGTTTCGTCACACCTATTGCATCATTTGGACTCTCATACACTCCTTACTTAATAGGACCTCTCGAGAAGAAGAAACTTGTCCGTGCATAGAAGGATGGTATCAAATTTTAGCTTCATCGACTAATTAATTACACAAGATAATTCACGTCGAGTTGTACATGACTCGGCGTTCACTGAAAACGAACCAACTTTCTCCAAATGAGTTCCTTTTTGAGAAATTATGCAAAGCATGAGGATGAAACATCCTGAATATGAACAAATTGAACTATGATGTTCATCAAATTATATATTCTCAAAAAAATGTTCATGGAATTATATTTTATGTAAAGTAGTTGATAGATAAGAAAATTCACGCCGAGTTTTAGGGATGGACTTTATTCAGAAAACAACTTTGAGGATTGCTTGGTGTTTGCTAGAGATGAAATCAATCTTCTCCCTAGTTATTTTGAAGGGTCAATCTTCTCTATAGTTTGAGTTCCTTTTCAAGAAACTATGCAGAACAAATTGGACTATAATATTGCTTTTCCATCACAGTCTAGCATTGCCAGTATCAATGGAATAATAAGGAGTGAGAATGGTTAACTTATTTTATCCGTAAAGACTAATGCTGGGTGAAATTCCAACTCTTAGACTCGACACTAGCCAAATCACAAACCACCTCAACTGAATTTAGTTGAATATAGGGTTCCAAATATGGATCGCTTTGTTTCAACTACTTAACAATGAATCTAGAATTTATTTTCCATGGTTATTTTGAAAATTTGGATGATTTTTAATGATGAGAGCGTATGGCTCGCGTTCTTTGCAGCTTAATTTTGCAATTCAATTACTACTATCATATAACTTATATGGTGCATTTGGTACGATTTTTTTTGGTTATTTTTTTGCATACCTATTTCACACATGCGTGCGCGAGTGGAGGTTATATATTGCCACTGAGATGGTAGCTCAGTGGAACTGTGCTATTGCTTCCATCCGTATAGTCCGAGTTCGAAATGCGTCGATTAAATGTGGAGACCGAATGCTCCCCGCTCGGACATGTGTGGTGGGAGAGCTTATTGGTTCGTTGATGCCTCGGTGATGCCGGATGTGATGTACTTACATGGAGGATTCGTGCCGGATCTAGAGGGATAATCGAGTCGGACTCACGGATGGGAAGGGTATGAGTAAAAACAGCTGGTGTGCCCAACACACGGTCAGTTCTGTCCGCATCGAACGATCTTCTGGCGGGATGGGGACTGCTATGTGGAGGTGGGCTTGTCCCTTTTCCTTTTCCAAAACCAAAAAAAATAATATATATATATATATATATATATATTGCGGCCCCGTGTGCGCTCGCTACCTATATATAGTAATCATAACGTTCACCACCAAGAAATGCCGAGATCTCAAAACGTTCCAAAGTCCGGAACAAGCGTCTATTTCTCAAAGTCCACGTATCCGTCCCCCCTCCAAAATACATTACCTTGACTGACATCAAAATATAAGACTTACTCAATTGAAGATAACAGCCATGCGATCGAGATCAGACGGCACCAGAGCGAAACGAGTCCACTGGGTCCTGGGCCTGGTACTACTAAATAGTAAATAGTAAGTACTACCGAATAAGGTAAGTTGTCTCCGCCTTGCGCTGCGCGCCACTCTGGAAGACAAACGCCGTTCCGTTTCCGTCATCTCATTATGTCCCGTCGCCATCAAGTGCCACGTAAAAACTCCCCCAGTTATACCGCAAGCTATGATTTAACCCGGACCGGGTCACAGTTAGATGGGACCTCATTCTTTAATTTTCACTGTCCTTTTATATTATTATTATAATTAATGTGTGTGTGCGTGACTTAACTTTTCATGATTCCGGTTCACCATCCCTCCGGATGCGCATCTCGGCGCAATCCGACGGCCCAAGATGAAGATTTCCTTTTTAGGCCAAGATCTAGAAATTATTATTTTAATCTTAATCATGATAATCCAGAACCGAATGCTTTATGGTGAAATGGTCGGAGTTTCTTTGACATCCCATTTTGGCAAGTTTCAGCAGAATAAAAATTTCTTTGGATTTATTTAGTAGTTTTCCCTTCCTTTTCCAAATTTATCCTATTTCACTTACCTACTCAATTATATCTATTTCATATGCATTTACCATCGATATGGTAGCACGGTGGATACGGAATTTTAATTTCACTAGAGTAGCCCATATTTGAAACACGCCGGCGTCGATTAAATGTGGAGACCGGATGCCTCTAGCCTAATTTATTCGGTAAAGTCGCTATGTGGTCTGTCATTACTTAGATGGTACTGATGTGACGTGCTCACATCGGGATAGGACTGCCACACTAGTGAAATTTTACCACGAATGAGGAGAAAATGAGTAAAAAATATTCTATCTGTATCGAACACTCTCTAGCAAGAAGGAAGCCAGTGGGGGTTGCTACGCGGGTGAGATTCTCCTCATCCCCTCTTCCCTTTTAGCTAAGTAAAAAAAAAATGCATTTCCAAAATGGTTGAAAAAATTAAATGCACCTCATGTGTACCACAGATTATAAACTAATTAAGTAATAAATTTTAATAATGATTAAATAAGAATTAATGACAAAAACTTCAGCCATTAACACTACTGTCATAAATATTGAGCCCACAAATATGCAAAGTACGGGTTTTATTATTATTATTTTTAATAAAAATATGATAATATAATTAATTACAATAAATAAAAAATTTCATTAAATAGTATTTTTTGGTCAAATAATGGACTGAAATAATAACCAAAAAAAAACTGTTGTCTAAATAGTAAATAAAGAACTTTACATAAGCTAAGCATTTTTGTAAAATCTTCTATCACTAACATCAGCATTCATACTATAGAATGAAGAACTATGCACCAAAGCCATTGTACAGAAACTTCAATTATTAATATCAATCGTGCGCAATTGCAAAGTATAGTGTTTTTCTCGTTCATTCAATTTCTAAAACTGCAAATAATATTGTAGCAAATTATAATAAAAGAAAGTTTCAATAACAATTCTTTTTACATATATCAAGTAATGAAGTTTAATGATAGCCAAGCATTTTAGTAATATTGTTATTAAAAGTTTGTTGTATACTAAATAATGAACTTTAGTAATGGCCGAGCATATTAGTATTGGCGCCCATATGAATGAAGAATTCAGCTAAGCTTTTATTTTTAGATATACATATATAATAGAATAATAAATAAGATAATCGAATATATTAGACCCTTGGAAATTATCCTTAACATTGGGATATTTTTGTAATTTAATAGCAAACCACTTGATCTGGTGGCTGGTGGTCAAATTGGAGCTTTTCTTTTTCTTTTTTTTTTGGTGAAAGTCAAATTGGAGCTTTGCTGACACACAAATGCAACAGTGTTTTATCACTAAATTATGACCATTATCATTGGTGCAACAGTGGAATTCTTTTTCGGCCCACAATTGGGCTAGGTCAGCTTGCAAGTCTGACCCCTGCTTTATACCCTGCACAATTTGCTTCAAGACCTAAATGACGCGGGTATACGAATGCCGATGCTCCCAATCTATATTCAAGAGAGAGAACAAAGCTGTACTTAAGTTAGAGTTATATAAATTATCATTTTTATTTAAAAAAAAAAAGCATCATGGGACTCTTCCTCTTTTCCCGTTGCCTTTAGTTTTCTTGCCGGAACTCCATCAGCACTCGCCAAGAGATAGCAGCGATCCTTCTCTTGGGCAGATTACTTGGTCCTATATATATATATATATATATATATATGTATGTATGGAGGGATGTATATTATTATGTAAGTATGTAGGTCCGGGAACTGGGTTGGATTGGGTCGGATCGGGCTTAAACAGAAGGTCCTGGAAAGCGAATGAGAGGCCAATTTTGTAATATGATCTGAAGACGAGGGGCGAATGAGTGACCGAACTAGTTAAAACCTTTGGCTGTCCTAAAATCCGGACGATCCACCAGCTCCCCGTTCGGCTATAAATCAGTCTGCCGCGTTAAGCGTTCTAGATCTGATTGGCGATGCCGCCTCCTCGCTCATCTCGGTTTGTTTCATTTCCCGTTTATTTCGCTCCCGAGAGAAAATAAAAATAAAGATAAGAAAGAAAGAGGGGGGAAACCCTTGGCTTGTCTCTCCCTCTCTCCCGAACCCTCGCTCGCCCCGATCGGACGGCCGGAATGGCGCAGAAGCTGCAGCAGCAGCTGAGGGACGTGGGGTCGAAGCTCGAGAACCCTCCCGCTTCCAAAGATGCTCTGGCTAGGCTCTTAAAGGTGGGTTCTTTGGCGTAATTTTGGGTTTCGATGCTATGATTTTTGCTGATTTGTGCTTTAATTGGTCGAAGAATTCGTTCCTCCCTGTCACTCTGGGGTTTTCTTGGTGAATTCTAGGGTTTTGATGCGAAGATATGCAGTTCTTTCTCATTAGGGTTTGGGTTGAGTGGACATGCATGTTTGTGGGTAAAAGATGGGATTTTGGTGTTCGTTTTGAAGTGGATGTCGTTATTGCCGTTATTAAATTGAGAAAAATCTTGCAAGCTTTTAGCTGCCAAGCGGTATAACTGACGAGAAAAAAAGTAGAGAGTTAAATGGAATAAGTGTTGTTTTATGTTCGTTCCTACAGAAAAGTTGGATTTTTTAAGCATGCAAGCAAGCTTGAAGACAAGCAAACTTTAGACTAACAGCGTGAGGAAGATAGAGTGGAGTCGACTGGGATTTCATTTTCCGATAGCAAAGAATGATCCTATGGCAGTATTCTTTTCCCTAGCCAGATTAATTAAATGATTACATTCTCCTGGGTTTTGAACATTTATTGAGAAGCAAAACATTTGGCATGTATGAATTGTGGAGAAATATTTCGGTCCTTTACTTTCCATTTGAGTTTGGAGCTCAGTTCTTGTATGATTTTTTTCATTGAGCTGCAAAATTAACATGATTTTTTGTTGGTAGCTCTACCAGTCACCTGGTTTCTTAGAATTTGTTACCATAAGTCTATTTTATTGTTAACTTTTAGTTGCTGATTTTGCGATGAAGTTAGAAACTCAAAGCGTGATAGTAATATATACCATAAAGATAAGATGTCAGTTATGTAAAAAATGCCACACAAAGTGATAGCCTAGCTCTTAAAAGCAGGAGCATGAACGGTGTGGTGGGGTAAAGAGATTCACTGGAGAGGTCAATGAGTTCCATATTACTCATTGCACAATGTGGTATAGAGAATGGAATTGAGAGGGGGAACTCATTTCAGAATAGGTTGGACATGTAGGGATAGGAACGGAACCAACCATTGAATAGACATTGCACCTGAGGAACCTTAATTATGGTGTTTTCCATATAATTATGCTCAATTGATGCGTTAGATTGTGAATGTAGTCAATGAAATCAGTATAGAAATCTATAATACTACATCAATCCTTGACATCACTTGCCTGCTCAGTGCAAGGGGTAGCAATAAATCATTATTGTTGAAATGGATGGAGAATAATAAGGCATGAGAAGATGACAACAAAGTAAGGGCAACCATTAGAGATATAATGATTTTTTTTGCAAAGCTAAATAAAACTGACTAATAAAGCGGATGACTTATACAATATCAGACCTTGAAACGACAATGTGAAGAGGATATTACCCAGATTATAAGCGCTTCAAGAAGAGGCATAGTTAGAAAAAGGTTAATGACTTCCTTTGAACTGAAGATAGAATAGAACAAAACATACCCAACCAAAGACATGCAATGAAAAAGAATATCATGACTTATTATACTAATTGCTTAGAGAGTAAGTTTGTTTTACAAATTTGTGAGAGCTATCTGTTATTGAAATATATTGTTTTATGAAGTATAGTCCAGAAAGAAGTGGGCATGCAAAAAAAAAAGGGAGCATATAACATGTAATTTTAAAAATATGATGATGTCTTCCTTCAACAACACTTCTTTTCCTTTTGGTTGGGCATGAGCACATGAAAATTGAGGAACTGTGCCTTGAGATTCAAGAGAAATTCATAATGCTTCTGGGCAAACTTTTCCTATTGCATTGTACAGTTGTAGTGAAGATCTGTAAGCATGTGCTGAGCTAGAAATCAATAGATTTTATAAAGCTAATGAACTAGATTTAATATTCACCGAAAACAAGAATCTAATGTCTGTAACTCTAAGACAACATAGAGGACCTTGATTATCTAACAGCTAATGTCAAAAGGAGCTTTTGTAATATATTAGATATGCAAATCATAAAATCAAGACTCTCCATAACAAGGGGATATATTAAATAACACACCAGAATTTTCAGTGGTATTCAAGCTCCCAGTCAACTGTATCATGTAGAGAGTGCACTTTGTTTGCTGAGCTGCAGTCAAATTAAATGGGTAGTGCACCTAAACCTTGTTGCAGATCAGATTATGAATCTGCTTACTGATCAGATGGTAGATTAAGTCATTGCAGATTGGATTAGCCATGGTATCTGTTCTCAATGGCTCAATAAATGATAAGGCTGATTAGCGCTACTGGTGGAGAGGTTTTCTAGTTAATAGGTCAGGCATGGATAATTGATTAGACTAGAAGGTCAAGCATTGTTGTCGAATCAAGACTTCATAACGGTTGAAGTGGGTTAATTAAGTCATACCAAACTTTATGGCTTTAGTACCCTGTAAAAACAGAACAGAAGAATATTATTTGCCACTGTAGGCTTTCAGCATGATGCATATACAACACTGATTGGACATCTGTGAATTCTGTATACAGTAAGACAAATTCAAAGAAAGACTTGCATCTATACAATCAAGTCATATGCATATAAAGTCAACTAATATGCATATATAATAACTTAAAATCATGGTTGAAAGTACTATTTTTTTTTTTTTTTTGGGGGGGGGGGTAACTAAAGTGCTATTATTTGTTTGAGATCATTAGATATTACATAATTTACAAGCACCAGATAACTTTGAGTGCAAAACCATTTCAAATTTGACATGCAATCTGGATATCAATGCTACAACTTATCAAATATTTGTGATGATTGGAAATGTTTAAGGGTTAAGTGTGTCGAGTAGACTTGGGAGTCCTCCAATTTGGACCTGATTTAAAATGTTTGATAGGTTTGAGTTCCAAACCTAGCGTAGATTTTGAATTAGGTTGCATATATGTAAATGCAAACTAATGCACTTTTCTTGGGGCTGGTTATGTGTAAATGCTTTCTATATGAATATTTCTCAATCTCTTGTTTGAGGGGAAAAACCCTAATATATTCTTGGATATTCAGCAAGCTGCAAACTGCCTCTCTGAGATAGATCAGTCACCATTGCCTTCAATGTTGGACTCAATGCGGCCTTGTCTTAATGCAATTGCCAAACAAGAATTGCTGAAACATCAAGATAGGGAAGTCAAAGTTCTGGTAGCAACCTGCATTTGTGAAATCACCAGAATAACTGCACCGGAAGCTCCTTACAGTGACGATGTTCTAAGGGTACTTTCTTTTCTTGACAGCGATAAAATGCATTCAGGCTTTAAGAAGATCTTGGCATAAATTGACTTATATATCTTGTTTTCTGACTATAATGTTCTCATTTCTTGCAGGACATATTTCATTTGATTGTTAGTACATTTAGTGGATTAGGTGATATTAACAGTCCATCCTTTGGAAGGAGAGTTGTTATCTTAGAGACGCTTGCAAGATACAGGTCATGTGTTGTGATGTTGGATCTTGAATGTAATGATCTCATATATGAAATGTTCAGTACATTTTTCTCTGTTGTCAGGTATGTTTCATCTGTCAAGCTTACAAATATAGAGGTTAAAAACTTCCATTGAATATTTCATGCCTTTATATAGAGATGTACTGAGAAGGTATTTTTTAGGAAAGTAGATTATTCTCTTTATTGGCAGTTATCACCTTTACTATTAAAAAATGCATTCTTCTCTGCATGGAAGACAGATTCTTCTTGGTTCACATCTCCACTGTAGTTGTGTTTTCTTTTGTCTTCATGACTTCCTTGGTTATTATTCTTTTTTTCCCTATGTTGAGCAATAGTGAGCTTAACCTCTCTTGGATTATAGGGGAAGTTTTTATTGACAAAAAACTTTCTAATATCATCCCTGTTACTACAGCTTATTAGCAATATGTACCTATATATATATATATGTATGTATGTATCTGTTACAGATATTTCTGGAAAATCTTATTACAACCATTGAAGCATTGTAGTTATAATCACTATTCTCTTGAATTTAATATGTTGATTATTATCTCTATATGATGATGAATTGCTTATTTTTTCCTTTCAGATATTGCTATATCCACAATCCTCAGTATTGGCCTTTTCACTTATGCTATTATATCATTATATCCTTCACCAATTAATTGCCATGCAAGTACTCAGCTCACATGTGCTGATTTCTATGGCTATTTAGTCCGTTGAAATTCATAGGGGCTTTGTAAATTATGTTGGACATGCACATTTGTTACATATTGGGGAAAAAATGCGAAATAAGGAAATGATGTTGTCTATTAGGTTACTGAAATGGTGAGATTGTTGTTTAAAATACCAAAGGCTTTTAGCAGGCTTTTCTCTGGTTCCTTACTTCATATTTGAACAAATGTCATCTTGACTAATACAGAGGTTGGGTTAATGTTTAAGGGCTACTAAAAGAATGTTGGTGTGAGATTCCTGGAAGCAGGTCCATTGCCTCGTCCCTTAACATGGCATTTGGAAGAGTGCCTCACATTTTATCCTTCTATTTGTATAATTTTTTAGAAATTTTCTCTTGTTTTCAATATCTTCTTTCATCACCTCCACATCACTGTAAGTTCTTGACCTTTTTCTATAAACTTCCGAAAGGACAAAGCAGATGCACTATTCTGATATTGAAGGCTCTATCTCTGAAAGCAATATAGAGCTAAAATAACTTGGAAGACTAAGGGCTTGTTTGGAAAATACCAGCAGGATTGGGCCAGATTTCCCATAAGATCATGGATTACACAGTCTATTTAAGTAAGGCACATCAACCCACTTCCTCTCCAGCCCAAATCCTATGGAAAGAAAAAAAAAGACCTCCATAAGTCCATAGGTTTTTATTTTTTTTCATCCTGCATTCCAACAGGCCTTTAGATGGGAATTAGGCCAAAACTGGGATAGGCCTTTAGAAGAAAACGGGTTGAGCAGGCTAACAGGCCCTATTTGTTTCCAGCCCAATGTTGCTGGATTTCCCAAGCTGGCCCTAAGATGGATGGAAGTGATCATGTTGATATAATGATGGCATGTGTCAATTTGTACACAATGGACTCATGCCAAGCACTATCTTTTATACTCCCTCTTGTATCAAGTGATTTTGTTGAACTTTTGGCCTCTGCCATGTAGCTACATGGTGATGCGCTATGGCATTTGTTTGGCTTTTAGATTTTTAACTATTGTTTGTGCAAATGCATCAAATTTCTTTTTCAGGAAAGTAAGTCTTATGTGCGTTTGTGCCTGAGTCTGTAAATGTGGAGGTGTTTGTGTTTCTTTTCTTGGTTTAGACTCTAGAGTATTTTTAAATGAATTGCATTTGTTCGGTTTATCTTTAAAGATCATGAGAAGAGTGTTGTAATTTTACTTGACTGTGCCTTTTGACTTATCACATGCAGTGATGACCATCCACAAAACGTTTTGACTTCAATGCAAACAATTATGTCCCTTATTTTCGATGAGAGTGAGGATATACAGGATAATTTGTTAAGTACCATCCTCTCTGCTTTGGGTCGGAAAAGAAATGTGAGTGCGCTTCTTGTTCTTCTCCTCATTTTTCTTTTTCTTCTTCTCATACTTTCTTCTATGACTGTCTTTTCTTTCTTGTCTTCTTCCCTAGCATATTATATATGTTTAGAGCTGTGCTCCTCTCAAGCTTAAGACCTATTTCTTCTGTATTTTCTTTTTAAATAGTTGATTTTGTGGAATTTGTGGAACTAGGATTATTCTATGGCAGCACGGAGGCTTGCGATGAATGTCATAGAACATTGTGCACGAAAACTTGAGCCTTGCATAATGCAGTTTCTTGTATCATCGCTATCAGGCGACAATAGTTATTTGAACAAATCACTTGACCATCACGAAGTCATCTATGATATATATCAGTGTGCACCCCAGATTCTCACAGGAATCACTCCTTATATTACAGGAGAGTTGCTGGTAAGGACTCCATATTGCCAATTGTCTTTATTATTACCTTTTCTTTAATAGATGCTACTGTTCTTTGTAACTTAAGGTGTGCCAGGATTTTTTCTTCCTCTCTATGGCTACTTGTTGGTTATCGTACTATCCAGATATATTTGAACCCATAACTTTGACTCATTTATTAGTAAATTGCATTCTTAAGTTGTGGGTTACATTAAAAACATTTTGGTCTTTCAAGTGGTTGCAGAAGTGAAAAAGGCTCCTGCTGTCCTCTGTACCTTGCCTTCTGCTTCTGTCTTCTAGGTTTTACTCTGCTACGTCTCTTTTTCTTTCAATTTTAGGCTTGAAGACTTTAAGGAATATTATGCTTAGCTTATTTAGATCTTCTGCCTGTTGTTTTGCAGGCCTGGTAATAGTTACCTGTATGGACGAAACATTGGACTATATTTCAGTCAGTTTTTGAGACTTAGATACAAAAACTTAGGTTATCTGTGGAGGAACCATATTTTATTTAATTTAGTGAAAGCACATAAAACAATAGCTTAATTTGTTGGAAAGAGTTCCCCAACCACCAGTCAGAAGGTATATGAATGCAAAATCCCATAGCTCAACAAGCCATAAAAGTGCATATTTCGAGCTATTTCTGTGTAAGCTTGGTTAGACCAGTATTTTAATTCAGTGTGGTTACTTTGTGATTTTAAGATTGGAAACATTGACATCATCATGACCTTCATTAACCACGATGAGTGATACAATGGGAGGCTATTCTTCTAAGTTTACCCAAAAAATAATTATCATCGATTTAATTAAAATTTAATGATAAAAATGATGAAATGTTCTAAGAGCCTTGGGTCATTCACTCTTGATGTGGATAATTTATTGCAGTTCTGATATTAGGAAATTATCGATCATATTTAAATTAGATAGCTTAGATCTCTTTTGCCCTTCTTAAATTAAACAAAGAATATTTTAGTAGTTCTGACTCCTTAATTTTAAACTTTTATAGACAGATAAGTTAGATGTTCGGCTGAAGGCGGTGCAATTACTTGGTGACCTGTTTGCTTTACCTGGTGTATCAATCTCTGAATCTTTTCAGCCACTCTTCTCTGAGTTTTTAAAGAGATTGACTGATAGGGTAGTGGAAGTCCGTATTTCTGTAATTGAACACTTGAAGCATTGCCTGATATCAAATCCTTCCCGACCTGAAGCTCCTCAGATCATCAGTAAGGAGGCATAGTCAGATTTGTGTTTTTATTAGCTATCAATACGCTTTTTGTTTTTCATTTCTGTTGTGATGGTTGTCCTTGTTTTCAGAGGCGCTAAGCGATCGATTGTTGGATTACGATGGAAATGTTCGGAAACAAGTTGTTTCTGCAGTTTATGATGTTGCTTGCCATTCATTGAAAATCATTCCAGCTGAGATAGCTAGGATGGTTGCAGAACGCCTTCGAGACAAATCTGTTTGTCCTTCTGCTTATCTTTATTGCTAATTGATTAAATTTGTTTTTTATGATTAATTTCATAACATGGTTTTCTTTTTAAATATTTTCAGCTGTCTGTCAAAAGATATACAATGGAAAGGCTGGCTGATTTATACAAACTTAATTGCATAAAGAGCTCTGAGAGCTCGATAGATATTGAAGATTTTGAGTGGATACCAGGGAAGATATTGAGATGCTTATATGACAAAGATTTTAGGTAAGAATTATCCAGGACAGTGGCGGTTTTGGTTGCTCATGTGGTGTTTTGTTGACAATTGTCACTTGATATGTATGAAATGGATCCAAATATCATTTGCATTAAGTATATTAGAGGAACTCTAGAAGTTGCACAAATTAAGGACAAAGTGATCGAGAATTGATTTAGATGGTATAGACATGTAAAATGAATGTTCAAGGGGACTTCTATAAGGCGAGGAACTTTAATTATTGTAGGAGAGAAAGTGGAAGAACTAATGTAAGTATATAGCATGGATGGAAGTTGTGAGAAAGGATATTGAAAGCTGGAAATAGCATCATGGATTGCCCTAAAAGGGAATGGTTGGCATATGAGATTCATAGAGCTGACCCTGAGTTATTGGGAGAAGACCTGATGCATATGTTGCATAACATGTATGATGGAATAATAGTAACCATAACCATGAAACCTTTTCCAGCAATTTAGAGCTTTCTTAAGTGTTAATGCAAGCTTTTCCAAGTCCATTTTCTCTGCTTCAATCAGTTCTTGCTTTGACCTTGCCCTTTTTAATTGGTCTTTGAATACAAATTCAATCATTTTGCTAATTGGTACAGTCTCATAATTTTGTTGCATGTGCTGATCACTGTTGCAATCAGTTTTTCAAAAAAAATGGAAGTTGTGGTACTTGCTGTCACTCTATAGTTGCTATTACTTGTTAGTTAGCAAAAGGCAAATCCTTGTGTATGGTCATTGACAATGCAAGATTTTGATGCACAGACAATCATGTCATATTTATCATGTTTACATTAGTTGATAATATTCATGTTTAGCTCCCTCAAATATGTCTTCTAATGAAGGACCAAAATGCCTGTCTATACCATTTCTCAATTATGATACATGTCATGCCAACAAGTCATTAATACTATGCCAGGTGCCTACATTTATACTTACTGCGCTAGTCAATATCATATTGGCTTTTATGCGTACATTTTGAAACAATATGCACTTGTATAGGGTGGCAATGACAAAATAGCCATTCGACATTAACTGTAGCTGAGAAACAAAGGTGATCCATTATCCATTGTACATAATCTTCTTGTAATGCTACTAGTATATAGCATTACATTGTATTGACAATATGTTCACAACATTCAACATGCGCTGTTAAGTTGTAAACAAGTCACAGGTTCCCATGTAGTTTTTTATCATGAATTTTAAGCCTAGACATGTGTATCTATCTCAGTTTTTATGAGGGATCACTTGAAATGAACCCATATACATGTTGAACGACAACCAACACCAACATTGATATCAAAAGCGATATTATATCTTAAATTTTATGTATTAGTTAAACTATATATATATATATTCCAAACCTGTCTATATTCTAGTATAAATCAGTTATAATTGGTCTATCTTACAAAGAATGATTGAATAAAGCAGTCTATCTTAGTTTTTATGGATTGATTAAACTATATTTTTTTGCTTCAAACCTGTCTATATTCTAGTATAGATTAGTCATAATTGGTTGAGTTTACCAAGAATGTTTGAATAAAGCAGTGTATCTTGCATGCTGATTGTGAATCAGAGGTTAAAGCACCGGTAGACATGGTTGATATGACACAATATATTCTGTGCCAGTTTCTGCTAGCACATGACACTGGCATGTTACAGGCTGCATGCAACCATGCCAAGCACTGGCATAGCACAACATTCCTTGGTACATAATGTGCCAGTGCCAGCCAATTGTCTCCATTCTTGCTATGAATCTTGTTATTGACTTGTAACTTTTCATTACAATGCTAGCCAATTATCTCCGTGGTATGATGCAGTTCGCATACTGTGCTGACTTCTGACTTGCACAATCATGTTATGCTACACTTTAATCCCTTTGGTCTTATTTAAACTTCATATTGTTGCCCATGTTCCTTGACATGGTTGCGAAATGCTTAATGCAAGTTTGTGCTGAAAAGGTGATTCTTCTAAATTCTTAGGCCTTGTAATTCATTTTAGAGTTTTAGGAAAACAAGGACTGAAGAAAATACGTAAGAATGATTGTGAAAATATGTTATCTTAATTCTTATATCTGTATGTTAAGTCTTCCCAAGTTTTTAATTTCAACCACAATGTGCTTGGTATCGGCTGGACTAAAATGAAACCAATCCCAGTATGGCATTTCATTTGGTTTAGCACTTCAATTGTGATTGTGGCCAATATTGTTAGTTTAAATCAGGGACTGCTGAACCCAGCCGAACTGGCCGGTTCAGCTTGAATCAAACTAACCCGTCGGACGACCTAGTCTATGACCGAGTCAGTTCTCCATTAGAAAATGGTTCCGGCCACCTAGGAGCAGGAACCTGATTGGATCTGGCTGGAACCGGTCGGAACCGGATGGTTTGTCCGGTTCGACTCGGTCCAAACCGTACTGGTCATAGATTGGGTATGGGTCTTGGTACCGGTTCGGCGAACCTTGTTTTAAATTGACATACGGATGGCACATTAGTTTCATTTGTGTTGACTTTCATTTTTTTTTGAGTTGGAAGAGGAGCATGCCTTCAGGTAATAGATTCTTTGTGTGAAAGACATTTTAGAATGATGTGGCATGAATTTCGTTTGCTTTGAGAAGACTGGAATTCAAGAAGCTGTTTCTCTATGTTGATGGTCATATTTGTTCATATGAAGTAAGATCTTGCTTATATTCCATGAAGTGTCCCAGATTTGAAAATAATGTGATCTAACAAAGAACCAAAATTTATTTTTTATTCTCTTTTTTCTATACAATATATGGTATAGGTAGTGTGGTTTATCATTTTCTCTAGTGATATTTTCTAAATTTTTTCTAAATTTAAACATTTTCCTCTTATTTTTTGGTATTTTCCTTGTTTTGTGTTGGATTTTAATGTTTATATCATTTGGACGGAAACCAGAGATGATAACCAATAAATTGTAATACTATTTTTTTTGTTATAACTTGTGATGTTTGTCTTTGCTTCGTAAACGTTTTTCTTGATATTTTTTCCTTTGATGGTGAATAGTCACTTATTTATATGGTTTTGGACCAGAATTGCTTAAATGGAGCAAATTTTCAAATTTTTGCCTTAACCTGAAACCATGGACGAAACAAAGCCTTCTTCTTCTTGAGAAAAGGGAGGCCTAATTAATTTCTGCAGAACCATGTTTTTGAGAACTTAATTTGTACAGCCTTAACATTTCAGTAACCAGTTGTGGGATTTTTTTTTCTCAAAAAAACCCAGCAAAATATGTTCAATAATTAACAACTAGTGGTAGCTTGACTGCTATAATTTAAAGCAATTTCTGATTTCTTTTATATTTGTCTGTATGGCCTTTAGGAACATCTTGTGGCCAGGTGGAGAGACAATTAGCATCGAAAAACAAGGACTGTGAACTTGTGGACCAAACATATGTGGTTATAGGGCCCTTTCCTTTTGTTGATTGAAACAGCACTTTTTCTTATTTGAAGTCTCAGCATCAGTAGTTCTGAGATACCACCTTGTTGAACAGAGGTCCTTGTAACATGTTATTCTAGCCACTCTAGGAACAAGGATGTCTATTTCTTTTCTCCCTCATCGATCAAAGCAAATTATGTTTTGAGCCAGTTTCCGGAAGTTGATATGATTTAATTGCATTAAGAAATATTGGGCCTCTTTTTGCTTAGTGGGCTCTATATTTTGTAGGAAAATCATTTATTCTTCATCTTAGAGTTACACAGTAGTGCTCATCCGAACACTCTGTTAATTTCCTTTTTCATTAACAGAGTTGTTCAGTTTTTTGTAGAACTAACAATAAATTGTGTGCTCTAGCAATATCTAAAGTGAGTAAACACCATCCTATGAGAGAACTATGTATTGAATTATAATTTTTGTTCCTGAGCCTCCAAATACATTTGCTTTCTGCTGTTTCTCCATGGAAGTTGGTTGTAAGTGTATAATGGGTTTCGGGCAAGGATACCTCTGTTGGATGATAGAGCATCCTATTGAGCAACTTGGTTTGATTTCGCCCCCTTTTTTCTGTCCTTTTAAAGAGGATATGCTTGTAACATTTCGGGGAACTTCATACAGATTGGAGACGATCGAGCTTATTTTGTGTGGTTCTTTGTTCCCATCTGAGTTCTCAATCAAAGATAAGGTGAAACATTGGGTAACAATTTTCTCAAGGTTTGATAAAGTTGAGGTCAAGGCTCTTGAACAGGTTCTTTTGCAAAAGCACAGGTTTGTATAGATTCCATCATGATTTTATGGGATTTCCAATGTTGTCTGTTTAGTTAAGTATCTTGTATTTGATAGGCTTTGCACGGATTTTCAGGTGATTTCCTCTTGGATTGCAGGTTACAGCAAGAATTGCAGAAGTATCTCTCTCTTAGACAGACACATCAGGTTTGCAAATATTTGATATTGTCAGTACAATTACATAATTTCAAGATGCTGTTACAAATCAGTCTCGCTGAAAAGCAGGAAGATGCCCCTGACCTTCAAAAGAGAATTTCTGGCTCCTTCCGTATTATGTCTCGCTTGTTCAGTGATCCTGCAAAGGCCGAGGAGAGTTTTGTGACTCTCAATCAGCTAAAAGATGTGAATATATGGAAAATTCTGACAAGCCTACTTGATCCTAGCACTAGTTTCTGTCAAGCATGGTCATATCGGGTATTTAATGTTCTCTGATTCAAGTGAATACCTTTAAGGATACAATTCATAAAAGTGATTATAACATGGTCAGTATATTTCATAGCTTCAGAATATTAAAGTGCTGGAGCTTGTAGTGTAACTGTTGCCATATACATGTTAACTTACAGCAAAAAAGATAAATGACATGTAATAAGTCAATCAGCTGGCTTTCATCTGTGGATTTTGGGATTTTTGATATAATTTCCCTGTTTGCAGGATGAATTGCTTAAGATCCTTGGAGAAAGACACCCACTTTATGATTTTATGGGAATGCTTACAATAAAATGTTCATATCTACTCTTCAATAAGGAGTATGTTAAGGAGATTCTTTCAGAAACTTCTGCACAACAATCTGTTGGAAATACAAGGCTTGTGTCATCATGCATGAATCTACTTACGGTAACATATACCCTTGTCACTTAGATATTTTAAGTTTTATGAAAGTGAACTTGTATAATATTTAAATGTGAGTTTTTGCTTCTGCTGATTGACATGATATATCCAAACAAATGGACACTTCACAGAATGGCTGGGTATGAAAATTCTAATAAAATCCAAAGATCATCTGCTTGCTAATGTTGGATCCATGACCTTTTAGCTTTTAAGTAGTTTGATGCGAAAAAGGTTTATTTTAAAATAGTGTGCTGAATGAATCAGTGAATCTTGTTGAGTCAAATTCTAGACATAATTGAGTTAGCTACCAATACATGGATTTAGTCCCAACATGCGATTCAAAAGTCAAGACTATGCTCATGATCCTCAAATACATTTGAAGCAGTGGGTTTAGTAGAATTCGAAAGCTCAGAAGTGATTTTGGATACATTAACGTGCTAAGAGATGCAGGATCGAATTGGGATGACCAGTGTTGTGTGCGAAAGGACCATAGGAATAAGATAGTTTGGGGTTTAAAGTAGCTTTATTGCTTCCAGTCTGAGTCCTGAGAACAGGACGGCAATGAACTAATAGTAATTTTCTGGGGATCAAATAACCTTACTCTAGGGTTTTATATGTGAAAGAGCCTATGAGAAGTAAAGATCTAGGGTTTTCAAGGCTCAACTGAATGGTTCACTATAGGGTTATAATTAGATTTCAGCAGTTTAATTCACACAGATTCAAACAGGCAGTAGTAACTTTTGGAAAGATTAAATTATAGAGAATTAAGTATTAAAAAAAGGGCGGCTAGGTGCACGAGGTTCCTGCTATATTCGGGGAGGGTCAGATCTACATAGTCTTACTCCCACATGAAAAGAGGCTATTTTTGTGTTTCGAACCTGTGACTCTAGATCGTGATAGAGCTATCTTCCCATTACCCTAAGGATTACCCTCTAGAGAACAAGTATTGAGATCCCTATTCATATTGAAACCAACAAGTATTTCAGTGCAGTGATTAAAACTAGAAAGATATCAAAGGGAAACTGAAATCTGATGGTAATCTTTGAAATAATAGCGGCAAGCAATTAACAGAAAATAATATAGAGAAAAAAATTAGTAGAGGAAGAAAAGAGGGTAGAAAATATGGCAAAGATATGGGAGAAAGGGAGGAAAAACAGTCGGCTCATAGCCTTCTTCACTTCATAAAAACTTTTCAGCATACCTCACCTTGCAACAGGTCCTTTCTGGACTCTTTGTAGACTCAACAAAATCGCTAGAAATTTCCCAGTTGGAGTGATGCAGGACTCATATAAATATAGAAAGAAATCCCTCAAAAATCTCACTAATTAACCTCTATTTGACTCTTAGTAGGACTCTTTAAAGGTCATAGTTACTGAAGCATATACTGTTTATGCTACACTGATATAATAGATACTTTTCTATCTAAAACACATTGATTAATGAAAGAAACAAAATATATAAGTCAGAACTGAACAACTTATAAACCAAATAAAATAGAAAAAGAAGCTTGGACTGTTGGACTTTTGTTGACCACACTACGGACTGAAAGGATACTCCGTCATCACTTAGTCTATCTTTTGCTTAGTGGTGCAGTTTTTAAGGGCTGTTGCAGCTGCATGGCACTGCTGCTACTATCACTTGTGTTGCTGTCACAGGCTAGCTTGTGCTCTCTCGTGCTGCTGTTACCATTGCCATCACCTGTGCGCCATCTGCTTTACTTTTCTACTTCTGCTGATATTATTGTGATATATGTTACTGAAACCTTATAGCTGGTTTCATGCCCATGCCATCCTAGAAGCTTTGCAGTTGCTTTTAAGCTACTTTAAGAAAGTTGATTTCTTTGCTCGGCCTCTGTTTTCATCTTGGGACTCCTAGCTGAAGGTATGAGTAAAAATCTAGAGAGAAGGGCGAAGAGAAGAATGGAGAGAGAGAAGGGAGATGGGGGGGGGCAATCTATTTATCTATTCTAGTGCCTGAGTAGATTTTGGAATAGTCTTTCATACATCAATGGGTAAGTTGTTGAAAGGTAGGATACCATATTCTCATTACTGGCTTGTGCTGTTTAACAGTGGTAAAACTGTATGATATCCAATATTGAGTAGGACTTCCTCATGGGAGTTTTACTTATGGAAGAAACTAACATTTCAGCTATAGCTGCATTGATGGAGGTTGCTCGATATAGCCATAAGGAGATATGATTTAGGTGATGAGGACCAAGAGATTCATAAGGAATGGAAAAGAGTCACATGAAGAGCAGAAAGCAAAACATTATAAGGCTCCAGAGCCAATAAAAATGCTAAAGACATGAAATGATGGCAGAAATTGTGGAAATAATTTTAAAGCAAGCAGAAGGTGAAGAACTAGAATGTTATCAGAGAATAGAAAGAGAAGAAATGAAGAAAGTCTAGAGAACATCAAAAGAAATCCTCGAATAAGCAAGAAATAAATTGACTAGGGACAAGGGGATGAAAACAGGGTTGGCATTATATTAAGGTGCTTTGAGTAGTTAGTGGAGGATTTGAACAGGTGAATAAGAGGTAAATAAATGTGTAAATAGAGCATCTTGGCCATAAGAATCGATGTCAACTCTACATCGAGCATTAAACTACAAAATGATCTGTTGGAGATATGAACCATGGTCTGCTGTTTTAATTTGAGCCAAATTTGAATGTGGCTAGGGAAAGGAAATAATGAAACAATGGACATACTTGTTGGCAGACATGGTTTCATGTGAAGGTCTGAAGCGAGGATTCCCAACTAGGTCATCTTGTAACTGAGAAGCAAGAGTTGGGTGAGCCATGAGAAGATTTCAGAGTATCCACTTGGGGCAATAGCCCTATATATATATACTTCCAGAAAAGGTTGAAACATTCCTCATATACGGTAGAACTCTATAAGCACTATCAATTTGGGAAAATGTTTAAAACATTGTTTAAGTTACTAGCTAATAACTATGTGATTCCTTTTGAATAAAAACCAAGATTGTTTAAGTAATTCTGGTGTTTTAATGTCTTAATGAAGCAGTTCAAATTTTGATTCTTATGTCTGAGGAGTACAATTTGGTGCAAGGGTGAAAAGTACAATATGAATCTTTTAGAATAATGTATTATCATTGTGGAGAAGAAAACATGCACTATCTTTGATCTTTGTGCTGCAGAGAGAAAAGATATCTAGTAAAATTAATCAATTCAAAGCTGTATGTTCATCTAGGCTGTTTGACATGAAAGGATTTAGGATCCAAGTTCAATCAGGTTATCATTCCATCATCTTTATTGAGACAATGTTCTTACTTCTTAGCGCTTTCATCATAAGGTCCTTCCCAAGTTACCCTTGTTTTCAAAGATCTTGATGCATCTCATAAATGAATCATTAACAAGCTTCTCCTTATGCTTTGCAGTCCCTTTCATGGTTTAGCACTTGAGAGTATGTGAGTGTTCATAGAAGAAGATGTACATTCCTTGTTATTATTAGGAGGGGAAAAGATATGTATGAATGATTTAAGGTTTACATCTACTCAAATTTAGTAAGTTTTGTGGATCTGTTCTCTAGTTCTGGCTTTTGGAAACCAATAGCTACTAAAAATGTTAGCCAGTGGTAGAGCAAATTTATCCATTGTGAGCACATTTAGTCCTCAACCCACTCAAGAACTTAATCTTATCTTCTGGTGCCACGTGAATTTTGATATCCAAGAAGAACATTGAGATGGAAGGAATCCATATTTCTATAGTTGTGAATATTTCTAAATCCTATCTGTTGTTTGTCTGAGTCGAGTTCCTGGAAGAAGGGAAGGTATGTGTGGGAGATGGGGAAAGAACTAGAAGATTGTTGAAGGTGGAGGATGTAGCAGGACAAGGGTTTTTATTTGCTAGTATTAGCTTTTGCCATTTTGGTTAGCAAGTTTACAGGCGATTATTGCAAGAATACATGGCAAGTTGGAGTGTAGTTGTTGAGAAGGTGCTTCAGGCATTGGTAACCATGGAAGCAGAAAGTAAATATTCAAAGGAATTACTTTTGTGTTACCTATGGAGAAGCTTTGTTTGTTGGGCTACTTGTATTCTGAATGGTGTCTGCCATTATTTGCTGAGATAGTCTGGTCCAATATTTTGGCATTTGGTTCCATGATTGCTGCACGAACTGCATGCGACAAGCACAAGGAAAACTACCCAAACTTTTCTATGGGCAAGTAGGAGTGGGTTTTTAAGAACAGGCTTAGAAAAAGAAACTGAAAGAAGTAATATTTGAATAATGTGTATGAAGGGTGTACAAAGGAATGACTTTTAAAGTTCATTTAATGAATTTTAGAAGAATGTATGCATCCGATTTTATATATCACATGAATTCTGGCAAGCTTCTGCATAATGGCTGTTAGATGCCGAACTGGAGCATTGCATGATTTTCGGAAGTGGCAGTTTTGATAGTCGATGAAGAAGAAGATTATATACAATTGTTAGCTGTAAAAATATGTTGGACAATGATATGTAGTTTGGCATAGTTTATTCATAAGAATGTATGTTGAATATTATCTCAATCCCATGCATGTAATATATGCATATATAATGTACAGCTTACAGATGAACTGGTCCAGAAGTTGTTCTCTCTCTCTCTCCCCTCCCCCTCTCCTTCTCTTTCTCCCTCTCCCTCTCTCCCCTTTTCCACAACTGTCCTTAGAAGGGAAAACTAAGAAGCATATTTTAGTAGTAGGATACACTTGAAGGGCCAATAGATCATTTTTTGGAACATATCGTAGGTCTTATTTCTTATTCTTCTCTTTCACTTCCTGGAAGCTATATCACTTTCAAGTTCCTCTTCTTCTTTGCAGTGTTAACTGCTTGCTTTTGTTTATACCTTCTTTCTTTATTTTGGATTTGATCTTTTCGTCATTGGAGCATTATTTTATTTTTTTTTTATCTTTTCATTTTCTGTGCTTTACTTTCAGTTTTGCATTTCATATTAACATCACTTGAAAGATTGCGTGCATGTATGCATCCTTTCAGAGTTTCAGCTTCGAATTTGCACATTTTGAATCAATCGAGTGCATGTTTGTGAAATTATAGTGGACAAAGCCTCTTCTCTTTTTACTTAAAAATGCAGTTGTCTATGCTTGAAGCTGTGCAAACTCTACCACCCCCACCCCAATCTTTTCCCTAGAGGATGAGTCCCATCTTATTTGGTCACTCTGCAGTTCTTCATCAGTGCTTTCTGTTAATGTCGTTTCAAGCTTTCAACAAAGTTTCTGATTTCCGAAATGTAATTCTTAACTTGCTCATTGATGGCATCGTCTTTTTATTTCAAGTAACAAGATGACTTAACCCTATGTGGGGGTGTAAATGCGGCTTGCAGTTAGTTTACCATTGCAAAAGAATCTTTGTTCCCATTTAAAATCAGTCCTGGAGGCTACATAAAACCTATAATCCTTATAATTTATTTCCAGCAACTTCTGCAGGATTTTGCTATGGTGCCTAGAGAATGGTGAATTTGTCAAACTTTTTCAGCAGAGACTGTGACTATTTTCATGAGGCTTTGACAATTACAATATTGCCAATTTTGGGAACGTGCGTATGACTATTAGTTTTATGGTTTGAATCAGCATCTTGAATCCTGTGACTTGGCTAAAATTAGTGACTTAAGTGCCGGTTAAAGGTCAGGTTCTGGGTTAGGAATTTGCACCTCCTGCATTATAGTTCTGCTTGTGGCCAAAAGTTTTTACATAAATCTTAGTAAAGCTTTGTTCTGATCGCAAATTTTTTATTAGTTTTAATTAAACCAGCATCTTGTATCATGCTTATTATGATGATTTAAGGATTATCAAACTGCCTTTTCCAGGTTATTTCGAGTTTCTCTCCCCTTCTTTTGGCTGGTTGTGAAGAAGATCTCGTTCGTCTTTTGAAAGAGGATAATGAAATAATTAAAGAAGGTATTACTCATGTTTTGGCGAGGGCTGGTGGAATCATTCGTGAACAGCTGGCGCTGACTTCAAGGTGCAACTGGTTAAACTTATAAGATGAAATTAAGCATTGTTACTGAAACACGGGTTTTGATGTGCAACTGGTTTTACTTGTATGTGGACATAGCTGTCACTGAAATATGGTTTTTGATATTCTTTTTTTTTTGTTTTCAGTTCTGTTGACCTACTGTTAGAAAGGCTATGTTTAGAGGGTACACGGAAACAGGCAAAATATTCTGTACAGGCGCTCGCAGCAATAACGAAAGATGATGGTCTGAAGTCCCTCTCTGTTCTATACAAGGTTTTCTTGGTCATAATTCATTGTCCGTTATTTTTTTTCATCTATCGAACATTTTTCTTCAAGAAACCTCTTATTATTGATGAGAGCTGCATTAAATGGAATTTACAACTGTGTTTACAGAGGCTTGTGGATATGTTGGAGGAGAAAACACACTTACCAGCCATATTGCAATCCCTGGGATGTATAGCACAGACTGCATTGCCAGTTTTTGAAACCAGAGAGGATGAAATTGTAGGGTTCATAAGGAGTAAAATCCTGGAGAGTAGCAATGTATGGCTTTCCTTATCAAAGTTGACAGAACTATGTATACTTTTTTCTTTGACAATATGATAGGTATTAATTGTTTAATATTTCATTATTTGTATCAGATGGATGATGGGGTTTCTACACAAACGACTGAGTGGAGTGAAAGGAGTGAATTTTGTTTATTGAAGGTAAGTAAGTATTTTTATTTTAAACACTTATTTTCTGGTGTTCAAAATATGATTATGAATGTGCCATACCCTGGTGCAATAGAATCGTATTAATTGCTATGTACAATTTTTACTACACAACTCCACTTGCATTATTTCCCTTATGAGCCATGTTTTGCATGTAAACTGCAGATCTTTGGCATTAAGACTTTGGTGAAGAGTTACTTGCCTGCCAAGGATGCTCATTTACGACCGGGAATTGAAAAACTAGTGGATATCCTAAAAGATATTCTTTCATTTGGGGATATTTCAGATAGTATAGAATCAAGGTATTGAAGGAAATCCATTGACCTTCATATATAGGGCATTTGTCTAAGGTTTTTATTTCCTATACATTTTTTGCCTATTATTATATTTGCCTGAAGAATAAGGCCCTTTTACAGTGCTGCTGATAAGGCCCATTTGAAGCTTGCTTCAGCAAAAGCTGTTCTTCGGTTGTCAAGGCACTGGGATCACAAGATACCTGTTGACGTTTTTTATATGACCTTAAGAATGCCACAGGTGGATTCACATTCTTTATTGACTGTATGCTTTTTTAGTTTCTCCAACCATGCCATCCAAAAGCAATTAAAGTTTCCTCTTCTTCTTATTTAGCTTACTCTGTGGTGTTTACTGGTTTTTGTCCTTGATTTTTTAGGATATCCATCCTCAATCTAGGAAATTATTCCTCAACAAGGTGCATCAGTATATTAAGGAAAGGCTCCTGGATGCAAAATATGCTTGTTCCTTCTTGTTAAACATAAACGGTTATCACACTCCAGAATATGAAGAGGTCAATATATATATATATTTTTTAAACTTTGAAGTACAAGCGGCTAATAGTACTATGCATTTCACTCTTACTTGCTTGAGTAAGGACTTTTAAAAAAAGTTTGTTCTTCAATCTGCCAGTGCAAACAAAATCTACTTGAAGTAGTACAAGTATGCCAGCAACTTAAGGTACGGCAACTTTCTATGCAATGCGAGATGAACATGCTGGTGGCTTATCCAGAATATATCCTTGCATATTTGGTCCATGCCCTTGCACATCATCCTTCGTGTCCAAATATTGAAGAGTGCATGGATGTTCAAGCATTTGAGCCCACTTACTGGTATGTTGAACCATATTTATTGAACTCAAAAGCCTTCCGTCTTTATGATTCACTTTTAGAGGGCCTTCCATCAGGGCACATATTGGTTCTACCATTGTAACTTTTAAATTTTAAACTGCACAGTCTAAAACTTTGTAGAAATGTATATAATTGTTTTTTTCTTTTCTCTTTTTTTTTTTTTGGGTTAGTGATGCATCTTATGATTATATATCGTACAATCATGTTCTTGTAGGGCAACTCCCTACTGGAATTTCTATATTGAAGTAATTTCTTCTACTATGAAAATTTTCATGCTTGGACCTTAAGCTACATGATGAAAAAGCTGATAATCATGTTACTTGGCTCATATTATAGCTTCTGAGGCTCATTCCTTGCTGATCACTGTATATTGTTATCCAGTTCAATCCTACAAGATAATACCTTCACTGTTGAAGTCTGGTATGCTGTAATTGAAAACCTAGCCTTTTTTTTTGTCATTTGTCATTGACCACTGCAAATGTGTCTTTTGCTCTTCTGAAGCACGTGGTTTCAATTAGAAATTCATGTTTAGATCTCGTTAAATCCAATACTTCGATGATATGTGATATTCTACATGTGTACCATTTCTGTTCAGTAATTCATTATATTATATTTCCTTTTGGGT
Source organism: Phoenix roebelenii (assembly GCA_025769935.1). Classification (NCBI taxonomy): domain Eukaryota; kingdom Viridiplantae; phylum Streptophyta; class Magnoliopsida; order Arecales; family Arecaceae; genus Phoenix; species Phoenix roebelenii. The sequence continues at coordinate 121,571 of JAOXJJ010000272.1, read as the reverse complement.
GCTTCAGCAATCTATATTTCTTTGTATTTTGCCTAACAGTTTCATCTGCACAAGATGCTTTTTTAGTGCATGGCAGCATTGGTTCTTGAGGACAAATAACTGCTCAAATTGTACTTACATTTCTATAACTCAAATATGTAGAGTTTTTTATTCAACAGTGTCTTTTGGGTGATCATGTGGATGCTATGTATGTTACTTAAAGCATATGACATGAGCTTTGCATCCAATCTTTGTGTTTGGCGGTGCATTAGTCAATGTTGGTCAATGCCTTTTATCTTGACACTAGTTGCCTGATAGCATAGTTTCATGACACTAGTTGCCTGGTAGGTGTCATAATTCTGAGAATACAGCTAAAAAGAGAATTTGAGGATGCTATCACGTGCTTATTACTGGTTGAGGTGTGTTTTATCTTGTGATTGTAACTATAAAAATGTAGGAAATAAAACTGTGCGAAGCAAAACTTCATGACAAACTTCGTCGTATATGTATGCTAATTGTTTTTTGGCTTTCAGGAGGTTGCATTTGTTTCTTTCTACGTTGTTGCATGGAGATGAAGGTCAACAATCTGGTAGTGTTTCCAACAAGAAAAAGGAGAGTTTTACTGCAATTGTTTCTATTTTGCACAGTATTAAGAGCTCAGAAGATGTGGTTGATGGAGCAAAGTCAAAAGTACGTGATTTTTAAGTCACTTAGTGCTGGAACTTCTTACTGTCATACCGCATAATTGGGCATTTTAGTTGATAAGAATCATTGTATATCATGATGAAAATTTCATCTCTATGGGTTGGTGTTAGATATTTGATGACGAGTTTGATGCCAAATTTGCAGACATTACATGCTATATGTGATCTTGGCCTCTCAATTGCAAAGAGATTGGTTCAAGACCCGACAGATATTTCAGTAATCAGCGAAGTTCCCCTCCCATGTATGTTGTACAAGCTTGTTGAGAAAAACAAAGATGTGAGCTCTGTGGTGAGTATTTTTAACGTAAACATATAACCTTTTCCAATGCTAGGTGAATGCCAAAAAGGAAGATCAATAATTTCATGTTTTGAGCATTCATCTTGCTATTATTGCAAGGTTATATTATTGTCTTGATTATTCTAGTGCATTTTCTGGGGTGCCTTCGATGTAATCATGAGCTGTGGTAGAACACAGGAATGTTGTGATTCTATATGTCTAATTTAGAATTAATGCCGAGTTATTTCATAATACATGTCAGTCATCAGGCATTTGACCAAATATCTTGACTAGGTAATACTTAATAATGCTATAGCTACATATCTTTGACCCCACGTCACATTAGGTCTCCAGTAATAGAAATGTGAAAATGTTATAACATTTTCCTTTTGTAGACATACGGTGCAGTTTACCTGAGGCAGCCTTTGTTTTTTTTTTTTTTCCAGAAATGGCTATGTTATATGAGCGTGTATCAATGTTGTTTTTGTTGTTCCTTGTACTTTTGGACCAGTTTCATAGCTGAAAAAGCTTATATGATACATGGGTTGACATAAAAACTGTCTTGCTTGCTCTTTTATAGCTTCATGAATTAGTCTTATCTCATTATAAGAAGGTAGCAAGCATGTTTCTTTTAGAAATCAATATACCTAGTTGATACAAAGTTGGGATATTTTTTTAGCTATCAATATGCAGCCTTGTTATCTTATGTTTTCACCAACTAATATTGGACAGAATAATGTCAGCTAGTTCATCCTGTTGAACGAGGTTCAAATTTAAAGTTCGAACGTATACTAATTACCTCAATATCCTGCTTCTGGATTTTATATTCTGTCATATAATGCTCCTCCATGTTGTAGCTACTTCTGTTTTTCTTAAATGTTATTTCTGGATTATTTTTTTTATGAGAAACATGATACCATCTTTAGTTTGCTGAGATTGAGTGGAGAAAAATTTTCTTGCTCTTGCAGTGTCCTGTTGTATTGATGGTAATTTTCCTGTAAATGTTTTAGGATGCTGATGAGCAGAGTTGGTTGGGTGGTGAGAGTGCCTTAGCCCATTTTGAAGCGCTTAAAATTGAAAATAAAGAAATGGTGAGTGCATTCATATGGAATTCAGGAACTTAGTTATTTGCATGCCTAATACAAGTCTTGGATTCTAATTTTAAGAGGTTCTTGTTCTGTGGAACTTTAGATTGATTCAGGTGCTGCCAAGGATGTTATGGCCCTAGAGGGGAGTGATAAAGATGGTGATGAAGTGCCTCTAGGAGAGATGATGAAAATTCTTAAATCTCAGGGACCCAAGAAGAAGAAAACAATCAAAAGGAACACTTCACCTTTTGATATTAAAAAAATGGAACACGAATTTGATGTTCTAGGAGTTGTAAGGGAAATAAATTTGGATAATTTGGAAAGAGCCCAGAACATGGAAACAGGGACCAAAGATCCTGAGTATTTTGGAAGTAGGCAGACGTCAAAAATAAATAATAATGAAAAAGTTACAGTATCTGGAAAAAGAAAAAGGGACAAAACAACAATTGAAGTAGCAGTGCCAACTCCAAAACGTAAAAGGTCTGTTTCTGTGCAAAGGTCTCATTCTGCAAAGGGCCACAAGGGAAGCAGAGAAATTCCTTCTTCACATTCTATTGAGATGGATGAGAAGACACATATCCCCTTGGAACAAAAGTTGTTCACAGATAAAGGCCTGACTGAGTCTACTGATTCAGACTTGTTAGCCTCTTGCCTGCCAATGGTTAAAAGCAGCTCATCTAGAAATGGAAAAAAAGATGCTGATGGTTTGCATGTCGAGAAACTTATCAGCAATGACCAAAAGGTAATCTCCTTTCTCATACACAGGCTAACAACTGCCATTATCAAGTCTAAATTACTTTTTGCTGTTGGTTGTATTGCAGGAATCCTCCAGTCCAGTAGATTCTAATAAAAAATCTAGTCAACCCAAAAGCTTACTTGGTTCAATTAAAAAGCGTAAAGTAAGAAGCATTGCTGGCTTAGGGAAGGTAATCTCAAAATGTTTCTTTGGCCAACTTTTTTGATAGTTGTTCTTTGTGATTGCCCTATGTGTTTATTATATAATTGCCACTGATGGAATTATGTAATTGCCGGTGAATTAAATTAGATGATAAACCTCACAATGTGTTCTTTTACTATAATTGAAATGGTAACCTTCACTCCTGACTTTTGATTTGGTTCTTGTTTAATTTACTTAAACCATGGAAAAATAATCTAATCAGGGATGATTGAATCTGATCATTTATCCAAAAAGAATGATCTAGTGATAAACCTGATATTCATTAAACCAAAGTCGTTGAAGCACATATCCCAAATAATTATCTTATTCATTTAAAATTTTGGGAAAACAAGACTAAAACAAAAACCATGGATTAATCGCACCATCTGTTAATGAAGCAATCAAGTATTTTTTCACGTATAAATAGCAGGTAGACAAGGGGTTGGGGGTTGGGAGGGTAGCAAAGCCTGTTAGTTTGGAATAGAAGAGGGAGGTGGGATTCAAGGTTGGGGATGAAGGATAAAGCTTGCCAATGGCAGTGGATGGTGGTTGTTTGTGTAGTCCTGGCTGACATAAATTGCAGGGACACCTTGAAATCTTGTAACTTTATGCAATGGCTGTTATCCGAAGAAGTGTGCCTTAGGTCTACAACGATGGCCAGAATTGAAACTTGAAACTCTATCATGCTCCATTGTTAAAACTAGATAGTTAACCAATTTTGAATTTCAAGAGATAACCAAGTTTTTCAAGCCTGACGGCCACAGAACATGATAAAGTCATCTAAAGAACATAATCCAAGTATAGCAAATACTTTCAAGCTGTTGATTTTCTACAGTTTGTTTGAAGATGGGCACCACGATAAGCATGCTCCAGATTAATGGGAGCTTTGAAGATCAAAGTTTATGATAAATTGGATCAAGTGACTAAATTTATATTGCCATGCAAATAGAGTTCTTTAATCTTACTCGATTTCTTTATATACTTGCATGAGTGGAGGGAGCACGTATGACTATACTGCTTTAATCAATTTATATTTTGGTCAGCAAAATGCTTTTCAGAAGTCAAAAACATTGAGCTCTATCAAAAAATCTGAACATTACATGACATGGATTTAATACAACAGTAGCACACTCTATTGGAAGTTTGAACATAAACCTCACTTCACAAAATGATGACTTGGAAAAGTGGGCATGCTCATTAGTTATCTGAAAATGCAAAAAGTAGAAAACATTTTCTAATTATCTCTTCATGTAAATCATTTACCTAGTTAAAGACCATTCTCTGAGAGTAACTTTTTTATATTTTTCAAATCATTAAAGTAGGGTCTGTTTAGGATTGTACAAAATTTTGGCGGAGAACCAAAATTCCGAAGCAGTGTCTCTGGTTGTTCTTGTTTTGCCTTTGTTCAGGGACCATGCTAAACAAGCTATTAACTAGTGTTATGTGTTCTCATCCTTTGTTATAATTTTTTTTTTCTGGAAAAAACAGCACCTTGGCCATGGCCTCAATTTGCAGCAACAATAATTTGTGTCTTACCTTCTTTGAGCACCTTCTTCATTACACCTTTCCCTGCCCCCATGTTTAGACACTTCTTAGTTCTCATGTTTTCTTGTTCTCCTTTCTCTGTTTCCTTCTATTTGAGCTTCTACCTTCTGTCCTTTTTCGTTTGTTCCTCCATTTAACCATTCTGTTCTTTCTGAAAATCCTATTACTGAAGCTTGTGGGAATGTTGTCATGTCCATGATGTTTCTTTTGCAAGCAACTCTTCTGATGATGATTCTTAGTTTAGTGCGGTATCTTCCTTTCAGTCCTTATTGCTGTGGGAGGCAACCTTGCTCGTTGCTAATACTATCACCTTTTTCATTTTATTCTTTCCCTTCTAAGTTCTCATTGCTTGCTTTAAGTCCACTGTTCTTTTCAGAAGCCATAAGCATATTGGCTCAATGAAAGCTTTTAAGCATTCCTCAGTAGCAAGAGCCCATGAACATGGAACTTTTTGCTTATTATTTAAGATATGCCAATCAAGGAATCTCATTGCTCGACAAAATCATGACTCCAATTATTATCCTAAACTTTAGAAAGCTTAATTTCTTAACATGAGTTTGGCTTAGTTTTTGGTTTTCAGTGTGGTCAGTCCTCTTGACCTCTTCCTAGGCGACACTGTTTGGCTCTTAGTTGTTTTAGGATTTTAGCTTAGCTAAGTAATGGACGTTGTAGCGGCTTTTGTCAAAAATATTCTTGAGGTCTAATATGAAGCCGTGTTCAAGTATGCTCATCCGTCTCTGATGTTTGTTGTCTTTGTTGTCCCATGCACAGTTCCAGATAGGTCCCTTCTGCATGGTTTAAGATGTCAAATAGTGTTGGCAGTTGACCTGTATGTTGTGAGTACAAACATGTTTTCATTTTCTTATGGTTTCAACATTTACCAATTCTAAAAGGATGACACGATCAACACATTAGTGACATTATATTTGTTAAGGAACACTAGTTAAGTAGGCTACGTCCTTTCTGTTCCGTACAAAAGAAAGAAAAAAAGAAACACTAGTTAATATAGTTTGCGATCATGAACATCATCCCTTTTTACTAATTTTGGTTCTTAAAGGAGGTATGCCTTTGCTTTTTCATCATAGTGTACAACTAAGATAATATCTTTAGTGCACCAATAAATAAATGCACTTATAGATAAATGCCCGTTCATCTTTCAGTTTAATATTGAGCATTCTTCTAACTGAATTCTAGAATCAACCTGCCAACTTGTGAGTGTGCTGCGTATATTGCTTATTTTACTCACATAATCCATTTTCTTTGGGGTACCAACACAAAAGGTCTCTTTTTTTTTCCGTCTTTCCGTTGTAGTTCTAACCCTTCTTTAGTATTGAGTGGATTGGTGATGTCATGAATTAGCAAGCCAATAACAGTTGTCTTCTCTTTCTTGGAGAAGCCTTTATTCTAGAAGGCCAAGCTTAGGATGTTGTTTTGCATTCATATTTCTACATGAAATACCATGCAAAGGTTAACATATATGCAGATGTTTGGGTGTGGCACTTTTCTATATGGACATAGGGGTTATAGTTTCCATGCCTAAAAAAAAATGGATCACGGTTGTTAACCATCCATTCCATTTATCAATTAGGTCAAGATCTTCTGTCAATCTTATTCATCACGATTGTCTTGCTGGTTCGCTAACCTGATGTCATATCTGATCCACCATAGTGCTTGCCGATTTCTTTAAGGTGTCCAACACCATATATCAAGGTCCCTACCACATTTCAAGTTCTTTTCCTAAATTCCTCATTGGCAATCTACCTGAATTCTAGAGAGGGAAGAGATACAAATGCGTCGATATGGTGCTGTATTTCAAACAATCTGTACTTCACTATCCTTTTATATTTTGTATCTAATGAACTCGAGATTATAATAATCACACCGTCATCATATCATGTACTTTTATCAGGCTAATGCTGTCATTAGTTGATGCTTTGATTATGCCGCTTTTGATTTATGAATAATAAAATGATGATAAACATGGTATGCACATGGAACATAATGTCAGATTACTACATTATTTGTTAGTCACTTGGTCTTATATTGCACAAATTCTAAACAAGATAATCCAGATTTACTGCTAACATGTGTAGGAACAAAGTATGCTTTTAATTGAAATTTCTAAGGTGAAAGAATGAGATTTTAACCATGTTATTCACATTCTAGTAGAGCTAATTATTTGCATGCCTGCAGTGTTCATCACATAGCAATGAATTGAGTGATTCAGAATTGGTTGGATCCAGAATAAAAGTTTGGTGGCCGTTGGATAAGCAGTAAGCCTTTTCTGTTGGCATGTTAACTTTTTATGAGTTCTTAATTTACATTTGATGCAAAACCTTGCTCTATTGAATACAATCAAATGGAAAGATCACTATATAAAAGAGACCAATGATGAAACTGTTATTGATAGTTTGTGTGCATGTTAATTTCTTGTTCAAAAAGTTAATGGAGTAGTTTGTCTGATTTTAGTATCTGCTGCTTCTATTATAGGTTCTATGAAGGTGTTGTACAATCTTATGATCCACGAAAGAAAAAACATGAGGTGAGTTGGTTCTCTGTCCTATGCACGATCCTGCAGATATCCGAGATGCTAGTTTCTCAGTGCATTTATGGTGTTCACTGATCTCAAATTCTCAAACATAAAAAAAGGAAAAGAACCAAAAACTCTGCTTGCATATTAAGATTTTTCTTAAAAGAAAACTACATGACCCCACAATTTCCATGGCGTTGCATTTATGTTGCATGCCCACCTATATGGCTGAGTTTTTGTCCTTGGTTTTTGTTCTGAGAAGCTTTAGATATAAAATGTGGTTGTGGAAAGGGTTTGTTTATAGGTTATATTATTGTCTCCAAATGATTTACGAAATATCACAATTTACCACAAACTTTTTTGTATGTTTAGATGATCTATATTGATGTTAACTAAGGTTCTAAAAACTGCAATATGGGCCCGTAACAGTCGTTGGGTGGTATTTTACCCATTCTGACAGTTTGGCTGTATGAGTACAGGCTGGAATTGGAAGGTGGTATGTACTGTCTGGTACGGGTCATGCCAGCAGTACTTGAATCCTTGATGTTAAGATTGCAAGAGAGCCTTTTCCCTCATCACCTTGTAGCATCCAAAAGAAATTCTGGGTTAAACCAAGTTCAGGATCACTCTGTTTGTCCAATTTTTAAGGCTGTAATGGGTATTTGCACTCAAAATAAAAAGCTGTCATGCGTGTTGGTATATACCTGATATAATTGTAAGTTCTAGAAAACGATTGTACCTTGCCAACTTTTGCAAGTCAAATTCTCCCATTTGGCATTGGAGTTTTTGTCTAATCCATGCCTATTCATATTTTAGTATATTTCTATATCATTTACAATTTTTCCAGCTTTTTCTTTCAAAAAATTTTGCCAAATTAGACCTTTTATCCCATAAAACTCATGTTATAGATATTGTATGATGATGGAGATGTGGAAGTGCTTCACTTAGCCAAGGAGAAGTGGGAACTTTTCCAAGTCAATTTCTCCCATTTGGCAATTGGAGTTTTTGTCTAATCCATGCCCATTCATATTTTAGTATATTTCTATATCATTTACAATTTTTCCAGCTTTTTCTTTCAAAAATTTCTGCTAAATTAGAACTTTTATCCCATAAAACTCATGTTATAGATATTGTATGATGATGGAGATGTGGAACTGCTTCACTTAGCCAAGGAGAAGTGGGAACTTATCAGTAATGGATGCGTGCCAAAAAAGGTTTAGACTTGTTACTCTTTTTTCTCGGCTTGACTTCTAACAAAAATTTTTGATGTGTTATAATATGCTCCGTTTTTGACAGCGACCAAAATCCAAACATACATCGCCGCATGAAGAACTGTGAGTATTGTCCTTCAACTCTTTTTGCACCATTTATGTTTAATTTCTGGGTAGGTAGAAAATTTGTGATTATTTTGATGCTGATACTGTGATTATGGTCAAGGACTCATGGGTCATGCCAATGTTAAAAGACAGCTGTCATTTTTCCCATTTTTGACTGATACATGAAATTTCAATTAATAGAGGATGACAGAGAAGAGTAATACCGAAAATACTTTTTTTATTAAAAAACTGAAATCTCAACCAGAAAAAGAAAAAAAAAGGAGCCCACTCAGCCAGGACTGGATAGCCTTTCATACTTCCAGGTGACCAATGTCAGACAACAGAATTCCTATGATTTGAACTATTTAATCATGTGTCCAGCAGCTAGGAGCAGGATATGAAGGGCAAAGGCAAGTGGTAGTCCCAAAAATAGCCTCTGTCCTACCTTATCTCCTCCCTGCTTTATCATAAAAAGTCATGCTATCTGAGGATATATTTCTTCTTGTAAGGATGTTAAATTGATTGTTCATGAACTGTCTAAGATAGAATGATTTAGTGCTTGTTTTCAGCCACCGATATACCGTACTCCAAATAACTGAATCTGATCATGAACTGTCTAAGATGGAATGTTTTAGTGTTCGTTTTGAGCTACCGATAACCATATTCCAAATAACTGAATCTGGATTGAAAATGGTCCTTTGCGTTTGATCTGTAATTGCTACTGCAGGTCACCAGAGAAGACAGATGACAAAAGCAACCAAGCTGATTCTAAACAAAAAAAGAACAGCATGAAGAAGTAAGTGAAGTCTTTATTTTATTTTATATTATATTTTGTGTAATGTTTTATGTCATCGCAAACTCTGGAATTATTGACAGATCTTCATCTTCTAAAATCAAAAGAAAAAGTACTCCAAGAAAACGTAAAGTAAATAACAGAAAAAGAGTATCAGAAAGTAATGTTAATGCAGATACAAACGACGTGGATAGCAGGGGTGATTCTGATTTATCAAGTGTCCCTCCACCCTCTGGCTCTGATGTTGATGATGCCAACTCAGGTATATATATGTACACTCATTTTAGGGAAAAAAAAAATCTTCGAGTGAAATAGGGCATATATCACTACACATATCACTACACATTTCATTGCTAGATGAAACAGGATTTTGGTCAGGGGTCTGTGCAGAGAAAGAGAAAAGGAGGGGGGGGGTCGAAGGGTGACCCCTCTTCGACATAACAGTCAAAACAGCAGGATACACACACATGCATGCATGCATGGTACAACGTGTTAGACTGTTAAGGGATGTATATAACCGCCTGTATCCATGTGTACAACAGTCAGTAAGTTCCCCAGGTGGTAGACCTTCCAACCTTTGCCTATGTGGAATCTGATTGTTAGAATTGGCCAACCAGTCATCTGCCTGGATGGCTTGCATTGCTTGATGATGTTCATGACACAAAAAGCCTGGAGCTGGTGAGACATTATCCGGATATCCAACTGTCAGGGGTGTTTTATTTTAGAGGCTGATGTCCCTTGCTGGGTCCAGTGGACGACAGTGGCAGGGCGTCGTCCAACCACAAACTAGTTCACTGGATTGTACAAAGTAGTTACAGTGCCTGGATTGGTTCCATACCAACACTACACTAAATACAAATAAAACAGAACTCCAACTGGGGCCCTTCCAGCTTCTCCTCATAGCACCTATATATCAGACTCATATTCCCTCCATGCTGAGCTCTTCTCAACTTGTGAAGCCCGATGGACAGACTGCTTTAAACACCATCTGTAGGCACATGTTCTCCTCTTTGACCTTGCATAAGTCACCAGTCCATTTATATTGCAAATCAAGTTAAATATGCCAATGTGTTGCATGTAATTTTCAGTTGTTTCGCTTTCTACCTCAACTTTCTTATTTTCCTCTAGTATACAAGCTTTGTCATTACCTTTACTTTCTCCCAGATAGGCTTGAAGGGAAAGAACATCCAATGTTAGAAGTTGCAAAGAAAACTGAAGTGGGCTTCGAAGAGGATTCAGAAGAGTCAATGGAAGAAGACAAGCAAGATTTTACCAGCTTAGATGGCAAAGGAGATTCCGATGATGAACCTCTTGTAAATTTTCTTAGCTTTTAAGCCCATTTTCTGTAGTCTAGACCCCATTCCATTCAAAATCCGCATACCAACTCAATTTTTTTTTTCTTTTTTCTTTCTAAATCTTGCCATTTTACCATGTAATTGATGCAGAGTGCATGGAAGCAAGGTGCTGGAAAAGCCACCTAAAACATCTATGCTCATGGACCAGCTCGCTCAGTACAAGAACTTGATGGCAGATCAGTTTGGGATATGGATCTTGCTAATTTGTTCTCTTCTTCCCACGCTTTCAGTCTTCATGTAGGAAATGTTATTACCATACCACAGGGTAGTATAAGATGGCCTTAGAAGAGGGATAGTGATTCTATATTGTGAAACTGAAGCTCTAGCTTTTGTGATAATTTATCTGCAATCTGTGCATTTTCGCAGCATTTTTTCCCCCTCCAGGTAGACGGATTCTGTCATTATCTGCCTCTACTGTCTTTGGCATAGCTAACCTCTGATTGAACTCTGGCAATTGAGCGGGCCATGACTCTATTCACGAGCCATGAATGTAATAATTGGCGCACACCTTTAGTGTTTGTCATTGGGGGCACCTCATTCTCTCTGAGGTTGCATGTAATAATTGCATACGAGTTGTAGTTCTGTAATGATGCTTCAGTTGGCACCCATTTCCCGTAAGAAGGAAGTTGGAATGTGTTGTAAAGCTGGTGATGCTTCAGTTGGCACTTTGAAGGTATACCGTGCCCCGATATCAAATCTTCTTCAGCCTGCCGCGTTGATATTTTATAGGTGTTTCCTTTTTGTGTTGGTGAAAATAGCAACTGTGGACGTTCATTACTTCCATTAGGACTTGTATACTGGGTATGGGATTTTAAAGCTATGAGGCGAACTTTTCGTCTGTTGAATTTATTATGATCTGTTTGATTGCTACCAGTTGGGCATTTGTGAGAATGGATTTGTATTGTGGTGTCCAAAATTTGAATGAAAAATTCTCTTTCAGAAATGAGGGGTGCGTTGCTTTTCACCAAAATGTATTCTAGGATCCATGCATGTTTTTGATATTGAATTACGGCTGCATGGACGTTTATCCATAAACCATTCTGCCAAGAAAAAAAGGGCTGCTTGATAAATTTAGCTTTGGGGGTATGTTGGACAAAAATATTGGATAAATCTGTACTTACGATGTATGAAGAGTTGTGTTCTGACCGACTCTCTACTGTGGGATCACGGTTGCAAACGTGAATAATCCTTACATGAACACTGTCTTCGTCCCTGTTTAGACTCCTTTAAAAAGTTTACGCGAGTCTTTAAGAATCTCTCAAGTTGCATAAGCTGGAGGTACTGTTGGCTGGATTGGCTTGTAGGCTACATATTAGTGTAGCTCTCTCAGTCCTAAATTTCCTCGTCATATTGCCTAAAGTAAATCGGGTAAAATAAAATGAATCGAGATCTTGGTTTGCCAAGATCATGGATATCAACATTTTGCTATGCTTTGTTGCAGGAAGTAAAATCTTGAGAGCTTGGTCCAACTAGAGGTCCAGCCTTCTGTGTGATATTTTGAAAGAAGGCTTTACTGCACCATTCTATCTCCGATGAAGTGTGGACGCAGGTCCTTGGAGCTGCACCTAATATGACCCATGTATTGCATCAGTCCTTGACTACAGTATGAGGTCCAGTGCTTTGAGCAAGCGATAGGAGATTTAGGCCATGTTTGGAGGAGCTTTTGGAGGGTCAAAAAATACTTTCTGGTCCTCTAAAAGTATTTTTAGATAAAAAATAGTGTTTAGTAAAATTTCTGAAAAGAGCTGAAAACAGCTTTTGAGGGGAAGCTCCAATTTGGAGCTTTCCGAAAATGCCGTATTTTCGACAAAAATACTCATATTAAAATATAATAATTGTATAGTTTGTCCTTTTATAAATCTAAAAATCTGCTGGAGCCAAGAACCCTAGTCGTCAGACTCCCTTCCACAAGAAAATTTGTTAGAGAGATAAATGGTCATTCGAAGGATGAAAAATTAATTTACACCAATAATTAAAATATTTTATACCTTTATTATTGTATTATGCTATAAATATAATATTATATTACATTACATCATAATACATTAATATGTTATTTTAAATAATTTAATATTATGTTATA
>JAOXJJ010000272.1:37009-75223 GCA_025769935.1 Phoenix roebelenii | reverse complement strand
GTTGAAATATATTTATTTATTATCTTATTTATTTATTCATTCATTAACTCATTTATATTCATATTTATTTATGCATTTATTTATTTATTTATTCTTTTTTTTCTTTTCTTTGCTTCTCTTTTTTTTCTTTCTTTTTCTCCTTTTTTTCCTTTTCTTTTTTCTTCTCTTCTTCTCCTTCCTTCCTCTCTCCCCTTCTCCTTTCTTTTCCTCCCGCACGGCCGGTGGCTCCGGAAGGGGGCTAGGACGGGGACGGCGGTGCCTACTGCAGTCTCGACGGCCGCGGTTGGCCCCTACGAAGTGTTTTCCTTCCGCAAGGCCGACGACGCCGAAAAGGGGCCAAGCCGTGGTGGATGCGGGAGGGGGGCGGGTCGTGGCCGGCAGCGGCCACAGGAAGCTGGAGGGTGCCCCCTTCTTCTTCCTCTTCTTCGGCACCTCCCTACCGTGGGGACTGTCACACCCTAGATCCGGACATGATTTTTTTTTCGCGTCCCAGATCCGATTCATGACATGGCCGTGCTATTGTAGGTTGCTGCCCACAATAACACGAAGCTCATGATAACAATTTTATTTCATGAAATTAAATCAAATCTGATCAAATTTATTGACTAATCATAAAGAAGCAAATACAGAGCATCTAAATCAAATACTTGAGTTTGCAATATTACAACCCAAACTTATTAACATAGATACTTCTATGAGTCCCTGTAACTATGCTTCAACTCCAATTTTTATTTACTCTTTCCCGCTCCTAATCGCCTTAATTATCTGAAATAAATAAAAGAAAACAACAAAAGAGGTATGAGCATGTGGCTCAGTAAGTAACCGCATAATTTTTCTCATATTAATGCATCATTTGAAGAATTTAACAGCAAAATAAAGCATTTCATAGATAATTTATTCAAAACAAGTTATAAAGCAAAATATGCTCCAACCATGCAAGTCATATAAAAAAATGTTGCCATTCATCCATACTTTATAAATCTTACTCTAAGACGGATGTGCTGCTATGGTCACTATAATTCCGTGACAGGGCTCGTATTCGTAGTCAACGAGTTTTATAACTTATTCATATTTGTTACCAATTTTAACCCATTGGCAGAGGGCCATATTCGTTGGATGCTAACTCCAGGGGGTCGACTGACCTCTATTTCTAGAGGTGGGCATAGCTATCTAAGAGTTCATAAATCATTCTTCTTTTTCATAAATCATAGTTTCATACATAGGTTTGAAAATGACAAATGACATCATAATGTATTAAATTCATGATTATGCCACAAATCTCATTTTCATGCAATTTATCATAACCATAATTCATCGTAATGTATAAAATTCATGATCATACCACAAATCTCATTTTCATGCAATTTATCATAACCATGATTTATACTCAAATATTCGTGAAGGATGCATTTAGTCAAACTCATGAATCACATGCAATCATATGCTTGATACTACTTTTAAGAAATGCATCATACCAAATATATTTTTCATTATTTTATTCTTACAATTAAACAGTGATTTTAAATTAATAAGATCAGTGCCAGGGTTACTTACCTTGATTCGCTTACGAATCTCTAGAACCAGATGATAACTTCACTGTACCTATCATCATCATAGAGTACAGATTATCATTTTCTATTTTAATTTATTTATTTATTGTTATTTCATTTCATTTAAATACATCTATTACCTTAATTCTCTATTTATTTAATTATATATTTATTATTATTATTATTTTTCTTTTTCTTTCTTTTTCTTTTTCCTTTTTTTTTCTTCTCTTCTTTTCTTCCTTTTCTTCTCTTCTCCCGAAGTTTCCCCTCTTCTTCATTCCCGAAGCTTCCCCTCCTCCTCCTCCTCCTCTTCTTCTTCTTCTTCTTCTTTTTTTCTCTCCTTCCCTCTTTCTTCTCCCGTAAGGGGAGATCGGGCTCGAGAGGGCTGAGCAGCAGCAGGCGACGCCCCCTCGGCCGGCTAGAGGCACCCATGGTTGCGGCCGTGGCCGCACTCGCGGTCCGCAGCTGCGGCCGTGGCCGAACTCGTGGCCCGCGGCCGGCGTTCCCCGGCCTCCGGCGCCCGCAGTCGTAGGCCGCGCCTGCAGCCCGCAGCCGGTGTTCCCCAGCCTCCGGCGCTCGCAGTCGTAGGCCGCGCCTGCAGCCCGCAGGCCGCGCCTACAGTTGGCACCCACGGTGAGTCCCCTCCCCTTTTTTTTTCTTTGTTTCTTCTTTCTTTCTTTCTTTCTTCTTCTGTTCACCCAGGGAAAGAGGCGAGAATCACCCCCTTTGTCCCACCAGAAGGGAGAAGGGGAACGGCTCTAACCTGACTGCAGCCCTCGCCGACGTTTGGCGGTGGTTGCGGCCGAAGCCAGACGGTACCTGTGGCTGAGAGCCGGCAAAGCTGACGATCACAGATACACCTTTTTCTCCTCTTCTTCTTTTCTTTTATTTCATTATACATAGGGTTAAGGTTTACCTTGCTACGAAGAGAAGCTGCGGCTACTCTCTCCGGCGGCACTGATGCGAGCTCCAAACCCTAGCAGCAGAGGAGGGAAAGGGGTTAAAGGCAGAGTAGGGTGAAGAAGGAGAAGTGCTTGGTGGATCTCAGATGCAGGTCAATGGGGGATTTTACAGAGAAATTTCAAACGGCTCTGCTCGTTCACCGCCACGATTTCAGCGGCGGTTGTGCGGGTTCATCGGCCGTGGATCCCGCCCCTGTTATGCTTGAGAAGGTGCAGCCGAGGATTCCGACCCCTCCTTCGGCTTGGGCCTCACAGGGACCTCCTTCTTCTTCGGCACCTCCCCATCCGTGATGGAGACATCGTGGCCGGCGGCGGCCGCAGGAAGGGGGAGACCGAACCTTCTTCCTCTTCTTCGGCACCTCTCCACTGTGGAGGTGGGGGCATGGGGGGCGGCGGCGGGGGAGAGGGAGGGGTGGCGGCAGCGAGGGAGAAGGAAGAGGGGAGAGGAACAGGCGGTGAGATGAGCATTTTGGGAGGATTTCCCCATTTTTAATGGGGATATTTTGGTCAAAAATAGAGCATTTCGACAAAACTTCAAACAACTCTAAACAACGTTTTCGGAAAGCTCTAAAATAGACCTTCAGCCAAAAAAAACTGTTTTCAGCAAAAAAAAAAAAGTTGAAACAGCTTTCCAAAACACTATTTTTTATTTAAAAATATTTTTAAAAAATCATAAAATGCTTTTTGGCTGAAGGTCTATTTTTGAAAAATTCTAGCTCTTCCAAACGGAGCCTTAGCTGCTTTGGAGAAGAGAGAAAAGTTGAAATAGAAGAGACAAAATGGAGGGGAGGAAACTAATAGACTAGTCCCCCATTAAGTAGATTTCTAAACGAGCAAAAAGATAAAATGAAGGGGTGGGGAAGAATTTTTTTTCCAAAAAGAATGCTATGGTGCTTTCGCAAAGCTCGTTATCCGTTCAGATTAAAACAGATTGCATGACATGGGTGTGGTCTTTGGGGAATGCTATGGTAGTCTGTTTTGTTGCCCGATATTTAGGTAGGGCCCTTTGGAAGAATCATAAGACTGTTTTTCTTCCTCTGTCGCATTTGGTTGGAACGCAATGGAAGATTTTTTCTCAAGGGTGTTCTTCTATTTGCTCACTCCTTCAAAAGATTTTATATTCTTACGAGCAGTGGAAGCATGTGTGTTCCGGTAAAGGACTGAAGCCCATTGCGCGCCGTTTGGCAAAGCGTCTCTCACTTGCTGCCCAAGGTTCCTGTGCCACTGGGTCCATACTCCATAGGCTTCATAGACCGGCTGGATGTTGCTCTTTTACTTTCCCTGTACTCTCCATGTATGGTTGTGCTGCCCCTTTTTCCTTCCTCTCTTCTTCTTGTATAGATTATTTTGATCAAATAAATTAGGGGAAGCTTAACTTCCTCCTTATTACATTCAAAAAAAAAATTTATAAAAAAAATTATGAGATTAAGAGTAAATTATACTTGCATTCAATAATCTGAAAAACCTACATTATCCAATAGTGTAAAGTCCAAGCAAGAAACTGTTTAATGAGAATATTGATCACAAGGAATGCTTTTATATCTAAAGAAAAGATGACTTGGTCATCTAAAAATCATTGAAATTTATCAGCCAATGCAAGCAGAGCAGTGAATAATTTTGTTTGAGACAATTAGCTGAAGCTGTGCGAAACATGGAGAAAACAAGCAAATCAATCTTCTCTGCTGTAACTTTCTTTAATGCCTTGAAACCAATTATAATCTTTAGGCTCGTCTCCGCTTCATTGGACTTATTATCAGATCATGTCATTACCGTCTCTCTCAGCCCACTTATTGAACATAACCATCGTCCATTTTCCAAAATCTTGTAGGATATCTAATTGATATAAATAAAGCAGTAGGTAATTCATGAGTTATGGTTGTCGTTGCATACTGACATGGGCCACGTTCGGTGTTTGTAGCAGTTGGACTACTCAAAGCCGGCTGGTTTTGGAAGATAGGGTCAATATCACGTGGCTGAAATATGAGAGATGGCTATTCGTAAGGCCAATAGGTTATTTTAATGAAAGGAGCGTAATCTCTCGGTGCGCCATATTCATACTTTTTTCTTTTGTTGTTTTCTCAACCACCACATTCGTAACAAGGGGCTAAAATTTGCAAACCTAATTGTTGTTTTGGAGAAGACATTCATACAACATAGAAGACAATCCACGAAGAAGCAATAACTGGAGTTTGTTGAAGGTCTTTAAGCTGCTAAACTTTCATCTCAAAGCAGAACATATCAAATATTCGAGAACTAATACAACAAACAGAGAAAGGAATGGGAGGGGGAATACACCATAAACCATGCGTAGAATAGAGCATACAACACTATAAATCAACTTATCAACAAAAAAATATTTATTTTATATTATCTAAGCTATTCTATTTTTTTTGAGAAAAAAATCATTTTATTTTATTTTTATTTGGAGATCATTGCCCACCGGTTTACCATTTCTGGCATCAATCAAGGCAGGTGGCTCCTCAAGAAGGTTTGGAGAATCAAACTCTAGGATACAGTGGGGATGATCCCATGAGAGTCAGAGATTAAACTTTGTCCACACTTTTGTGCGAGAGAGATTGATGTGCCAGACACAGAATCAAACACCATGATGCAACGGGATGATCACATGTCGAAATGTCAAGAGGATGGATCTCCGAATATCCCTGAACCGACCAAAACGGTTTTAACTAAAATTAAATAAAAATAATTTCGATGATAATATTAAAAATTAAAAATTATTTAATTTTAAATTTGATTTCAATTTTGGTGGATTTTTTGTACTCGAAATTAAATCCAAAATCGAAACTGAAACCAAATCTGAAACTGGATCCGGAACCGAAAATACCCAATGGTTAATACTCTTATTACATTTTGTAATCAATATGAAGCCAAATTAGAAACTTCATGAAATAATCTAAATCATATCTATTCTAGTCAATGAAAAATCTGGACCATATATTATTTTTAAATATAATTATTAGATAAATTGGTATAAATTATATTACAAAAAACCATCCCATGAGAGCCTTGTATCTATTAGAGATTGACATGCGGGAGAGAGAATTTTCCCCTTTCCTTTGTTGCTTGGACGCTTTGATGCAACATGTTTGCTTCCGCTGTCCGACTATTTGAAGTAATGTTACAAATTTTTATCCAAAGAAAGCGGAGCGACGAATATTGTGGTTACGAGAGGCTAGAATCATATCATGACATTACCATCTCTCTCAGCCCTCTTTTGCAATGTAACCATCATCCATTTTCTAAATTTTGGAGAATCTCTCTAATTAAAGTAGATGAAGGAATAGATAGTGCATAAATAATAGTGGTAAGGGCTAAGGTTGCAAATGGGTCGGGTCGACCCGTGACCCGACCCGCATAGACCCGACCTGACCCAAATTTTAGGATCCGTGGGTCTGGGTCGGATCCTAAAATTGGAGCCGAACTATTTTTTTGAGTCGGATCTGAGTTTACTGAATCTGGAACCGACCCAACCCGACCCGACCCGATCTATTATTTTTTGGGGTCTATTTCGGGTTTACTGACCCGACCCATTATTTTTTTGGGTCTATCTCCCAAAAGCACAAAGAAAGTGGTAACATCTGATGCATAACCGACTCGGACCTAGCCACGACCCGAACTGGACTAGACCCGATTTGATCCGTTGGGTCAAAAATTGTAGGCATGGACCCGACCTGACCCGACCCAATCTTTAACTGGGTCGGATCTGGGTTCAAAATTAGGACCCGAACAAAAAATTAGGTTGGGTCGGGGTCACTCAGGATCCGACCCGACCCATTTGCACCCCTAGTAAGGGCCACCACCTTTAGTCTTTTGTTTAAGGCAATTGGAGTAGCCAATAAGCTGGACAGTTTGGAAGATAGGTTCAGTATCACGTGGTTGGAATTAGAATGATGGCTATTTATAAATTCAATAGGTTATTTTCATGAAAGCAGTGTAACCTCTCAGTGCACCATATCCACACTCTTTCTTATGTTGTGTTCTTAACCATCGCATTCACTATTGTATGACCAATTTCTGTTGGACCCTACTTTTGGTGCCAATTGAACCATTGGGAAAGGAATCTCAAACATCTCATTTTCGTTCCCTCTTGCATCAGGATTTCTTTAGGCCTCGAAGAATGCAACCTCCCAACTCCTGCCAATAAGTGTAAATTCCATTTTTGATTTCATATCGTCTTGTTTCTTTGATGCCTATAAATTACCAGTGTCTGCCAAATTCCCCTTCTTTGTAGCAGTATGATGTGACTACCACTACAGAAAAAATAACTTTTCCCGACTATGATATGTTAATGCTAGAAAGAAGCGTTGGCAATTTAGTCACCGTGCCAAAATTTGCCAACACTTCTTAGTAGTGTCATTAGGAATTAAACTAAAATGACATTTACAAGCGTCGTCGGAAGCAAATATTAAGACGATGCTTATAAGCATCGTTAGAAGCCAAGGATACTCAGCCTGGATTAAGATGACGCTTAGAAGCGTCATTGGAAGAAAATGAGCCAAGATTAAGACAACGCTTATAAGCATCATCGGAAGCCAAAAGCTAAGCTAAGACGACGCTTATAAGCATCGTTAGAAGCCAAGGATACTCAGCCTGGATTATAAGCATCATCCGAAGCCAATATTAAACCCCAATCGCCCAACCATGCAACCCTAGCATCCCGATTTCAGCCCCCTTTCCTCTCCGGCGTCGATCAATCGATCCCCCGAGCTCTACCGCCGCCCGCCGTGCAGGTCTCCTTCTCCTCCCCCCCTCTTCGGTGCCTCCTCCTTTACCAACTTCCTCCTCCTCCTCCTTGCTGCTCGTACCCACCGCCAATCAGTGGTGTTCTTCGAAGATCTAGCCGACCACCCTCCTCCAGTCTATTGCCTCTTCCGTTGTAGATCTCGACCGGCCTTCGTCTACGCCGGTAAGTTTCTATGTCCAGAATATTCTCTTTATTTGAATTTTGGCCAAAAATCTTAGTCTATGCATATTTAAAAAGTCTGAATTATTATATAATAGCAATTTCCCAAATTATATGCACCACTGCAAGAAATATCTTTTGTTCTATCATGACTCTATGGAAAACATGCAGAAAGAGGCTCTATTTAGATCATGGCACAAGAAATTTTCTTTAGAAAATGCAAAAGTTCATCAAGCCTCAGAACTGCTGATTTTGCAACTCCATCATCAACCAACTCCCTCATCCACAAGTAATGTCCATCACGAAAAATTCCTAATCAGCAATTTTTTTTCCATTATCGTTATACAACAGAATCATCAAATGATGATATCATGAAAAGGATTTCACATCGATAAAGATAACTATAAGTGGAGCACATTGGAACAGCCACATGTTTATTAACATCCGCTTCTTTGATCTTTTCATCGAATAAATTTTATGCCATCCATCTTCATAACCTAGTAGTCGGCTGAAGATTTGGTCCTTTCTTTGATCGCATAAGAAAATAATTGAGTGGTGGCCTAGTCTAACAAAATTATAGCATGCCTCTGCCAACCTAGATCTTGAAACTTGCATCCCTGACCTTCTAGGAGAAGTATAGATTACCGGAGAACGTTTGTCCAAATGCTCAATTTGATGCTATCGGTTTATTCTAAAATGTACAATTACTATCAGTTTGGCATCTTGACCTTGGATACTAGTTACGGCCAGCATGAAAATGAAAATAGTAGCTCCATGCGGCGCTAAGTGTATCCCATGGCAGTCTAAACATTGAATACTTATTAGCATCAAACAAGTGCAATAGACAAAAGAGCCTAAGATTCCTATTTTTATGATAGTATAAATCTTAGACATCATGACTTATTAATAAGATTAATAGTATAATAATCAAGTTTTTTTTATGCAAATCAGTGTCTAATTTTGTTTACCTTTTTTAGATAATTTGAAGTTCAATCAGTATTCTAATAGAATAGACAAAAGTTGGATAAATAAGTCGAGATCCAATAAAGAATATTTGGATGGAGTTCAGAATTTCATTAAATTTGCTTTTGAGAAATCTAATATGAATGGAAAGATTTTATGTCCATGCCAAAAATGTGTAAATTGTTCTTCTTTGGCTCTAAAAATTGTTGAAGAATATTTGGCATGGAATGATTTTCTAAAGGGTTATACTGAATAGGTATTTCATGGAGAGTTCAAATTGTTGTCTCCATAAAACTAACCCTCCTATTTAGAACATATTTTTAGTTTTGGATCCAGTATTACGAAAAAAATCCTATAGGAGGAGATACGGAGACTTACTCAAAGATGCTCTTGAACATGGTATTGAAAATTTAATAGATTTCAGTGGAGGACAAGAAGCAACCACAATAGGTGATGAGCGTATAGTTAGTGAACTGAGTCAAAATGTTGGCCAACCAATAGAAATTTGCATGCAGAGATATATTTAACATCGTGTAACGGTACTCCCCTCCCCCCCCTCTCTTCCAATGGACTTCTACTAGAACAAATATTAGAAGGCACAAAGAGAAGTAGACAATTTTCACTTCAGGGACAGATACATTGACAAGGCTGAAATTTGTTTCCCTCAAAAGCCAGAGCATCTACCTCACAATTTCTCTCTTCTCAGATACATTTTTATACATGTTATTTTTTGATGAATGTTATGCATATTAGCTTTGCTTTGAATGTTCAATCAAAAGAAGTTCATTAGCAAAATTTTTGTTCGCATTGAGAAGATGTGCTTAAAGGTTTGGACAATAGAAGTAGGTAGCAGTTGTTAATTGATCATTTAGAGGTGACAAGAACAAAAGCAAGCATATATGATGCAGCACATAATTGTTCATTTGTCACTTGCGCTGACTTAGCTAGGAAAAAAAAATAAAAAATCCTAGTTCATGGTTCCTAACTAGATCATTGGACAGGTGTAATCTAAAGAATTTTCAAAACTCCACTCCGTCATTCATGACACTACAAGAAAATTGGGCATTAGCGATGCTTTTTAGCATCGGTAAAAACCATCTCGACGCTTACCCAAGCGTCGCCTATGCTACAGTGGACAAAATATTTTCCGACACTTTTTAAAGCATTTACACATTTTCGATATGGACATTGTCACGCCCCGGATCCGGATCCGTAACACGGCCGTGCCATTGCCGACTATCGCCTACAATAGCACGCAACCTCATTCAGGGGTAACAGGTAGCCAAAAGATTTCAAACTTTCGTATATTAAAATATTTACAGTACAACCTCGGAGGCTGATACAAAATACATAACTTCTATACTATTCAGATGTACAAAAGTATGTAGGCTTCTCCAAAAATAATGAAGCTCTGTAACAAAAGAAAAATATATCTGATGGCGATCACTGGTGAGGATCTGAAAGAAAATGAAAAACAAACGGGCATGAGCTACACGGCTTAGTAAGTAATCCTGCGTAATCCTATCGGATCAACTAATAGGCTAAACATGTTTATCAGGGTTTGAGAAACTGACATGCATATTATCTAACAATTTAATCATGGCATAATATGTATATGAGGTAAACAGAGCAGTATTTTAAGTCAGACAAACATTTTCATAAAGTAAACATATGAATCCGTGCCCCCGGCATGCCATGGTTCATTCTCTCGGATGCTACTGCGAAGTCATTCTCGGCCACTGGCGGGGCCAGCTCAGTTATTAGTTAGCCACTGGTGGGGCCAGCTTAGTCATTCTCGGCCACTAGTAAGGCCAGCTCAGTTGCATTCAATCAGTAGCATCTTTGAGCCCATTATAGTACCTCTTGGCTAGATAAGGTTACGCTATACTAACTTGCATGCATGATTAAAATATCAGCATAGTCATGGTGCATACATGGCCATAGTTATTGAGATCAGACATGTTACTTATTTAACATAACGTATCATGCATGAATTATGTATACTAAAAAAATGCTTAGTAAACATGGCATGATCCATAACAGGATTAGAACAGGTTACTTACCAATAATTTGTTATCCAACTCCTTAGGTCCAGATGACGGATTTTTTGATTCCTAAAACCACATTACAAGAATCGCATTATCCTTTAGAATTTAGTTCATCTTATCATGAACTTGTGGGGATCTCAACCAGGAATTTTAGCTTGATTCAATTTACCCAATTTGAAGCCTTTAGGGTTCAATTAAAGACAATTTGGGTCCACATGGTTTAATTTGGGCTTTTAATAAGAGGGTCTGGGCCTGATTTATACTAATTGGGCTTGCTGAGATCACATGACGTGAATAGGGTTCGGATTCTAGCTGAATTCGACTTAATTGGGTTCTGGTTTAGGCTCAGTCAGGTTCAGACCTGACGCTATTTGGGCTTAATTTACCCCTTTTCATGTAGCTGGGCTTGGCTCAGCCCTTCATTGGATTCATCCAAACCAATTTAAATTATTTGGGCCTAATGGGTTTCGGATCCGGACTCGGATCCGACCTGCTAGGCAGACCCGTTAAGGGTCTTTCTCGGGGGTTCCAGAGGCTTCGGTCTCTTTCGTTCGCCCCTTTCTCTTCTCCGGTCTCTCCGCCTCCTTCGATCCCTCTTTGCCTCCACTGAAACTCTTCTCCGGCCTCCCTCACCTTTGGTCCCCTTCCTCCCTCCTCGCTGCCTTCCGACTTCTCCCCCTCCTCTCGCAGGCGACCGGGGAGGCGAGGCTCCTCCGATCTACCGGCCGAGGCGATGTTCTCCCTTCAGGGTGGCAGCAGCGGGAGGCCGACCCTTTTCCCCTTCTCCAAAGTGATGCCGAAGAAGAGGAAAAGAGCCGGGAGGTGGGATCGAGGTCGGACCTCCTTCGGGGGTCCCCACCGGCTCCAACCACGGCGAGGTAAGGCCGTGGTCCGAGGTAAGTACTTATCTTTTTTTTTTGTTCCGTTTACCCTCTTCTCCCTTTTTTTTCTTTTGTGTGGGAGCCGCGCCGCCACCTCTTCGCCGGCGAAAAGGTGGGGCTCGGCTGAGGCTGGCGGCCTTGAGGCCACGTCTATCACCGGCACGGCCAGACCCGGCGGCCCTTGGCTGCCCCTCAGCCCTAGGGTAGCCACGATCGGGGCTTGTCACCCGTAGGCTGAGTCTGGTTGGGCTCGGCCCGGGTGAACGTGGGCCTTAGCTTGGCCGTCCTTGGGCCGGCCCGCGGCCTGTGGGTCCGACCCGCAGCTCGTGGGTTCTCCTCCGGTCTCCCCTGTCAGTGTTGATCCTCACTGTGCCGGTCTCCTCCTCTCTATTTCGTTGATGAAACATGGAGGAGAACACCCCACAGAGGGATTTCTCCACCCCTTTCCTACCTAAGACCTACCTATAGGGGTCCGTACCTTGTTGTGGCCAGTTGAAGCTGTGCAGTATCACCTCGGTACACTCCCTCCTTCCTCTTCTAAGGTACGGGGTCCCTTCTGCCTCCAGCTCCAGGGCTTAGCTCTCTAGTACAGCAATTTCAGAGGGTTAGAGGCTTAGGAGGGTATATCAAAAAATCAGGGGTTAGCGGGTTTTAGGTATAAAAACTTGGCTTAGGATTTGACTTTAAAGGAGAGGTGTCTCCTTCCTCAGTGTCCCGGGAGCCACCAGTTGCCCCTCTCCTTCAGGCCGGCTCACAGCTCACCTGCCGAGGGGAAGAGGAGGTGGCGGGCTCCCGTTTTGCATGTCTGTGGGGGTCTCTCCGTTGGCCATCTGGTGATCCTGTCCTTTCAGCCCTCAGGAGGAAGATGACAGTCATTCTTGGGCCAGTGTGGCCTGCTAACCCCTCCCTGGCCCAATACCCTCCAACTGGGCTCTATAGTATTGGGCCCAGTCTGTATTGGGCCCGAACATTACAGTAGGCACTAATATTCCTTTACGTTCGGTGCCCATGGCAGAACTAATAGCTGCTTGGCAAGATTTGTGCACTGTAGTGTTCCACTTTAGAGCTTCTCAAATATCGTCGGAGAGAGATTCTTTAACTGCGATCTCTTGGATTAAATCTGTTTCACTGTTTCTACCTCCTACTAACCCTTTGCTGAAGTATATACTACAGCTGAAATCTTCCATATGGGCTTTTAAACTGTCTCATATCTATAGGAAAGGTAATCAACCTGCAGATTGGCTAGTATCCAAGACACCGAAGGGAGTTTTATTTGGCATGGCAGAGTGCATCTGCCGGCCCAGTTTGGTCTTCTTCTTGTTGCTGATGCTAGGGGTCTAAATTTCTCCATTTGTAATTTCAGGAGCCCCACCTCAAGTTGGATGCTTAGTCAGTGGGAGAAAAAAGAGTGGACAAGTGAGGTGGTGAGTGACATGCAGCCTACCAAACAACCACCAACCTTTTTGTCCCAACAACATTTCTAGTATATAGTTACCTATATATCCTACAGACCAAGTTAGATGGATGAGAAATATAGTTACTAAACAGTAAACAATTTTTTGTTAAAATCTGTATTAACCAAAACTCTGTCGATAAAAATTTTATTACCAACAACACTTCGAAGCAGGACCTTAGAGCTTCTTGGGCCAAGGTAAAGATTACTGTTCCATGATGGGGGATAAATATATGATTTTAATCTAATAATTATATAATAAATTAAATATATATTAAGTTGAAACTAAGTGAGCTATGCCCAACTCAATCTTGATTCATTTAACAAGGAAGCACAAAAAAATTGGCTGCACTTAATTAACCAAGTTAATTAATTTCTAGCTAAATTTTGAGATGAGCACACTCTCGAACAAGCCGGCGGTGACGCGGACTGCATGCAAGGTCTCCTCAAAACCCATTTACCAGATCAAATTAGACCCGTTCATCAAAGGATTTTTGCTTTAGAAAATGCGCAAAGTTCACCATTTTAGAGATTTCATTTAGGCGGATTATAGGATGGTGCCAACATTTTATTTTTTGATTTTGTTAACCGTATTCACATCCGCCATATGCTGCCGTTGTAAATAAATAAATAAATAATTAAATTAAAAAAAAAGGAAAAAGAGGAAGAAAAAGAGCCCGGAGAAACGAAGGAAGTTTCCGTCGAGAACCGTGGCCACACATGAAGCATCCACCGCCATCTAATCTGCTCCCAATCCCTACCATATAAAAGGCGGTCTCCAACCCCGACCTCTCTTTGGCCCCTTTTTGTGATCCACGCCCGCAGGAATCCTTCTCTCAAGGCGGAGAGAAGAAAAAAGAAACAAAGGAGTAGAGAAACCGATCTAGGGTTAGCGTTTAGAGGGCGAGCCAGAAGAAGAGAGAGATGCCGAAGAACAAGGGGAAGGGAGGGAAGAACCGGAAGAGGGGGAAGAACGAGGCGGACGACGAGAAGCGGGAGCTCGTGTTCAAGGAGGACGGGCAGGAGTACGCCCAGGTGCTCCGGATGCTCGGCAATGGGCGCTGCGAGGCCATGTGCATCGACGGCACCAAGCGCCTCTGCCATATCCGCGGCAAGATGCACAAGAAGGTCTGGATCGCCGCCGGCGACATCGTCCTCGTCGGCCTCCGCGACTACCAGGACGACAAGGCCGACGTCATCCTCAAGTACATGCCGGACGAGGCCCGCCTCTTGAAGGCCTATGGCGAGCTCCCCGACAGCACTCGCCTCAACGAGGGCATCGCCGGAGGTCTCGACGAGGAGGACGAGGGTGCTGGCGACGACTATATCGAGTTCGAGGACGAGGACATCGACAAGATCTAAGATTCTGGTGGTCCACCCATCGACCAGGGTTTGAACCATACATTACAATCAGCTATATCCTTCTTTCTGATGAAGTTCTTGTTTGAAGTCTATCTTTTCTTTTTTAATTTTTTGCCTTTCATTATAAGTAATTGATGACAAGATGAGATCTTCTTACAAGGTAATGGATTTCTAGTTTTATCAGGATGGCCGATGATGGATCTAAGAATTCCCATGTATAATTGTTTGAGTTTTATTCTTATGTTGATGGTGATGTGTCGTATATGGGATTCTAGGGTTGTTCCTTGTATCAATAATCTGTCTTTAGTGATTTGAATAATGGTTATCAAGTAAAATTTCCGTTTTTCTGTCTTGATGTTGTTGAATTGAATGCATTCCAGAAACATAGATTATAGTTGTATTAAGTGTGAAAACTTTGATGTTTCCTGATCGTGGAAAGTTCAAAGTGGGAAATTTTTTGTTATCTGATTGTAGAAATTCCTTTTCTTTTTTGGTAAGAAGGAATCATCTTTTAGTCATTAATAGCAGTATCTAGTGTTTTAGTCAGAGTGTCAAACAGGACATATTATTGGAGGCCTTGGCATCAGATATCTAGGTTTGATGATCTTGACTTAGATTGCGTGAAATGAGATGATGAATCTTCGGCTATGATACAAAGATATTGTCATTGGTGGTTTTGGAATCTAAATCTGTTCTAAAGATGTAGAACTAATGGTCCAAAAATCAACTTAAAGCCATATACGCTGTGGGGCTGCCTATTGATACTGAAGGGTATTATTGTTGGAATGAACCAGTAAGTGCTCCAATATGGGTAGAGTTTCATAATTCTAAACATGCCAAAGAATGTATTGGAACACTACATCTTAAATTTATCTGGATCAGGAATGTGCCAATGATATCATCTTTGACTAGTTTCATGTTGGTTTAAAGAAGTTGGTAGATTATCCTGGTCTTCTTGGATGGTAGTTTGTATAACTCATTCCTTTATCTAAAGAGTATAGTATATTACAAGGGTCTAACTGTGACCTGTGAGATAAAATATCTTTAGATATAGAAATATTGTGTGACTATGAGCTCGAGGATGAGAGGTGTTTTGGAGCAAATGGCTTGGTATGATGGAGCTATATTTCTGATTTGGAACAAGGACTCTCCTGTATGGAGAAGGGATGAGGATTCTAAGTTTCATCGCTATTTTCTAGGTGATGGAGTAAATTGCTGAAAAGCTTATTTGGGGCCTACTTTCTGCCTTTAGTGTTATAGTAGCTAGAAATGCCCTAATGTTTCATTGGAGAATTTTTTTTGAATTGAGAAGCATGCACCCTCAAAGACTCATATGATCCACTCCTTGTGCTTTGTGTGATGCATTGCTATCTTAGCTTTAGTTATGGCCAGAACTAATAGGCAAATTTGAATTAAAAAAAGAGCACGATTCAATCACATACGGAGAATAAGTATGTTTAAATTAGTAGAGAGTGAAAATGAGAAGAACTTGCGGTGACTGGAGTTTGGAATATGGTGAATATAAGGAAATAAAGGTATTGTCATGCATGCAAATGTTCTTCAAAGCTTGTCCTGGCAGATTTTCCATCTAGTGTTTGTGGTCGAATCTGGAACAATTGACATACATTAAGGGTGGAGAAGTTGACAGATAGCATATCTATTTTGGCTGTCTTTCTTTCATTTCATCGAAGTTAAGTGAAACATCTATCTGTTTCAATAACCTTGATAATTATCTGAAAAATAGTTTTGGAGTATGCTGGCCCGAATACTATAGGAAGAAAATATCAGCAGATCTTTTTTTTTTTTGCCTATGGGATTCGCACTGGTCTATTCTAAAGCTATTCTTGGGTACCTATGAATATAGGCCTATCCCAGCCTATAATTCTCTGATTTTGCTGGTTATATTGGCCCAGTGCACGAATTCAATAGAATCTTCGGCCTAATTATCAAAACAGTTCCTTAAACAAGCATTTGAGGTGTTTGTAATGCTTCTTTATTTTTCTGTAGATCAATTCTAATACAATTAAATGGAGGAACAAAAGGCCAATGAAATTAATTTGATGGCAGTTTTTACTGTGCAAAGAATAAAGCGTGCTTGTTTATGTTTTTGTGAAAAAATTTGGTTGGGCCGGAGTGGTCCGAAGTTACTTTTTCCAAAGCGGACTTAGGTCCACCCCATTATGTAGTCCGTGAAAGTGAGTTGCTGAAGTCACTTTTGGTCCTGAAACCCATTTCCTCCACTTTTTACCAATTTGTACTAAAAAAAAAAATCCATTTTCAGTGACTTTGGCCTGTCGTCAGAAGCTGCGAGCTTTTCCTCTTCCCTTTTCTTCTTGATTACGATCACCATGCCTCTCCTCTCCTGACCGTGGTGCCCCCACCTCCCAATCCCCCTCCTCCCTGCCTTCCTTCGATACTGGGTTTTCTGGTCTGTGGTCTCCACCCCTCTCACTGATGCCTTCCTTGGCCTCGATTGGCCTCGAGCTCCTTCTTTTCGACCGGATCTTAGTAGTGGATGATCCTAGTAGTTTGTGAAAAGATTCATGGATTCCTGCAGCTTTGAAATCTGTGAAAGGCATTGCAAAGAAACTGATGTTTTACTGCCAGTAGTTATAAAACTCAACCTGTTCGATGATATGTTTTTTTGCTGATTGTTAGTGGAAACTTAACCGGTTCCCAACCGGTTATTCCGCGTAACGCCCCCGCTCTCTCGCCCACACGTGTCTACTCCCTCTCCGATCCCCGGCCTCAAAATCCCTTTCTTCTCTCACGGCCGACGGCACCACTCTCGTGCCACACGTGGTCAACGCCATTGGCGCCTTTGTGGTCTGCAGGATCCCTCCCTTCCCTCACGAAGAAGAAGGAGATCGCGAGCCACATTACCTCATTCATGCACGCTTTTGTGAACAGAGGTGGCGGTGAGATCGAGGAAGACCTAGGTGCCTATGGGCAGCTGGTACGCACAATGCCGGCGATGGTGGATAGCAGATGCCACGGCCGCGGCGCCATGGCCATCTAGTGTTTATATTACTCAATATAAAAATGAGAAGAAATTGTGGTGACTGGAGTTTGGAATATGGAGAATATAAGGAAATAAAGGTGTTGTTATGCATGCAAATGTTCTTCATAGCTTGTCCCGGCAGATTTTTCATCTAGTGTTTGTGGTCGAATCTGGAAAAATTGACATACATTAAGGGTAGAGAAGTTGACAGATAGCATATCTATTTTGGCTGTCTTTCTTTCATTTAATCGAAGTTAAGTGAAACATCTATCTGTTGCAGTAACCTTGATAATTAGCTGAGAAATAGAGAATAAATCCATCTGAGGAAAGAAATCTTTGTGTGGGTGAGTTGGTTTGGTTGTTTTTATGTTTTCCCTTGGTTTTCTATGCAGCAATGCGGAGTAATAGAAATAAGATAAATCTGATAGCATTTGCTAACTGGATTAATGGTTTGGTGCTTGATTTAACAGAATATAGGGGCAGGGTTGATCCTGTGATAGCTTTGTTACATTCTGCTGGTGTTATAAAATTTGAGGCTATTACCCAGTTACGGTCCTGGCAATTTGAGGTCCTGTGAGGGGTGAACTGGGAGTAGAACTAATCTTTGGCATTTTTTTTGGCACAAAGTGGCTGCCAATAGCTCCTAACTGATTGATCAGATGTTCCTATATAAAATTTATTAGATGCCTATCCTTGAGGTGGTTGGTCAGATGATGTTAAAATTTTGCGTTAATATTGTTTCTTTGCTTATCCTTTGTTTTATATCCTCATCTACATCATGCACTTGCCCATTGGGAAGATATATGAACCTCTGGAGGTTGGTAGGAAATTCATGAGGGGAAATTATAGCAGATTTTTGAACTTGATCATGCAGGATAAAGAAGAAATATATTAAGTTAGTAATAGCTATTTCTGGTACATTGGTTGATGTATATTATGACTTTGGCAGCACCCTGATGGTGCATGGTTGTAGATTCTGGATTATTTTGCTTCAATATGTACTTTGAATGTTTAGTTTATATTAGTTATCATAAATAACAGAATTGCAGAGTATCGATGGCTATACTTATTTTCTCTTGATGTATTTGCCTCTTAAATTTTCTCTGGTCTACTTAGGATATGTAGTTTGAGTTATAGGGTCTCATGATGAATTCTAAATTAGATTATAAACTTTTGTAGTGGGTGCACGAAAAATCTCAATTTAAAGATATTGCATTCTGTTTTTAGCCTTTCATTTGGTATGAGTTTGTCTTCCTTGGGTTCTTTTTTTTTCCAAATTGTCTTTCCTAAATGTGAATTAGTCTGTATTCTTGAAATATATGCATGGTTCTGTAGGATCCTGAGGTGCTGAGTGATTTTTCCAAGTCTATTTTTATGTGATTTGATGGTGAATGTAAGTATTCATCATTTGAATTCGGCAGGATGATGTGGTGTTTCTCCTGGTTTAATGTGATGTATCTATATATTGCTTTCACGCCAAGATTTAAGTATGAGAAACTTATATCTCCAAAGATAACTGTTTATCTTATATATTTGTTCTGAGAATCCAGGGGATGTATGATCTTGAAGGAGCCTATTTGAATCTTTTTTTCTCTTGCACGATCATTCGTCAAGATATTTTCAGAGTTTTGAGTTGATGTAGGTTGCAAGAACAAGTTCTCTCGATTTTGTTAAATCTGCATTATGGGTGGTGTATGCTTTTTGACTGTTGCTTCTGATCAAACCAAGCTAGTGGCTTTGGTGTTGATCAATTTACTGTGCTCCCAGATTTGTTTATTTTGGCTGCAATGATGCACCACAAGCTTTCAGAAAATGATGGCATTCAGCTGCGGTGCATAGTTGCAAACACCGTGCATACTATCTGCAAACATGAAATCGAATGTGGCTTCCATAGCATCCTAAAGTATTGAAGTTCCATGTTTCTTGTAAGCATGGAAGAGATTTGGCACAAAGAAATTTGAAAGCATGAGCAGCTCAGCTCTGAACTCCAGAATTAACGACGAACCAAACCGATGTCTTGGTTGAGATGGAAACCTAGCCGGTGTCGTAAACTAAAAAGGCGGTATAAAACTACGACACGGAGAACAAAAAACCGAGACACGGTTAGCAACAAGAAAGTGGAAATTAGTGACCGGTGTCTGTGCTGCATCATGTGTTCTGTGTCTACGGGTGATGGCCATTCTGGGTTTCCTTGCGGGTTTCGTTGGTCTCTCCCATGGCGACCACCTCAACCAAACCCATCTCTGCCTTGCTCCTCCGAGCTTCAATCTGTCTCCTTGTGGATTCGTGATACATGGCGTGTAGAACCAGCTGAGCTACTGCAAATAACACTCCAAGGCCGTTGGGTATCTGGGGACGAGACAAAGAAACCATGTTATGCTTATAGGCTAGGCTTAAATAGATGAGTTTGTTGGTTTTGTCCCCGAATTGGGGGGTCGCTGTTTGCTCCGCCAAGAACGTAGTTTGTTTCAGAAGTAGCGTTGTCAACCTGTCTTTGTTCTTGGACTGAACTGATGGAGCGAGCCAGTACCCCCAAATTGGTTGGTTCTTGGTGCACGAGAGAGAGGGAAGGACAAGCACTTACAGTGATGAAAAGGTCGAAACGAATGAGAGCATAGGTGGTCCAACAAGCGCCATTGAAGAAATAGGCAATTGAGAGGAAAAGAGGCATGTACTCCACGCTCTTTGTCTGAATCACCAGTCTCTGCACCCATCAAAAAACACAACCCAGCCCTCATTCACAGAAAATCACTGTCCAAAAAGAAAAGAAAGAAGATTAACTAAAAGAATGGCTCACATTTTTGTTGGTACAAGAAATAGTGGCCTATATTTCTTGACGCTAGGTTGGGCAAACATCCTAATGTGTATGCATGCGCGCAAGCATCAGTTCCATGCAAACTATAGACATCTTAAGCAGTTGCTGTGCCATAAATTAAAGCTATAAACATAACCGAAACATAAGGGGAAGCGCTGGTGAAAGCACTTCGGTGCCACACTGCCGCTAGCAGAATTAGAAACTCACTCCCCTACCTGAAATCGCATGGGATATAAGCCTTGCAATTAAACCACTAACTAAAACCAAGTTTCAGAGTCTCTTGACCCTATGCCACTTAATTGGTAACTAATCCGTTTCCCTAGCACCTTCCGTGCGCCGGTTCTAATTGTACCCAACCCTGGCAAGACATGCATGTATACGAACACAAACATAGAGAAAAGTTGCGTTCTATGATTAAATTGACACTTCCCTTTTATTTTATAAAAGGATGATGGTGGTGCCATGAACCATATTACCAACCGTTGCTATTTAACTACCCAAACATACCATGACCGATAACGGAGCGGCGTACATCATGGTGCCGAAGAAGACGCAGAGAATTCCAACGATCAAAGTGCGGCGGTCGTAGTCGGGGGCGGCCTCAATGACGGAGAGAGCCACGGCGGCCACGAAGGCGATCTCGGCGAGGAGAATAAGGAGCACGCGAAGCCTTCGAGGCCCTTCGGAATAGAGGATGAAGAGGAACACATAGAAGAACTCTATAAGGGATCCGGACCCATTGATGGTCAGGACCAGAGTGCTGCCGGGGTGCACTAGAGGCAGCCCGTACACCACCCAAAGCATGCAGTTGAGAAGGGTGGCAAGATATGGGGCCGGGGAGAACTGTTCCACTGAACCCTTCTTCCATATCCTAAAAAAAGTTGGCCTAAAAAAGAGAGAGAAAGGCTAACTTAATTAATTAGTTCTTTTGTAGACCCAGAAAACTAAATTAATATCTTAGTCTGTGAAGATTTGAGTAATTAATTCGTGCTTACACTGGAGACAAGAACAAGCCTAGTGCTATAACATTTCCTGCACCAGAAAAAAAAGGGTCAATACAGCATTAATAGTGTGTGTGCGCGCGCGCGCGTATCCAGACAAAACAGAAGACTATAATCTGAGATTTTATTTCTTTTGGTGCTATGACTTGCTAGAATACTTGGATGCAACAATGAATAGTCATACTCCGAATCAGATTTTCGCAAACTTGTGATGAGAATTATCATCATTTGTAATTGAAGTCACTTTCCACCAATAAATATTATGAGAATTGCATTTTGCTTGATTACTCCGAGTTGTAAATCAACATAATTCAAATTTGTAAAAGGAATAAAAAGTCCAAAGAAAGCAGTGCCAACATAATCATAGTAGTAAAAGAGAGGGCTGTACTATAAATATTTCAGGGAAACGACCGTTGTGAAATAGAGAATAATGTCTTGACTGACCTAAGATCCCCACCGCAGTGCGGATGGAGTCTGCCGAGACCATGGCTGCGAGAGAAACCTGCAACAGTTGTGAGTCCGCAGGGTATGATGATGGCTTTAGGAGTGAGGGGTGGGGGTGTTTATATAGAGAAGTTTCATTTGGCTTCGGCCTCTCCCTCACACTTTTTGGTCTTAACGTTCTACCAGAAGCTTTGAAATCCGGTTGGTTAAAAGTATGACATCTTATGGCCCACTCTTTTCTCCTCTCCAAAACTTTGCTCATTTCCCCATAGAAATCATTTTCCACCTGTGGTGCATGAGAAATGCATCTAGGAAATTAGCCTCTTCTCAGCGTGCTAAATGTTACAGGACCTGTCCTTGGTCAATTTAAGCAGCGGTCCTCATCCATCTCGCTGCTGTGCTATAATGAGAATGGTGGTGTTCTAATGGCCTGTTTCACCATGTTATTCGTCGTCATTCTGGTGATGTAAGTTGAGAAGTACAATGATTTCCATAATCTTAAAACAGCAGTGTCGTTTTCAGAGGGATTAAAGACTCACTAATTTTGCTGAATCACATGTCCTAGATTTACTGCAGGACTTTATAAAAGTACTTAAAACGCGACAATAATTGATTGTAAGATCTTACCATCAGATTAGCCCGGAATGAGTTGATCCATCTAGGGTCAATTTACCATTTGAATTGGATTTCTTTTGAAAATAATTTTTCAGAAAAGATCGATGAATTAAAGTTATTTATCAACTTACTCGCTTCTGTTGGAGCAAGAATGAAATCTAAAATATATTGTGAACTAACTTATTAGGAGATTGAAACACCAAAGAGGCAATATAGAGTAATTCATCCACTTTTTGTGTGAGCTTCCTTTCTCCACGCTTCATGCAGGTTTCGTGCCTCGTAATTTAGTGCCTCAGTTCTTGGCATTTGTAAGCATTCAAGTCATGAACTCACTTTTGGAAACGACAATTTATGAAACCCCTTAAAATGTTTAACGATTCAACGCCTGATCACGGCGCATAATTGGTAAAAGTTAAAGCTAATGATGTTTTTGTTTTTTGAGGGAAAATGTGGACTCAATTGGAGCTTTCTTTGTGTTCACATATGTTGAGATGGACGAAGCTAGATGCTAGCATTAAGTGGAGAAACTAGTAAGAAAACTACCTATTAATCCTCTCCTTATGAAGACTTAAAGTATATCATCGGTCTCTAATTATATTAATCACAGTACTATATATTGTTCCCTACTAGACAATGAACTTGACCAAACCACACCATCAAATCATTTCGAGGTAGCTAATTATATTGACCATGCTATATGTGACGACCCGTGCGGGCGTGTGCTTAGTCTCACATTTGTTATTCGCCGTGGAGATCTTGGATATTTATGCAGGACGAAGGAACTCAAAACAATACCTTCCGACTAGCTATTTTGAACAAGGTCCTGCGTTGTTACAAATGATATTAGAGCGGACCTGGCCTATAACTTATATAGACTATGGGATATTGTAGCACGGATCCACTAGAACTGACCACGGGCCGATTATGGTGCTTATGATTAGATTTGAATATATTTGAACTCTTAGCCTGACGAGAACATCAGGACTTAAACGAGGGGTTGATTTGTTTTAGAAGCATTGCTTCAATTTAGATGCTCAGGAGCTAAATATAGCAATCGGTGTCGGTGTCTAAGGAAGGACATGTTTTCTTGTTTGCTGATCATATCCTTCTTTTATTTTTTTTCCATCTGAGGCAATTGGTAGGCGCCATGTCTTATTGCTCGAGACCAGACCTATTTCCTATCCGATATGCTGAGGCGAGGGGCGTCATTTGGTGGACCCAAGTCTTGTTAGATACTTGAAATCCTTTTAGTTTGGTTACGAAGAAAGAAAAAAAGAAGAAAAAAGAAAAGATCATCACATATCTTTATGGCCACTTTATCTTCGACGTCTTCTGCATAATGTTGGGATTCATGAAAGGTCAACATCTTGAGAAAAGTTTAAACGATGCATCTCCTGACAAAGCATTAGATACCAGAAAAGCCAGGATTCTTTGGAAACCCCAACAAGGTGGAAAGAGCGACATGGTAGAAGAAAGCAAATTTACCAAGAGTTCATGGCCGGATGACTTATGATGACGAGAGTTATGCAACAGATCAAGAAGTAGCCTTTACTCTCAAAGAGAAGGAATAAAAAAAACACTATATATGAGATCAAATACTCTTGAAACTTGGATGATGGGATCAAATATTATTTATCAAAACTTGGGCATGCAAGACCCCGTATTATTTTTCCATACTATTAACATGAGAAGAAAGAGAAAGAAAGATACTAAAGAATAAAAAACAAATTTAAGGTTTTTAAATCCTGGATTCCATAGGCAGAACATGAGCTTGGTAACCCTCCTCTTCTTTTTCTTCTTCTTTTTTTTAATGCACATCGAACATTCTTTTTGCTTGTTATAAGTAAACGGATTAGGATTTCATGAAATCTTCATGGTCGTGTTGGAACGAGAAGCTGATGTATGTGGTCGATGGGATACGGAAACAACCAAGAAGCCTCTCATTCCTTCCGTGTATGCTTGTGATTTATATGTCACATCCGGCCACTTAGCACAGCTGATCATCGCGACGTTGACGCAGTGCAGATTCTTGGCGATAGGATACGTGATGTCTTGTTAAAAATGTGACGTGTCAGGCCACGACTAGGTGCCATTTTTGATGCTTATTTCTTTCATGAATTTCGTACTTCAAACCTCCCACGTAATTCTAGTGGAACGGCAAAAGAAACAATTCCTTCAGTAATGCTTGGAAAAGAATTATGCTAGCCTGAGGAGCCTTGCTGCTCTCAGCCCATGGCATGCACTATGGTGAGTGGAGGGGGCCCTCTTTGCTGGTTCCCTGACCAAAGGGATCATCTGATAAGGTTTCCATGTGGGAGGGGAAGACTTTTCTTTGTCATGCTTTTGTTTGTACCCGTATCATTTTATTGGGCATCCATCTCTGCTTGCTAGTTTGTTTGATTCTCTCATAATTGTCTTGAAAGGAACTAGGCATGCATAAGTGCCAATACTGATCTAGAATTTTCACTTTGGGTGGTGTAAATGTGACTCGGTTTCAACTATAAGATCGCTAAACCCGTAAAATAGATCTGGCACAAGCTCAGCTTGGATTAGCTCGAAGACTAATTAATGCATATATACGTACATACTATCATCCTATAATTATTAAATATTTATAATGCAATTTAGATTATGTAGAATAGAATATATTATAACTATAAGATTAAATTTAATCAAGATTTTCAACCCAAACTATACTGACAAAAGTATCAAATGATCCTAAATTCTTACTAGATCTCTTAAATATGTTGTTGCTTGTGAACAACTCGAGCATTCATCGAAATTAAACAAACTAGCTCAAGCTTTTGGGGCGAATATAAAATGAACTAGGCTAGAGATAGGCCTGGCTTTCTTGGTGCTCTGCTCATCCACACCTTTACTATAAAGTATAAATCATGCTTATCTAGGGTTAATAACTTTTGATGATGGGCACGTCCTCTAAATTTTAAAGTGCCTGCATTATTACGAGATCTCTTTCCTAAATTTTAGTAACATGTTTCAATATTCGGTGCCAATAGATCACTTACTTGGGATGTGAAATGTGGTATGTGGCGACTTGATCTAACCATGCAATAATTCTTATTACGGGTGTTGGCATTGAAGTGGGATGAGTGAAATAAAACAGTTGGGTGCGACTGTACAGTTAACCATCCATTTTTAAGTTTAATGAAAGAAAGGTGTTTTTGTGAGAGAATATTACTTTGTCCTGATCCTGCTTATCTATATCCATATACATAGAAACTTTTGGGAGGGTACCTAGATCAAATTAATGATGAGTTCCCTTTTCTACATTAAAAAGAAAGAAAGAAAGAAAGAAAGCTGCAGGTATCATCTTCTCCCTTAGAAGCAGTTATCTGTTCATCCTTTTATCTTGTGTTTACATCAATTAGAAGAATGGGTGCCATATGTGATCAAATGAACCGATAAAGTAATAGGGGAATATACTACTAAATAGTCAGGGTCCACCTACAGCAACAAAATGAGAAGAATGCGAAAAGGTGAAAGAAAAGTGTAACAGCCTGCACCATTGAAGGTGCCATACTTGAGATACTAAAAAATTGCCATCTTTTTTAGAATGATGCTAAAGATGGCTCACAGGCCAACAGTATAGTTGGTAAATTAAAGGACAAAATGAATAAGCCCAGTAGCATTCTTCAGAAACAACTCTCATTATAAGGTGTTCATAAAGGTTACTATATGAGCCGAAATAGGCCCCCTTTTATATAGCCACCACCCCAAGCACTAGTTTCTCCTTCAAATCTAACAGATGAGGTGCAGAACCATATATACATTTAGACCTAATGAGTTGCGAGCTGGTGCTGCAGGCAAGTTTGATCATTCTGGAGGCGATTCGGCCACGGTTATCGGATAGATTCAGGGGGGGCGAGGGGTGAGAGCACGGACCACCCCCTAATCCGAGATATAGGAATGATGACGAGAGATGGGGTGACCTTCTAGGCCAAGCATATATTCAGAGAAGCCAATGAGACGGCCGATTGGGTGGCTGCCTACGCGGCCCACCACTCAGAGTACATTCTCTGCTCAAGAGAGGGAGCTGCCACAAGCATTTCGTGAGCTAGTGTTTTTTGGTTTTATTGGATGTATTCATACACGCACTGTATAAAAAACCCGCCACAGCAATATATATATATATATATATGTATATGTATATGTATATGTATGTATGTATGTAGTTTTCACGGCCTTATAAACATATAGACTTCATGTTTAAAACGAAAGAAGAGAAAAAAAAAAGGGTACAAATGCAGTAAGTAGAGCACGTAATTGGCAAAAAGGTGCTTCAGCTATTCTTCTGCTGCTGTAGGAGCAGGAGGATGGATGACGCAATAGCAGTCTCTTCTTTTCTTCTTGTACTACTACAGTACTACTTTTTTGGAGAGAGAAAGAAGGCCTCTTTTAGAGTCCAACTGAAGTGGGAGAACGACCCCCCACCGACCCATGGTGCGGTCCGTCACGCGTTTGGTGCCTGTCCCCTGTCCCAAATAAAACGAAGGATCACAAGAGATGCCACATGGAGTGCTTCGCAACCGAACAAATTAACGCGGCCAAATCTACCAAGTTACCTACCTGATTGAGCCCTCTCCTCAGAGTTGTGAGCCAAATTTGAGTGAGCTCTTTAATTTTTTTTCTCAGGAAAACAATTAGCTTTTCTTTAGCTATTGTGCAT
Organism: Phoenix roebelenii; assembly: GCA_025769935.1. Taxonomy (NCBI): domain Eukaryota; kingdom Viridiplantae; phylum Streptophyta; class Magnoliopsida; order Arecales; family Arecaceae; genus Phoenix; species Phoenix roebelenii. The sequence goes on along the minus strand of JAOXJJ010000272.1, from coordinate 48,517 downwards.
ACTGATTATGACTCTTAAGCTGCTCCAGATCTGTCGGGCTTCGTCGGCATCGGAGTTCATATCCAAATTGACTTCGTTGGCTCCGACCAAAAAGTATTTCATATTGATAGGCTAACTTTCGGCGTGTTTTTTTTTTTTAAAAAAAGATAAAACAAATGATTTAAATTAAACGAGAACAGATGCATCCGTAGAAGTAAGAAAATAAAATATTACAAAACTAGATAGAAAGATCAACCGATGATGCCCATAGAGTCGAACACCATCCAATCTAGAGCCTGTTTGCATATCTATATAGTATATATATACGAGCCCTCAAAAAATTATAGCGGTTGTAATAATCTCTGATAAATCTATAAAAAAGAGGATGAAGCCTATGCTCAACAGGGTATTTTGTGCTTCAAAACTCAGTTTGGATACTGAGTAGTCATCAAGAAGGTAGGTGGGCAGGTTAGCAGCCGCTTCCTAATGGGTTAGAATTATTTACTGGTTGGTCGTCATTTTTAGAGGTAGTAAGATATGTTATGGGGGAAAGAAAATAAAAAAAATTATAGAGAGAAGAGAGAACTTTTGTTTTAAATGCTTGCTTTACATTCGTCTGTAGTTCATTTTGTTTTACCTTTTTCCATGAAAGGAAGTTAACCAGCGCTAGCTTAGATTGTTCTTTGAGACAATTAAGTTTAACATGATATTTGGCTCGTTAAAGTACTATCATGTAACTTTGTGATCACATAAACAACATGCCATAATCTCCATATGTCTTTTTATTTTATTTTATTGAAAAAGAAACAATAGAGTGTTGAACATCATCTTATCAAGTGTCTCCATTTAAGTTCCTATTAACATTTTAGATATTCAATATTTCAAACTCAACCTAATTGCACCCCTCTTTCATTTGCAGAAGATTTTGTTTTGAACCTAGCTAGGACGGAGGTGTCTCCAAAATTCCTATAGTTCTTTCCTTTGTATACATTTTTGCATCTCAAATTGACTTGATGAATCCAGCTCGATCCTGCAAGTTCCTCTCAACAAACTTGATTCAGTAACGCAATTAAGTTGGCTTGGCAGGATTGAACTTGGGTAAATTTCGGATGAAAGTAGAGCAACCTGCACCACGATCGATCTTGAATAATATTATCTAATCCTCTCGTAAAATCATCTTTAGTAAGATTAATCGAGAATTGTGCTCATACTGTTTGAGATAATGCTGCAAACTGTGGTATTCATATGATCCATTTCGTTGTCGATGATCAAAAAGATCTTCTGTCTGTGTTCAATCCATGAAAATTTTGATGAGATATCATAGAAACCTAGAACCTGCGTCCATCTTGTGAAGGAAAAGCCAGACAATGATAGTTGGGGTGAAGACCTAGCTATTGTCTAAAGCTTGCCGACTGACATTCTTGGCTCTCTCATCCCTTGTCACGCCTCTCATTTGTTCACCACAACGGAAAAGCTCATCTCATTTTTCCCAAGCACCTTCACTTAACTTTACGGTCATCATTTGTTGGGTTCTCTGGATAAAGGAACAGGCCAAGAAATCTTCCAGTAGTTGCTCCCCTTTGCTTCCGGTCAAAAAGAAGCTCAAAATTCTGAACACCACACGCAACTGCCCCATCGTTATCCTTAGGCCATGATGCGAGCTACAAGCCAAAACTCTCGTGCATAAACTTTATTCTTGTTTGGCTTCGCAACGTATGCACGTGTTATGAATAATTTCTCTTAGGTTGGATGTCGACCAAAGGATAAGATGTGTGCAATTAATCAGGGTGCATATTGTCTTGGTTGGATCATGCTTTTGCCTAATATAGAATGGATCAGATTAAACTTTTCGAGTGCAACCGGCACTGTTCTAGCTAGATGCAAATGTGATAAGCAAGACTGTGTTCTTCATTTTAGATAATGAAACCATTCCATTACTACCAACCCATAGAAATACGATCTCTCTGAGATATACGGTTCATGCCGGAAATGTACGAAGTTGGACTAATTTGGAAACATTGGGCAATTTACTCAGTTTTGGCATCAAGTTAGGAATTCGCTGCGATTTAAAGCGACCGATGAAACTATATAGTTTAGAACTTGTCAACCTCACAGACCTCATAAATAACAAATTGGTTTAAGATGAATCAATTAGCTCATAATGCAAGAATTGTTAGACTTCACCTTTTGCATTGCCTTAATTAACATGTACATAAGAAATTCTCTATAAATGTTAAATTTCATGCAACTTATCCAATCAAGATTTTTTTTTTAATGGGCACATGCTGCTATATGCATTGCCATTTGTATAATTTCCGATTGGTGGCTTACTTTCTGTTTGTCCACACATTTAGATGCATTCATTTTAGCAATATGTGGTATTATACTGCTTGTTTTATTCCTTGATTGTGATGCTGGCCAGCGAATAAAATGGCTTCATCTACCAAAAATAAAATAAAATGGCTTGCATTGGCGCAATGCAGATGGCAGATGGAAAACCTGATCACTTTTTCATGTGCTGCACCAATCAAATACCTTATGACAACACATCCTACTTTTGGACGAGAGGATGGAATATCTTTTGATCAAGAAGAATACAAATGCATGAGCAGACAAGATATCATTAATTCTAGCGTATATCCCTATCCACTATCCCATCGCATCCTACCTAGGCTAGACCTAGGCCTTTCGAAAGATGGAAACCACTTAAGAATTCAAACCTGGCTGCAAGAAATGACACCGCCAAAGAAATTTCATTGTCTTGAAGGGTTGCAACTTGTGTTTTTTTCATTCTCTTTTGGAAACAGGGGGCAAAAATAATGCCTAAACTCTAAACTATAATAAAAGTAAGAGGGCTAATTTGTTATTTCCCCCATGGCCCCTAGAATGTTTATATTAGTGTGGATTGTATTAAAATGTAACTTAATATTCAAACAAACATCCGGAGTTTCTAGAGCTTCTTATAAGGCTTGCTGAAAGACTCGTTATCGGACCTGATTAATCTCTCTTTATTGTTAAAAATGAAGAGTTTTATTTTTATGATTTTCTAATTATTCTGTATAAGCACCAATAAATTTTTGTTGAGAAACAAATTTAGGCGTTAGATCTTATAAAATCAATCTTAATTATAATTCTAGTCGGTCTTTCAGGATAAGCCTCATTTTCAAATTCACAAGTAGAGGATGCTACAATATCCCATCCCAAAAAAATTTAGAATACCAATAAATCTTGGTCCTGGACCTATACTTGCTACCTCACAAGGTAAAACTTCATCTATAAATTCACAGGGGGCAAGTGATCCTTGGTGACTGGATGCTACAATTCATTTTTCCTTGTGATAATGCCATCCTTTCAATAGGTCCCACTAGATGCCACACAAGCTCTTCTCCTATCCTTCCCAATCTCCTGAGCTACACAATAATCTTAATCAGAATGTCGTGTTCATGAACTATTTTACAGGCTCCAAATACTCCGCTAGTTCCCCATAAATTCTTACTCTTAGGATTGATTTGGTTTGCAGAAAAGAACAAAAAAATGAAATATTTTTTTTTGGAAAGTTGATATTTGATTATATGATATTTGAAAAAGTGATTTTTGTATTTTTGATTGACCATAAGAAAATGATATACTTCAGAGTAGCTTATGTTTGGTTGAGTATTTATTTTCCTGAAAAAGTTGTGTATAATACTTGTTATGCTCTTAATCAAAAAAAAAAAAACCTTACCATATTCTATCTAAGGGCTTAAAGGCACTTTAAAAACAAAATACCCCAATTTCTAGCCGGTGAGAATTAGACTTTTCATGACCCACATAGATTTTTTTTCCATGAAATGGAAGAATCATATTCTAATGAAAAAATTACTTTTTCATTTCTTTTCTTTGAAAATTCTAACCAAACATAAAGTATTGCTTCATTTTCCTATTGACCATACTTTTCTTCATTTTCTTCTCACGAACCAAATAAGTCCTTAGATTCCCCATTAATATTACTTACGCCACCCTTCCTTAGGCTCCACTCAGCCTACTTGCCAACTCCCACCATCTTTGCCAATCCTCTAAAGCATCTTTCCTGCCATGTGTAGACTCTTGCCTATGCGAACTTTAATCATTTTATGGCCATCAAAATATCGTTTCAAGTCTCAGATTTGATTTCATGTGCAGCTTCGATGTTAACAGAACATGAAATTTACTTGTCTGATCATATGCTTTAACAGGAGGCTTGTTTTTCAGCCGAATAATGCTATGCAAAGCTTGTTGTATGCACATAAAAAGTTACTTGTCATATGGCTCAGGGGGTTAGTGTCACTAGCACAAGTTAGTGCGAATCAAAGTGAGAGATCAAATGACAAGAACAATGTTTTATGCTATTTCATATAAGAATCTTTGCTTTATGAACAAGGGAGCATTTATCTTCTCGTTCTTCAAAAAGCTATGATGTGCTGTTCCAAATATTTATTTGTTTTTGCCCTTTATAAGTTAATGTCATATCTTCTCCACATCAACATCCAATGTCGAACTTTAATTTTTCTATGAAAAGAAGAATACGAAATGTCATGCAAGCATACTCAAGAAAGTATTTGATACGCTAAAATTTTAAATCTTTTCAACTTCCTTTTGCACTACTGCAGTTCATATTCTAGATTGTTTGAAACAATGAAAACAAGAAGTGCCATGTACCATACTTTCCGAGGTTACCAAATTGCTTTTCATAGATTCCATCCTTGATTTGTATGAACCTTTCTTGCTTTAATTTCTTTGAAGAAAAAAAAATCAACTTGGCTTGCTCCTAGTGCTCTGATGTCTGCAAATGCATCTTAGCCTAATTCAACATAGATGAATAGTTGTTTTCTTAAGCTTAATCCAATGACCTTAGAAGAGCTCTTTAACTCTTCAATCAATCTCAAAGGAGTATAATTGACTCTTATGGTTCAATGTTAGCTCTCTCCTACTTCCAATCACTTTTTTTTTTCTAAGATTGACCTTATAACCAATGTTTTTCGAGTGTCAAAACCGGTCAAGAAATGATTTGGAACAATTGACAATCCACCATTTCAAGTATCGGAATACGTGACATCTCTCTCGATCCATAAATTGAAACAATCCCATCATACGGTATCTAAAGCTTTGCTCATAACAATCTCTATCATTTATAGATCATGCAAACCAAATAAGATTTCTTCAATGCCTGAACTTAATAAGAATTGAATCTCATAATTAAATACTTCTCATCCCTCTTAAACATAAACCCAAGAGCTCCATGCTTAGCTAAGAACTGGGCTAAGAAATTTTTTGGCACATCAAAATGAGGCATGATTGAAATCTAGCAATTTATGACCCTACAATAATTTGAACCTACCTATTTTTTCCAAGTGCGAATACAATCTTCACACTCCCAACTTCATGTATCTACCCAATTTTAATTTCTCATTAATTATTTCTATTCCCTACGTGCATTTGCACCTGCATTTGCGTAAGAAATGTCATGAAAACGCGGCGCTGTCCACGAATAGACGAATACATTCGATGGCAGATCCGATGGGCGCATAAAAACATTTAAAATGTTCGCATACTTTTTACGCCTTAGAAAACGGGGCATCTCGTGCGAACTACTCGCACGACGCACCGCAAGCCAGCCCATGGCTCTCGCCGCGCACCACCTTATCCGATATCCTCCTCCGCTCTCCTCTGTGAGCGCCTCCCCGTCTCCTCTTCCTCCTTTCCTCGTCGCCTTCTCGGCTCTCTCTCAGGACTAACCCTAGTCTTCTCTTGTTGTTTAATTTCTTGCAGAAGGCAGAGCGAAGCCTTAATCTTTCTTCGACATCCCGCATCTTCGCCAAGGCCCAGGTTCGGCGATTATTCTCCATCTTTTTCCCCTCTAGTGGATCCGATTAGTCCCTTGTTTTGAGTTTTAATTTCAGGACGGAGAACGCAGGAGCGGAAGGAGGATTTGGCGGCGCCGGAAGTTGGTAGGCAAATCAGAACCTGCCGATTGTTTCTTCCCTTTTCTCCCCTCTTTTTTTCTGAAATTTTTCTCAATTTTGTGCAATTTATGTAGCCAGTTGTCGCCGTGATTGGGTTGATTCCATTGCCGCCTTTAAGATACCTAAAATCTTTGGGAAAACTCTATCTTATAAGTGAAATTAGGTTTCCTTTTTAGCAACTGAATCGACTTTTCGGCAAAAGTTTTTTTTTTCCCTTTTGAAAAAAATGGTGAAATGGGCTTGGATTGAAACCAATATACACTAGAGCGAATTAAAGAATCGGTGGAATCGCCAAAGAGTTTCTGGTTTGTGGAGTGGATGGGAGGGGTCTAGGAAACCAGGTTCTCGGAGGTGAGTAAACCAGCCGTTAGGAATGACTATGATGATCAGGGAAAAATCCCTAGTATTGATCTTGATATGATCTTTAAGATATTAGTATGTGAAATCTGGACCACTATGGTACGGGTTATCTTCTCCTAAAGAATTGGAAGTAGCTTGTACCTTATTTCATGGCCCAGGTTTTCATCTTTATCAGATACAAAAATGAAAAATATACTCATATTAGAGTGAACAAGAGAAAATTGTAGTGGTTGACGATAGAATCTATAACTTACAATTTGATCCTGATTTGATCCTGGTGGTTGTCCAACCAACTAAAGATGAGCTTATCTTATTCTCAAAGGATTAGAAATGTCTTGGAATCCCTTATCATACTGTCATGCTTCAGGATTTTCCCCTTTTTTTCTCTTTTTCTTTGATACAAGATGAAGAATGCATCAGGGTACAAAACGATTTCAAAACATGTTGTAGTGTATGGCGTGATACAAGTTTAGAAGGTGGCGTTTCATGTTTCTTATCTTCTAATCAATTTATTATAGTATGGAACATGTAGTCAATTAATGTAGGTATGCAGAGACACATACCTAGCAGTAAGAAAAGGCAACTTAAAGGCTGTAACAATTTGCTGTCATGCAATGATAAGAAAGTATGCAAACACTCTTGTGCTGATAGTAGTAAAAAAGTAAGCTTAAGGAGTCTTAAAAAATGTACCAAACCTTGCTTTTTTTGGTCAGGTTGCATGGCTCGTAGGGGAAGTTGCATTGGATTGTCTAGATAATGGACATAAGATTGAATATTCAATTTTTATTTTGTTTGACTGACATTTTACTAGAAATGTATTTGTCATTCATTTATTTCAGACTAAGAAAGATGACCAATTGCGGTATAAGACGGAGAGGGTCCCTTTCCTTGAAGAACAAGTGAGGAAGGTAAGGGAGAATGGAAAGATCATATCTCTGGACATCGAGAGGCTGATGCTATCAGAAGAGAACAGGTTTGCTTTTGTGAATGACGTGGCTGCAGAGGCCACATCTTACGTTGAGAACAACAGGGATGAGTATGGATTCAAGAAAGCCATATTACATGTGCTCAGCAATCGCATGAATGATGCTGGATTCTATCGTCCAGAAGCTTATATGGAAACTGACCCCTTCAAGCCCGGGCCATTGTATTTAAGAGAAGAATTTTGAAGCATTTCATTTTCGATTTCGCTCGTATGTAGGAAGAAATCTTTGCCAGCCACATTGCAGTTTCAGCAGCATTAACAATTCTGAAACTGGACCGTATGTAATCATTTTAGAAGTTTGAGATTTATGTGTCGTTGTGTACTATTTACACTGCTTTTCTTTCCAGTGTTAAATTATTATTTTTTTTTTTTACAAAAAAAGTTTCCTGGAGCACGCTGAATGGGTGTTGTGTTCTTTGCTGCTGGTGCAGGCTAGCTGCATGTCTTTGTGGTTGTGGAATTAATCCTCTACAGAGTCTTTTTTTCAAAAAATATTTGCCCGTTGCATTTCATTTGATAGGTATTTGGGCTCGATGACTGTCTTGTTACCAATTATAGCAAGTCCTGGGCTTAAGATCTGGCTCAAGTTAAGAGTAACAGTTGGTTGAGCTTTATTTGCTTTTGAATCAAGTTTAGCTGAAGAAAAATGGAACCAGAACCTGGAATTAGAAAACTGTAAGTGAAAAGAGACTCAGATTCCCCTACGCCCTACTCATGGTTTTAATTCAGTGAAGCATTGAGATAATATTTTTCTGAAATTTTCACAAGGATGGCAAACCCAACGTCTCTAATTCATGATGTTTATTAAGATATCGATATCGATAAATCGAAAAATTCTGAACTCATGGAGTTCGAATTTTCCCAAAAGGTTGTCTTTTTCTGATTCCATGTTTTTTTTCTCTCCTTTTCAGAAAAAAAAAATTGTAAAAGAATCGAACATCTCATCTGGGGCGGCTATCAAAGGAAGCGGATGGGCCTTCCATGAACCCATCCATGTAATGGGATTGTCTCGTGATGCGAATTCGAGATGGAGGACAACGTCGTCCTCCGATCCGAGGGCCTCGACGGCTTCTCCTTCGCCGCGTTCTTCGACAGCCACGCTGGATTCTCCTCCGTCGAATTCCTCAGGTGGAAACAATCCCTCGCTCTTCCTAATCTTTCTTGTGTTGAACTCTGAGACTCGATTGCTTGCTGAATCTTTGCTCACCTAATGTTCTACGAATTCTATTATATTGGATTCAAACAAAGATGTCGTCAATTGATGACCTTCTCAATGCAGTGATCAAGAAAAAGCCCCACCTTTTTTCCCCCTGTAGTACGTACTCATTGGTTCTTCCGTGTAGTTGGTAAATCCAGTAATTATAAGGTCTCGATCTCCTGCATATTGCTATAGTAATTCTATGAGAAACTGATCACATTTCTCAGATTCACTGATCATTCTAGTTATGAACATGCTTGCTGACATGTACTGCATGTGTACTAATTCACGCTGAATTCAAATTTTGAGAGGGTGACGGTTCTGTTTTTCTGCAAGTTAAAATCGAGTTTAGGTAACTGTTGCTGGAATCCACCTAATAACAAATTGGCCTGGTATTTGCCGGTTCAAACCAAAACCAATGAGGTTTCGATTTAGCTAATTCAAACATTGGTTTAGCTCAAGTTGGTTGAGGTTACCCAGGCTCTAATCGCACCCCACCGTGCAGTAGCATGATCCCAAGGGTTGGCCTCAGACTTGCTTCATCACATCCTTCAAGATATTCATGAGGGGACGCCGTATTGTACACCATGATGGATTCGAGATGGTATGAGTGCTAGGTTAGTATCAGAGGGAAGAGTTTGGAGGATAAGCATTTAAGCATTAGAGTTTAGAGCTAGAATCAACAAGAGAATCAAGACAAACTAAAGCATAAACAGCCTTTTCATTCTGGCTATCTTGGCATTGATGGCGAGAAACAAGCCACATCAAAAGAATTAAAAGCAAGGTAGATTTAGTGGAAAGTTGCTTTTATGGCAGTCATTATGTTCTTTGAATGTTTTAGAGAAAAGGTGTTAGTTTACAAATTGGTTGATGATGCATGCTTTAAACATAGGCTATAATGAAGGTTGAAGCATCTGAGATCAGCTCCGAGATGAAAACATTGAAGTAAATCAATGATAAAGCTAGGATGATGAGCATAGTTGACCAATTAAACTTGTGGAGGAGCATCTTTTATAGTATGAGCATGTGAAACAATGATCCAGGAAGGTCCATACGAGAGAGAGGTCATAAACTCATAACTAGCATTGAAGGGTTAGGGAGATGAGGAGATGGTATTATGAGAAAAAGAACCTAGTTGTAAGTCATGAGAAAGGATTCAAGAAAATTTGTGCATAAATAATGAAGAAATTAACTGGAAGAAGAATTCAGAGAGCACATGTGGTTGAGCCAAGGTTTTTTGACTATACTTACAAGTTGATATGTTGAGGAGGCAGGATGAATTGTACAAAGAATGTACTACAGCTCTGCACGGTGGGTTGCTGTTGACTAACAAGAATTTTAATGCTATAAGAGATGCAGTTCAGAAAGCTTTTCAAAATGTTGAATCCAAACTCTTGATTTGGTGAGCACTCAGTTTTCTTAGCAGAGTCATGAGAAATCTAAATCATAAAGGATATCGATCAATTCTAGCAAACAATCCTTTTCAGAAATGTAATAAGTGTTCATCTAAACTATCATAAATTTTAGGATTTTTTTGGTGCTTCTTCTGTGAACAGATGGGGAATGAAGTTGATTCTGGCGCAACAGCTACCATAGTGCTTTTGGGGAATGATATCCTGATTATTTCGCATCTTGGTGAGTCATGCATGGTATTCTCCTTTTATTTTCTACCATTCTTGTTGAGCATCATTGCAAACTGATATTGTGGGATATGTCTTCCACCAATGCACTGTGCAATATGCAAATTGATGAATCTCAAAAAGAAATCCTTATTGCTTTAGAATGAATTACAAATGCACGTAATATCCTGTATGTGAAAGGCTGAAGTTCTAACAAATCCCCATCAACCTTTTGGGAGCAACAGACTATTTCTTGAATAAGTCAAGCGAATTAGAGCTGCAGGTGCATGGGTGTGTTTTCCTTTTCTTTTTTTAATGTATACGTTATAGACACAATTTTGAGTTCTGAAGCAAATTTTAGCTAGATCTTTGCACAAATTGCTATCAATTCTATTTACGTAGTTCTCTGTTAGTTATCTTTTTTACTTGGGATTGTGTGAATGCAATAATTTTAATAAATTTAATGATTAAAATTAACATGGTGCATAGGTCATATGTAATATTGCATAGATGTATGGATCACTCCAAGGTCAAGTTGGGCATATTTAGTACACTCATTCGCTGAAGTAATTCTGCATATGAAGGAAATTTAAGCAAACACTCATGGAAATGGCCTCCACCATGTTGTAGCAGGCCATATGTGTTCTTTTGCTTTAAATCTAGGGGCATAAATGGGTCACATTGGGTGCATTTTGTCAAGTTGTTGTTTGACATCGAACTGACTTGGAAATGAAGTAACATACTTGGGGTCACATTTTAGCTTATCCTCAAAATTCTTGACTTCAAGCCCCAGCTGTTGTCAGGATAGGCTGGAAATTTCTAGAGGGATTCTTTCTCTGATTTTTCAAGCAGATCCTGAATTTTTCAACTTCTGCTGTGTCTGCTGGAACCGGATCAACCACGTTACTTCTGGATTGGGATACTGGTTGATCCAACCTGTTCAAAGGCCTAAGGCAGCCTTTTGATTGTTGTTCTCCCCTGACCACTCTAGATTAGTCATCATCATGTTTCCAATGGATGATGCTTCTTGTTTAATTGTATAACACCCACGCTTTTACTTCTATGGTTAAACTTACTTTTGTAGTTGGTATTTTGGCTTTTTTGTTTTGGCCTTGCGCTTCTAGTTTTGATAATTGCATCATAGGCTGAATTACATGTTTTGGTTGTTTATAGCTGTACTCTACTAGTGGTATGGCAGGATTAAGTTTTACTTTAACTAAATGTGTTAGTTATTTGTAATGTATCCATATTCTTTGTATTTAACCACATTCAGTGCCAATGTACAGTTTTCAACTTTTCAAATTCCAAATTTTATGCCTCTATCAAACATTTTTTAACTAATGGGTTTTAACTAATGGGTCTTTCCTTGTCCTTCTCTTCCCCCAG
>JAOXJJ010000272.1:6447-35396 GCA_025769935.1 Phoenix roebelenii | reverse complement strand
TTGGGCTTGGATTCAGTATTTCTGCCATGCTTATTTTGTAGCTCAGCTTGTCTGTTCCTCTTTTTCAAAATTCTTTTCCTCTCTTCCTGAGTGTCATTTAAGCCCCTTTCAACTACCAAAGCTTTGTTAACCACATCCTTGTAGGAACAAAGCTCGAAGGTAGACACCTGTTGTCTGATTCGGGCTCTAAGTCCACTTTCAAACTTCTCAACTCGTTCTCTTTCATTCTCCACCTGTCCTGGGGCATACTTGGCCAGTTCCTCAAACTTTGCAGCATACTCTGCGACCGTCATATTCCCCTGCTCTAACTGGGTAAACTCTCAAAATTTCTACCGTCTCACGCTTTGGGGAATATACTTGTCACGGAAACCTCCTTAAATTCTTCCCAAGTCAAAGATGTAGCATTCTGTCCCATCTTTCCTTTTTCCACATTCCACCAAATATCCGCTTCTCCCAGCAGCATAAATGTAGCAAAAGTGACCCTATCCTCATCAGGGCATCTCAGAGCATTGAAAACCTTTTCCATTTCATTCAGCCAAGTCTCGGCCTCTAAAGGGTCAGAAGTGCCTTTAAAAGCTGAAGGTGCAAACTTTTTGAATTCTGCCAAACTGACATGATGCTCTTGCCGACTTGTAGCCCCCTGTAAATACTGAGGAGTCATCTGCTGCTGCTGATGTTGTAACTGTTGCTGCATAAACTGTTGCTGCTGTTCCATGAAGCGTTGTTGCATCTCCATCATTCTCATCATGTCTGAACGGGAAGTAGTTTGTTGTTGCATCATTGTTTGCATCATCTGAGAGGCACTCAGTGGTTCATTAGGCTGAATTCCAGGCTCTCTCGAGGTTCCTGTCCTTGGAGTTTCCGGGGTTCCCATTTTCAGAGCACTACCAACAGGGTTGACGTGGTGTTCCTGCGGGTGCATACTCCTGATCGGTGAGGGTGGAGCATCTTCTTGTTGTTCGGAGGGCGCCCAAGCAGCGGAGCCATCGGCAAAGTGAGTCGGCCTCCTATTATGCCCACGTCCACTCCCTCGTGCCATATCAACCTACACAAGTTACTTTTAACATTTCAAGATTGTCAAGAAAATGTATCTAGAGGGTACTTTAATAAGTCATTAGATATTTTTCCCCCACTCACACTCGTCTGATCCTAACCCTTAGGATACCTAAACCTTAAGCTCTGATACCATTGGTAACAACTCAGGATCTGACCCAAAATAGCTAGCCGGAAGGTATTATTTGGGTTCCTTGATCCTGTATAAGTACCCAAGATCTATCCAGCGAATGACCGATATGGGACTAAACACAAGTCCGCATGGGTCCTCACACCCAATGTTGGACACAAACTTCTTAACTAAAGACTACTAATCAACTTGGACTCTCTAATTGACACATGACTAAGTGTCCAAATTAGCTAAAACCCTTTCACACGACACATGGACCCATTACAAAGGCGCCAAATAAATTAGAACTCTTCAACGCCACTAGAACTCAATATAATAGGGCGTTGAAACACTAAAACCCAATATAACTAGGTGCTGGAAATCTTGGACCCAATGTGTTCTGGTGTTAGAACTCTTGGATCCAATGTATGTATTGGCGCTGAAACTCATGGACCCAATGTGTTTTAGTGTTGAAACTCTTCGACCCAATATAATTCGATGCAAACTCAAGAAGGGGACTCAATCTCCATGCACACCGCATGCTTGAGCCCATGCTTCTGCATCAATGTGAAAGGTGAAGATCTCTAAAAAGTCGCAAACTTGAGATTGTTTGCGCTTTTTCTTACGTTTTATTGTACCGTGCAGCCTCTTGTGCAGAAAGCAAACAGTAAAGGAAAGGAAATGTTGAGGCCACCGCTAACATTAGAAGAGTTTGACATCTCCAGGTAGTTATTTGGGGTTGAAATAACCGGTCCTTTCAAGACCTGCAAAATTGCCAGTGAAGTATCATAACAATATGCAGAGAGATAAATCAAGACAACGCTCACGCATATGGAAAAATGTTCCAAATGGTGTTGCAGATTTATTTATAACACCAGCTTGTTATCACCCGAGTAAAGAAGGAATTTGCTGTGAAAGATGAGCTAAATATCTTGGTCTAAAAGAATTATTTGAACATACATGAATTTAGACAACATGAACAAAGGCTTCAGGAAGTTTTACGTGCTACAGTTGCAATTGCAAGTGCTTCCAAGATAATCCGCATAGGTCTCAACACTCTAAATTACACCTTGGATATACTAGATATTCCATACCAAGCTTAAGAACCAACAGGAATATGACCATATGACCCAGAACACCTCCAATCTCAAAGAAATTGATGACGGGATGGAAAAGGAGATGTTTAAAGTTTCAAGCTTTCTAAGATCAATGAAGAGATAAAAATATTCAGCACTCAATAACGCATAAAAATTTGGAACTAGGATTGTCACTTGGAAACAACTGAAACAGCGTGACAGAAATCTAACAATCTATAATTCAAATCACCTGCCATCCAAGATATGAGAAAACTCTACACCTTCCCTTGGTACAGCCAATCTCTCCAGCTCAGGAAAAAGTCAAAAGATATCAAATTCTAGATAGATATCAGACCCTTTCTGATTAGTGGTAGGCACGACCTTTTCACTTGTTGATGCTGGTGGCCGTGGGGGCCGTTCAAGCTCAACTGGTTTTGGGATCTCTGGAGGGCTAGCACACCGTATCAAGGCCCAGTTCACACCCTCAAAGAATGGGTGCTGTTTGATCTCGGTAGCCCCACGCTTGTATGCAAGCCTATGCTGCGGCTCTTTGACAAGCAATCCCCTTATCAAGTCTCTCACAGAGAAGCTCACAATCGGAGACTCTGGAAACCGCAATGGTTGCCCAACAACATTGAAGAGCGTGGCCCTATTACCAGACCCTTTAAATGGAGTTTTACCAAACAAAAGCTCATACAAGAAGATGCCAAATGTCCACCAGTCCACAGCACTCCCGTGCCCCTCACCTTTGATGATCTCTGGGGCCAAGTACTCGTGCGTACCAACAAATGACATGGACCGAGCATCGGTGGGCTCTGCTATGAGCTCAGGCAATGGGCTGACCTGGTTTCCAATATCAGCTTTTGGTTTCCGATCCTTGGACTTGGAGAAAAGGCGGGGCCCAAAGCATGTCGTGGGGGCCATGCACGAAGGCTGTATGCAGGATGGCTCAATGCAAGCAGGCTGGACACAGTAAACCGGGTTGTTTCTTCGGAAGGAGTCAGCATCTGGGTTGGAGGACTTGATCAGGGTGGGGCTCACTGTACATCGCAGGGAGAGGTCAAAGTCGGAGAGCATGATGTGGCCATCTTCCCGAACAAGGACATTCTCTGGCTTGAGATCACGGTATATGATTCCAAGCATGTGCAAATATTCCAGTGCAAGAAGGACCTCTGCTACATAGAATCTGCAATTTAAGCAGGAGTAATAATGAGTAATATACATGCAACTACTTAATGTTCTCTCTAAAATTGAATATTATACAGTTGAAAAAGAAAAAGAGTTTGATAATATAACAGGTGAAATAAAATTTTATTTAGGTAAACTATCTCATCTCAAACTGATATCTGGAAGTTATTGATCATCTTAAATTTCAAATCATGCTATTTGAGTTTTGCTAATGAAGATAATTGCTTGTTAGATCCTGAATGGGGATAAAAATGACTACAAAAAAAAAAAAAGCCCCTGGATTGACTAGATAACCTTACATTTAGCGTTAGGTTGGAAGAGTCACCGTCTGCTGTATCAAGCACCACAAGTGGCTGGTTGGTGGATTAAGCTAAAAGGCAATTATTTGCCGCAACTAGACCTTTTCGGTGGCTTCTATGATTTTATTTTGAAACAACTCTAACAAAGTCCAGGAATGAGAGTCAAACCCTTCAAAATGGCTTCCTCGAAAAGGTTTAGCAGCTTTTTCTCTTCTTATAATTTACTCAATATATAACCTGCTTGAGATATTTGTTCCTTATTGCCCTATCCTCGAATGTCTCTGACCTCTCAGTTCTTTAAGGTCCTTATCTGCCTCTTTTAATGAGAATTCCATTGATGACAATCTTGGTTTTTCTAAAAGAATTTTTAAAATTAGGTGAAACTAAAATTGAACATCAATCATATATAGAATGTGCCTAATTAGACAAACTTCGCAAGTGTCACATCCAACCCAAAATTTTGCTCAATTTTTTGCATCCGCTTCCTTAATCTTCAAAGTAACCACAATTCAATCTCTAATTCTATCAATTATTGTTTTGCCATTTTCTAATTGCTCATACTGTGACTTCTTTAATATACAAAAAAGCAAATGAACAGATATTATTATTTTTAACACCTAATATCATTTGATAAAGATGCTTCCAGGTGCCTTCACATCCTAAATTTTGAGATGGCAGCCTCCCACTCTTGCACCAAAATGCCATCTTGATTCACGCAGCTAAGAATCATATTCAAGCACTCATGCCCAGCCAAGTAGGTAAGCTCTTTGGTTATGGCTATGATTACATTGCAGCATGGCGGACCACGGTTGATCAAAGACAACTTCAAGTTTATTTTTCAGCGCAGGCTGACAATATTAAGAAAATATCTCCACTTATGTCAGCATACTGAACTTAAAATTAAGGTGCTTAATATAAATTATCTCAACCATGTACACAGGGCCCTTCAGTCAAGCCTTGCCTAAGATACCATGGTGTGAACATCCAACAGGTAATTAATGACCAATACACAAATCCAGTCTTGCTAATGAACATCCACCCTGAACAGGGTAAATAGATATATTTCAGTTCAACTATTAACTATAGGAAGGCTTCAGATAAACAAAGTCTCTGCCACTTCTAATAAGATAAGAGCCTCCTTGACTTCAAGAATATGCCATTTTCTATTTCAAGATCATACTATTTTATTTATAGCTATGATTAGCAATAAACACAGCAAACTGGCATCATCAGAAACACTTTCATGCTCATCAATTTCCCATGCTGCAGAATTTAAAAGTATCCGGGAAAAAGAATGGTTGATAGAACATACTAAGGAATTAATCTTCAAAATGGTTGATAGTCAACACCATGAGTCCTATCCAAAATAATATGGTAATCAAATATATTGATTGTGTTGGTCACCACGGACAATAAACAAGCTCCATGTATCAAGGCAAGCAAAATCCCTGAATAAGGTAGATATTTAATTCAACATAATGGATTGTTAAAGGCTCAATATGAGGATCGCCAATACACTTGCATAGCCGAAAAGTGCTCTGACCATTTCAAGTAAGATAAAAAATCCTTAGTTGATTCTCTACTTTTCCCTCCTCAAGATTCTCCATTTCAGATTCAACACTGCAATTTCTGCCACAACATCATGGTGCTCAAATAAAAGATTGTCAAGTCCCTTACTTCAAAGTTACTAAATTCTAAGAACAACTTATCAATTATATCTCTCTCTTTTAGTTCCCACATTTTACATAATTCCTTCCTCACATATTTTCACTACCTTGTGCTTGCATTTCATTGAGCAATAATCAAGATTTGTACTAATTCTTTACGCTCCCATCGTCCATCATCCCTTCTTTATGCCTATTATCATCATTCTCTGACAATGCTTCTATAAAAATTCCCAATGCCAAATTCTCTTTCATTTAGTTCACAAATCATTACCTCCTCTTACCATTTCAGACTAATCTTGCTTTAAGCACCAGTATCTACTCTAGCTTTCATAGAATTGGAGATGCCGGTGCAGCTTCAAACAATTGCATCATGTTTCTTCTATGAAGCATTTCATGTTCAAAATGAAAATTCAAGAACTATAAAGAATTGAGCATAAGTTATGCAGTAATCATGACCTCATCTACAAAAGGAATCGGATAAGAACCAAGAAATAGTATTGTTAATTTTGAATCAAATTTCAAGCTTGCAGGATAGTTCAGTAACTCACTTCCCAGCAATGTCAATGGTGGTTAGTAAACATGATGCGGCAATAACCCCCAGAAGAATGCCCAACGTAACCTAAATATGAGGTTCCATGTCATTGTTTAGCTATCTGCTTCCATCTAAATGGGAATATGGAAAAAGATGTCCAAAAGAATGTCTGAATGCATGTGCTTGTTATTAGAATACCCAGATAATACTCATGCACTACATAATAAGTTTCACACTGAAAAACCAACAATCCTCATGGCACCCTAATTAAGTTTGAATCAAAGTTTTTAATTTGTATACTTGATTTTGGTCTTGCTTAGACTAATGAGTTTCACTTTCAGTAGCTTTGTCAATTTTGGTGGGTTTGGTGCTAGTTTGACAATTTTAGCTGAAAATTATTAAAAATAAATCAGAAATAATAATTAGTAGTACAGGGAAAAAGAATTAGACATCTTATGAAATTTATATTATTGTTTGGGGACTTCTGTATGGAGCATTTGGTTGATTTTCTCACTAAACAATCAAAATTAGAAAAAAAATAATGTAAAATACTAAAAGATCATGTTTATGCTACAGATTTTGTGTATCACATTACTTTTTGGTGGCATTCTAACATAAGACAATTTGAATACCTATAAGAGTTTACTATCACAGACAAACTAATGTCAAAATGTCAATGTGATAATGTTTCAATACTTTCGAAACTTCTCAATACTTAAAAAATCTAAGCTTTATAAGAGAATTGTGAGGCCCAACCTCATTGGGCCAGCCTGTTAGCCCGGCCAGCACCCAATCGCAGCACAAAGGGTCGTTTCAGTCAAAAACAGGGCAGAGCCCTGGTTGATCGCGGCAGAGGAGGAAGAGTCCTCCTCCCCCACGAACGTCGTCGCTTATCCAAGCCTTCACTCCAATTTAGAGCCCCCCCCCCCAAAATGGACCTCCACCGGCGATCATCGAGCTCCTTTCTCTCTTTTTTCCTTCGAAATCATGGCTTCCCATCACCATGCTCGCTGGAAATCGAGGCCGCAACGCTCACTGAAGCCGGTAAGAACCTTGAATCCTTCTTCTTCGGCCTCTCCCTTCTCTATTGATCCATTGCCGATCAAATTCCGCCAAGGAATCGATTGGAAATCACTATGAAGCCCTTCCGTTGTTTGGCCTTTGTTCTACTCTCGTCTCCTTTTTTCCAGTAATGCCTGTCATCGGCATTCATCGTCGAAGCCATCGGCCGCTTCCCTACATCAATCCTTGGCTGAAGCCGGACCCCCAGCCGCCAGCAAGTGGGATAGGATCCGAGTACACCGAGCCAAAAAAAATCACCTTCTCGGCCCTATTTTTTAGCTTGATTTTTGGACGGCCGGCCTCCGCCATCGTCCGCCCTCTGCCTCATGTCTCCACCTCCGACCGCCACCTCGTCGGACCACTATGACCACAGCCACCACCCGCCTCCTTCCTCTGTTTTGCCAAAAAAGAAGAAAGAAGAGAAGAGGAGAGAGAGAAAGAGCCATCTCTCTCTTGTTTCACTCTTATTTTCTCTCTCTTCTCTCTCATCTCCCTATTTCTCTCTAGAAGACTCATGGATCCATGAATCGAGTTCCATCGATTTGATCTATAAACCTGAGTTGATCTCTGAAAAGAAACCCTAGACTGCCCTAGTGCCCGGGCCGCCTACTAAACCGATCACGTCAGCCCTATTGAATGTCCTTGAAACCCCCATTGATAAAACTAATTGATTGATCTTGGTATGATTAAGTCTGATATATTGAGCGAATCGTCTAGACCTGACCCTACCCAAAACCACCGCACACTCGGTCAAGTCTTCTCGTATTATTTTATTAAAGTCATCAACTAGAAACTAATTTTGTTGTTAATATTTTTAAATAGGTCTAGCGAAGTCGCCTAGCGAAGTCTAACAGTTTAAGGTAAAAGATGTAAGTATATCTTACACTCATTATTTTTCAAATGATTATGTTTTTCGTGCATAAAATTTGCTTGTGGAAATATCATGTATTTCTTAAAATTATGGACCAGCGAATGTATTATGAAAATTATTCTTTATTATGAAAAATAGTTTCATGAATGTTTGATGAAAATAACTTTGTTATGAAAACATGTCATTTAGTGTTTGTCATCTATTTATATATATATATATATTTTAAGAAAAAAAATATAAGTTTCTAAAGATTCTTAGATTGCTATGACAATCCCAAGAAATAGGGGGCAATCGACACCCTGAAACTAGCATCCAACATAAACGGCCCTCTACCAACGGGTAAAAGTTAGTAACGAATACGAATTATGATATATTGTCGATTACGAAGATAGCCCTATCACAAGTTATAGTGAACATGGCACGAATATCTGTAAGCAATGTTTTGGTCCATGATAGGATTAAATGACGTAAAGAATGATTTACAAATATATTTGCAATATAAACTTGGAACTATGTTTATGAAAGATGGATGATTTGTTAATGCGTGATTTGCTTTATGACCTGTTTTAATATATTGTACTATGAAATGCTTAGTTTGAAAAATCTGCTATTTTTTTAAATAATACTTGATCCAGTAAGTTAGCAAAAGATTTACTTACTGAGTTGTGTCGCTCGTATACCTCTTTTTTTATTTTTCTCTCTCCAGATGAATAGAGTCCATAGGAATGAAAGATGGTCCAAGCTTGGAGTTTGCGCTAGCAAGCTTAGAGATTTTGTAAAAGAATTTTAGTATTTTAAATTGACTATGAATTTATAGTCAATGATTTTTTGAATATTGAGGATTATGGATTTGGTATTTATGTTTGGATTTAGATACTCTAAACCAATATTGGTTGCATTTAATGGATAATAAAATTGAATTCCTATTTATTCTAATATATTTGAGATAGATTGAAAGCTAAACTTAATGTTGGCTTCTAGGTTGTACCGCTCGATAGCACTGCCATGCCATGCTCTGGATCTGAGGCATGACAAATATGGTATCAAAACAATAGGCTTCATCATGGGTTAAGCTTAAAAGTCTAGCGATGGGTAGAACTTAAAGTTAGGTTTATGATTTGTATATTTAGGCAAGTGGCAGGTATAGAAGAGTTAATTTTCATCAGAGTTGCATAGCAAAAGCAGTAGAATATTAGATGAAGACTTAGACCCCCATTTGTTTGAAAATAAAGGTACATTAAGTTTCAAGGATGAAATTTTTTAAAGGATAGAATGTGAGGCACGGCCTCATTGGGCCGACCTGTTGGTCCGGCTCAGCATCCAATCGTGGCCCGAAGGGCCATTTCAGTCAAAAATAGGGCAAAGCCCTGGTTGATCGCAGCGGAGGCGGCCCCTCCTCGATGGACCACCAGCGATCATCAAGCTCCTTTCTCTCTCTTTTCTTCCTTCAAAATAATGGCATCCTGTCACCGTGCCCCCCAGAAATCGGGGCCGTAGCACTCACCGAAGCCAGTAAGAACCTTGAATCCTTCTTCTCCGACCTCTCCTTTATCTATTGATTCGTTGTTGATCAAATCCCGTCAAGATCGGAAATCACTATGAAACCCCTCTCCTGTTCCGCCTTTGATCTTCTCTTCTCTCCTTTTTTTCCGACAATGCATGTCGTCGGCATTCATCACCAAAGCCATCGGCCGCTTCCCTGCATCAGTCCTTAGCCGAAGTCGAACCCCCAGTCGTCGATGAGCGGGTTGGGATCCAAATACACCAAGCCAAGAAATTCCCCTCTTGGCTTTATTTTCAGTTTGGTTTTTGGAGAGTCGGCCGCCACCGCTGGCCGCCCTTTGCCTCATGTCTCCACCTCCGATGCCACCTAGCCGAACCACCATGACGACAGCCAACCGCCTCCTTCCTCTGTTTTTCCCAAAAATATGAAAGAAAGAGGAGAAGAAGAGAGAAAGAAAGAGCCATCTCTCTCTTCACTCTTATTTTCTCTTCCTTCTCTCTCATCTCCCTATTTCTCTTTCTAAGAAGACCTATAGATCCATGAACCGAGCTCCATCGACTTAATCTATGAATCCGAGTTGATCCCTAAAGGAGGCCCTAAATTGTCCTAGTGCCCGGGCCACCTACTAAATCGATTGCCTCGGCCCTATTGAATGTCCCTGAAATCCTCATAAATGAATCTTGTTATTGATCTTGGCCTGACCTACCCGAAACCACCGTACGCCTCTGATTAAGTCTTCTAGTATTATTTTATTAAAGTCATCAATTAGAAATTAATTTTGCTGTTAATATTTTAAACAAGTCTAGCGGAGTCTCCTAGCAAAATCTGACGGTCTAAGACAAAAGAGATAAGTATATCTTACACTCATTATTTTTCAAATGATCATGTTTTCCATGCATAAAATTTGCTTGTGAAAATATCATGCCTTTTCTTAAAATCATGGATCAGCATATATATTATGAAAATTATGTTTTATTATGAAAAATAGTTTCATGAATGTTTAATGAAAATAACTTTGTTATGAAATCATGCTATTTAGTGTTTTTCATCTATTTATGTGTATTTTTCAGAAAAAATATAAGTTTTCTAAAGGCTCTCAAATTGCTATAACCGTCCCTAGAAATGGGGGCCAATCGACACTCTGAAGCTAGCATCCAACATAAACGGCCCTCTGCCAATAGGTTAAAGTTGATAACGAATACAAATTATGATATCTTATCGATTACGAAGATGGCCCTGTAACGTGTTATAGTGACCATGGCACGAATATCTATGAGCAATATTTTGATCCATGATAGGATTCAATGACGTGAAGAATGATTTACGAATTTATTTGCAATATAAACTTGAAACTATGTTTATAAAAAATGGATGATTTGTTCATGTATGATTTGCTTTATGACTTGTTTTAATATACTGTATTATGAAATGCTTGTTTGAAAATATATGTTATTTTTCTTAAATGATGCATTGACATGAAAAAACTTATACTTGATATGATATGGTAGTGAAAGATTTACATACTGAGCTATATCGCTCATATACCTCTATTTTTATTTTTTTCTTCAGATGAATACGATCCATAGAAACAAAGGATGGTCCAGGCTCAGAGTTCGCGCTAACAAGCTTGGTGATTTTGCAGAAAAATTTTAGTATTTTAAATTAACTATGAAATTGTAGTCAATGATTTTCTAAATATTGAGGATTATAGACTTGGTATATATCTTTAGATTTAGATGCTCTTAACCAGTATTGGTTGTATTTAATGAATAATAAAATTGAATTCCTATTTATTCTATTACATTTGAGATGGATTTGAAAGCTAAATGTAATGTTAGCTTTGTGATATCATGGGTTGTAACCCTCGGTAGCATGCCCATGTCATGCTCCGGATCTGGGGCGTGAAAAATATGGTATCAAAGCAATAGGTTTGATCATGGGTTAAACTTAAAAGCCTAATAATGGATAGAACTTAAGCTTAGGTTTGACTCGTAAAGTTAGGCATGTGACATCTATAGAATAGTTTTGATCAGAGGTGCGCAACGAAAGCATGGTGGAGTATTAGATGAAGACTTAGTATCCCCATTTGTTTGAGAACGAAGGTATGTTAAGTTTCAAGAACGAAAATTTTTAAAGAATGGGAGAATCTGAGGCCCAACTTCATTAGGCCGGCCTGTTGGCCTAGCCCGAAGGGCCGTTTCAGTCAAAAACAAGGCAGAGCCCTGGTTGATCGCGGCGGAGGAGAAAAAGTCGTCCACCACGAACTCTATCAGAGATAAGGATAAGCCTATCCTCCACTCCTATTTAGAGCCCCCCGATGGACCTCTACCAGCAATCGAGTTCCTTTCTCTCTCTTTTCTCCCTTCGAAATCATGGCATCCCATCATCGTGCCCTCCAAAAATCGAGGTCGCAGCGCTCACCAGAGCCGGTAAGAACCTCGAATCCTTCTTCTCTGACCTCTCTTTTCTTTATTGATCCATTGTTGGTCGAATTCCGCCAACAATTTGATCGAAAATCACTATGAAACCTCACCCTTGTTCTGCCTTTAATCTCCTCTTCTCTCCTTTTCTCCGGCAATGCCTTTTGTAGGCATTCATCGCCGAAATCATCGGCCGCTTCCCTGCATCAGTACCTAGCCGAAGCCAAACCCCCAGCCACCGGCGAGTGGGCTGGGATCTGAGTACACCGAGCCAAGAAATTTTTCTTCTCAACCCTATTTTTAGTTTAATTTTTGGACAGCCGGCCGCCCTCCGCCTCGTGTCTCCACCTCCAGCTGCCACCTCGCTGGACCACCATGACCACAGCCACCAGCCATCTCCTTCCTCTATTTTTCCAAGAAGAAAGAAAGAAGACAAGAAGAGAAGAGAGAGAAAGAGCCATCTCTCTCTTGTTTCTCTTATTTTTTCTCTTCCTTCTCTCTCATCTCTCTATTTCTCTCTCTTGGAAGACCTATGGATCCATGAACCGAGTCCCATCGACTTGATCTATAATCTGAGTTGATCCCTTAAAAAAGGCCCTAAACTACCCTGATGCTAGAGCCACCTACGGGACCGATCACTCTGACCCTGTTGAATGTCCCTGAAACCCCCATTGATGAACCTTATTGATTGATCTTGGTCTGATTGAGTCTGTTTTTTTGAGCGAATCGTCTAGACCTGACCTATCCGAAACCACCGTACGCTCAGTCAAGTCTTCTTATATTATTTTATTAAATTTATCAATTAGAAATTAATTTTGTTAATATTTTAAATAGGTCTAGCGGAGTCACCTAGCGAAGTCTAACCGTCTAAGACAAAAGAGGTAAGTATACCTTACACTCATTATTTTTCAAATGATCATGTTTTCTGTGCATAAAATGTGCTTATAAAAATAATATGCTTTTCTTAAAATTATGGATCAACATATGTATTATAAAAATTATTCTTTATTATGAAAAATAGTTCCGTGAATGTTTAATAAAAATAGCTTTGTTATGAAATCATGCCATTTAGTATTTTTCATCTATTGATGTGTATGTTTTAAAAAAAAAATATAAGTTTTCTAAAGGCTCTCAGATTGCTATAACCGCTCCTAGAAATGGGGTCAACCGACATCCTAAAGCTACCGTCCAACATAAACAGCTCTCTGCCGACGGGTTAAAGTTGGTATCGAATACGAATTATGATATTTTGTCGATTACAAAGATAGCTCTGTCACGGATTATAATGACCATGGCACGAATATCTGTGAGCAATGTTTTGATCCATGATAGGATTAAATGATGTAAAGAATGATTTACAAATTTATTTGCACTATAAACTTGGAACTATGTTTATGAAAGATGAATGATTTGCTCATGCATGATTTGCTCATGCATGATTTGCTTTATGACTTATTTTAATATACTGCACTATGAATGCTTATTTTGGAATATCCGTTATTTTTCTTAAATGATGCATTGACATGCAAAAACTTATGCTTGATTCGGTAAAATAGTGAAAAGTTTACTTACTGAGCTATGTCGCTCGTATACTTCTATTTTTATTTTTCTCTCTCCAGATGATTAGAGTCGATAGGAACGAAGGATGGTCCAAGCTTGAAGTTAAGAATTTTAATATTTTAAATTGACTATGAATTTGTAGTCAATGATTTTCTAAATATTGAAGATTGTGAGTTTGGTATTTATGTTTGGATTTAAACGCTCTGAACCAGTATTGGTTGCATTTAATAGATAATGAAATTGGATTCCTATTTATTCTATTATATTTGAGATAGATTTGAAACCTTACTGTAATGTTGGCTTTGTGTTATCTTGGGTTGTACCCTCGGTAGCACGACCATGTCATGCTCCGGATATGGGGCGCGACAAGAATATTATTCAATATTTCAACAAACAAGGGGAAAAACAAAAGATAAAATGAATAGTTCATTTATATACACTTAATATGGTCCAAATATTTAGACTGTCTGACAGGCCAAAATTTTCATATCAGAAACCAGAACCTTTAGTTTTGATTTTAAAGTTCCCACCAAAACCCAAACATTGTTCTGTAATTTCACAACAGCCGAAAGAATTATTTAAGATCTACCGGAGGAAAAACAAACCAAGATGGTAACTTTTAGCATTTTGAATACTTAAAAGAGATTTACATTTAACAATGCACATTTCTGTCTAATAAACAAAGTTAATATATTTGAAGAAACATTTATCTCTCATATCAATTATCATAAGGATAAAATACATAAACTTTGTTATAAGCAAAATTTTGAAAGATGGTGTAGACATGTAGCACATCTCAACGTCTAGGTATGCTGTGTTAGGTGATGGAAGCGGACATCTAAGCATGCACCAACAAGAAAATAGAACAAGTTCCAACATCCACATTCATCGGTAAAATATATGCATGGTGGAAAAATATTAACAGTTATACATGTCCATTTATGGAATAAAAGAACTTGAACTAATTAAAATAATGATGTAGCAGAAAATGAGCACTTTTGCATACTAGAAACATATCAGAGAGTTATAAGTGAATGGGGAAAAAGTTATTGCTAGATCTAATAGTCATATATAGATTGATATCAGCAAACAGCCAATTTTATGTTTAAGGTCATTTATAGTTCATCCCAAACAAAGTTGAACCCCTTTACTGATGCACATATGAACATTTGATGAAGATGTAATGGTAAGGCCGTGTCAGGAATTTAAGAGAACAAATTATTAGTATAAACTATAAAGTCCTAAAAACTGCTGTAATCGAAGATAAAACAATGAAGAACCACTTAATATGGCATGGTTATATGCAACAAAGAGTGAAGGAAGCATTGATGAGCAGAGAATCTTGGACTTGTATTAAAATTGTAAGAAAATGGGTGAAACTAGTAAGACAAGGATGAAAGGAGTTAAAAACATTTAATGTTATTGGTTGAAGACTTAACCATTAATAGGTTGTGAAGAAGAATCTATGAAAGATGGTATACAGTTGTTCAGATAGAGGAGACACAAAAGGATGCTCTTGCAAGTAATAAGCTTAGCTTCTTCAAGGTGATGCCATACAGAAACATAAAATCAATTGTATAATAACTCTACAAGATGAAGTGTGAAGTTGACAGATCAAAATTTTGGTTTCATATAATTTTTTCCTAGTGCAATGACATGTGTGATACAATCCTCTTTTTTCAGTCTCTATTACTTTTTATGTCATCCATGACCTGTGCACAGCGACATAATACTGCTGGGGACATTATAAGAAAGTGAAAATGTAAATTAAACATGCTAACTCAGCTCATCCAAGAGTTTCTTCTAAAAGTAGTAAAAATCATCAGCATAGTCATCCAGGACCTTTACCATTGAAATGGGGTCAACTATTAAGCATATAATTTGAGAATGATTGAGCAGACTTTACGACTGGTCCCCTTTCCTTTTAAAGGACACTTTAAGCAAGAGATGGGCTTGCCATGATAATTGGCTGCAGGGCAATCTACCTTATTGGTTGCACTTTAAGCCTATCAGAAGGCAACCCTCTAAAATTTCCTTAGGCATGCAAAGAAACTTGATAAAGGGGAAGATGACAATGTTCAATAAAGAGAACCCTGTTGATCTCTTAGGCAAAAATTTTAAGCCATTGAGTCAAACAGGAACCCGGACAATCTTCAGTACGTTGTTAAGGTAACTTTAACATTACTTCTACTTTATGGAAGACTGGTAGAGCTCATGTTTGATAACCCAATTTTAGCATGCATTCTCACCCCTGCATTCCTTCTGAACTATCCAAGATAACATAAAAAATAATTAATTATGGTCATAGTAGGTGACGATTACATATTTTACCATGGTTGTGATATCTGACACTTGATATGTGCAAGATCAGTTGGCAATTACATGGCATAACATTACTTCGACATTGAATTAAATGAGACTTATCAACAGCTCTTTGACGCTCTGAAGTCCTACTGATGTGAACTCACTACAGATTGTGAGTAAAACATCTTGATTGTGAGTAAAGCATCTCTACCATCAAAATGTACTGGTCATAATCAAACATACCAAGCAGGTAGGAGATGCCATGTGCAATAGGAGGGTTGCATGATGATTATAAAATGCTTGTCAGCTCTGTCACACAGCTTATTCTTCAGTTTTAACACTCAGTGATTTTATCGAACTTCGTGATGCTTTCTCCAAACCTCCAGCAGTTTACCTACAAACTGAACCAGTAGAGACGCATTTGCAGCCAAAAATGTGTAGTGGTTCAGAAATGATTCTGACAGTGCACATGGATAAAAGTAAAAGAAACAAGGAAAATTTCATAGTTATACCAAGATGTCGAAAATAACTGATTCAAATTCTGTGCATCATTTCTCATGACACAAAAATTAATGAAGATTACTGCTATCTATTTTAGCACAAGCAAATATCAAGAAACATATCTATATACATGTGAGAGTGTGTGTAAACATAAACAATCAGCCAACTTATCAGACCACTTAATAGTTTTCAAAGGGTAGAAATTTGATTTAGTTATAGAGTAGAAGTAGCAGGGCATACTTCACAGCTTGTTCTGGAAAATATTTCCCAGGCTGCCTCTGTCGAAGTGTGTGCAAGTCTCCTCCTGGGCAGAACTCCATTACCAGACACGAGAATTTATCAGTCTCAAAATGGGTGTATAATGTTGGAAGAAATGGATGATCAAGGCATTGCAATATCTCCCTCTCAGTCTGAGCCCTAAGCAGCTTCTTACGACTTGCCAGAGATGCCTTGTCCATGACCTTCATTGCAAAATAAGTCTTTGTTCCACTTAACTCTGATAGATATACGCTACCAATATCACCACAGCCTAACCTCTTTAGTAGCCTGAAATGGCTCAAACACAGAACAATATCTCTAGCTCGCACCATTTGAATTGCTTCCCATCTTGAATCATTTGCCTTATGAGGCTTTGTGACACTACTACTCATGCTGCTACATGAGCTCTCATCACTGCTTGTACTGGCCCTGCACATACTACTCTTTCCACTCTCTGCAAAGTCGGCTCGGTCACTAATCTTAGCACTTCCACTGGTCTTTGTGACACTGCTGGTACCATCACTGATTTTAGCAGAAACAAAGCTATCATTTGCAATGCTCCGCTCGGAGATTTTCTTATCTTGATCTTTACCTTCCAAGCTCATGGTCCCATTCAATTGTGGCAATTGCACTGGATCTTCTTGTTGTACTGGTTGTTTCAGACAACCAGAGGAAGTATGCATATCTTTAGATTCTGGAGAAAGCACAGTCTTCAGAGGAACCTTATCTGGTAAAGGATCGACAGATCCCTTTCGTTGGTGATTTGGTTTTTGGTCTAGTACCTTTGTGGCAGTTTGTTTTAGTATGCTCTGATTTACAGATTTTGGCATTCTTTCGGGTGTGGTAGGCTCTGATTTGCTTGGCTTAGGAATCTGCAAAGGCGAAGGCTTACAAGAATTTGGCTCTATTATCCGGTTAGCAGGTGTTTTGAGCTGTTGTTCAGAGCAAGTTTGGGGAACAGTTTTTGAATCCATTGATCTAAAAGCTGAATTTGTACATTTAGCAGGTTAAACCAATCCATGAACTCTCAGTGATTTCAGGAAACGCATGCAGCATTCTGCTGAAGAATCAAATGCCTTGTTCTCCATCTTTGATAGATCTATGCATGGGGTGCTCCACCATCAGATAAAGTTCATAACACTATGAATTGTGCAAGAAAGAAAACAGACCTTGCAACCTTCCTATCCATGATAATTAACAACATATAAGTAGCAAAGAAAGGGAAACAAACATAAGAAAAATGTGGCTTAAAAAATATCCCAAGAGATCAGGAAAGCAGAAGCTACATGCTCAAAACATGCGCCCCCCCCCCCTCCCTCATTCCAGTAACAAACCTAACACTTAGAGGGAAAAACCATGTTGATCCATCGATCAAGATTTAAAATGCAGAACAGACGGATGCACCCAATAACTTCACCATGATACACAAGAATGAAGTATTTATGTAACAAAAGGTGATACACAATTCCAACCCACTTAGTAGTATAAGATCTTGAGAACAAAAGAAATAAAGGTATCTCCAACAATGCACCAGTACACAGATCAAATATAGTTGAGAGGAAGGCCACAAGGCATCTACCTAAATCAACTAAATAAAGGGCTTAAAGAAAGTAAAGATCATGAAAGCAACATCAAGATACCATCTTTCCACAACAGAGAGGGAGGTGGACCATGACGTACTTAAAATAAAGGACTTCTTCTCCAACAAAGAGCTAGATGCAGCCTGGATTACTACATCCACACCTTTATATAATGCTTTTTTCCAGGAAACCCCAAAAACCCAGTAGCCAAAAAGATCAAAAAAATGTGAAAACTATGATTCAACGTCCAGGGGTCATGCCAGAGACATCAAAATGCGTCGTTTCTCCACTGAAAGGCAACAAAAAACCAGAATAACACCTAAGAAGGACCTTTCAGCAAGCCCAAATAGCAAGAGGGAATATATGGAGAGTCATGCAGGTCCTAATGGAATGTTATTCCCTTGAAATCTCCAACCCCTGCCTCCAAAACATTATGACAGATCTAAAAGGCAAATCCAAACCCTAACACAGATCCAACTCCCTCACACGGAACCAAAAAAGACAGAAAATAGAAGTAGTAAAGGAAGATGGGGGTGAAAAAATCAAAACAGAATGAGATAAAGGGAGGACAAAAGCATACCCTCTCCCCAAAGATCACAACTTTAAAGCTTCAGTTTGACAGACGGGAAGGTAGGCTGTAGGCCTTCCTCCTACCAGTATCCACAAAGAAGAGAAGGAAAGGGGGAAAGGAGAAGAGCTGAAGAAAAAGGGAGGGGAAATAAAAAAAAAATTAAGGGGGAAGTTTTAGAAAGGTGCTGGGGCAGCGTGTGGGCGTTGGATGTGGGGTTATTTGTATGTGCGGTGCCCAAAGAGGGTGTAAAGAATAAAGGAGTCAAGGCTAAAACTAAATATTTTCTCATAAATTATTTCAATATTTTTTTCTTTTGTCCACAGGCCCATGAGTGAGTTAACGGCAAATAGGGGAGCTCTCCCCTCCCTCCCAAAATCCCACCCTCACTCAGTCACTTGTCTCAATGCCCTTCAAATTTACCCCCCAATCCCCAATATCTAGGTGCAGTTCCCCATAGCCCCTTTAACTCCCCCAAAGAAACTTTTCTAGATAACATACATTCCCTCCTTCACATCACCCCCCTCTCATGTCTTTATTACCTTGCTAAAGCCCAATTTGTGATCTTTGGAAATGACAAAAACGTCCTTTGTTCGATCGATTCTTGTTCCCATTCCCATCAACCCAATGCTTTTTGGAACTTGGATAAGAATCTATTAGTAAAGATGGACACTTTCTCAGTTCAGATCGCCCCATGCATTCTATAGTTTGTACTAGAAATCAAAGTGGCTGAGAGGCTAATAATAGTCATATGGCAAAACCAGAAGGCTAGGTCGGGCCGCCTGATCATTGCGTGAAGCCTGTCGGAGGGGAGCCCGAGGGCACCAGACAACTACTGAATTTGATTTACTAATGATGCAGCTCTGTAGAGCTTAATTGCTATGGTCACATTTCGCAGTGACGGTGGTGTGTGGAGATGACTTGTGATGTTTTTAATCAGGCATTGTGAGCACCGGATTTGTTTCAATTGCTTCTGAGGGCATGCAGGTTTGGAAATTATTGTCATGCTAAGAAGAAATAGTCATGCAAACATAATGGTTGTGGGGCAACGACAAACCTGCACTTTGGTGCTGCACAATCTGCAGCCAAATCAGCTCAGCCAGCAGCATCTGTGGCTCTGGTGCACATTGACCAGAGCTTCTTAATTGCCATTAAAAAGAGAGAGGAGGAGGGACTAGATAGATAGTAGAGAGGGAAGGAGAAGTTCAAACATGGACAGGGGCA
Organism: Phoenix roebelenii; assembly: GCA_025769935.1. Classification (NCBI taxonomy): domain Eukaryota; kingdom Viridiplantae; phylum Streptophyta; class Magnoliopsida; order Arecales; family Arecaceae; genus Phoenix; species Phoenix roebelenii. Next base: position 15,620 of record JAOXJJ010000272.1, on the reverse strand, counting down.
TGAGTGTGAGATTTGCTGTGCTATGCTTAGTTGGGGGGTCTATTTACCTGTAGAAGTCTCCCCCTTGGGAGCATGTGGGACTTTTTGTAGCTATCTAGCAGCAAGATTCATGGAGGGTCCCAAACTGACAAGATCCTGATTAATGATGGAGCCCATCCATCAATGCCGCAGTGGACTCACAGCCATTGAATTCCAACATTGGGATAATGTTTGGGGGATGTTGTGGAAATAGGAAAACAGAGAACAAAAAAAGGATTTGCCTAGATTAATTAAGTATGCTTCCATATTCCTCTGAACTCAATATTGTGACTTCCTATAAATTATGCTGTTTATTACCTCATTAGAAATCCTGATTGCTTCTTTCACTAATGCCAACAGAAACGTCGACATTTGAGGTACATTTCCAATTAATCTCACATGTATTTGCTTCACTTTTTGCAATTATGAGTACCTTCTAAATGCCAATTATCGCTATCAGCTGCGACACAACATCTATTATTGTTCAGGTCATAATATTCTGTCAGTCCTCCCAAGTGTTTTCATCCTGGCTAAGCAGTCGCATTCAACCCATGGCTTCCCATCTGCTATATTCTCCTCTCCTCTTCTTTCTTTTTTTTCTTTCTCCCCTCAATGTTCGATGCTTTGAAGTGGTCCTAAGTCGCAGCTGAAGGCAATGGGATTTCTGAAAGGTATCTTTTAGGGATTAGGTCAATGTTAGGCAATTAAGCATGCTTAAGTGCCTAACTCCATCCTTCAGAGTAGAATATAGGGATAATTAAAAGGGCTATATCAGCCAATGATGCCTCCAACAAGGTCATGCAGAGAGCCAATGCAGCATTGTCCAATGAGGGCGGGACCAGCATTAATCTAATCCTTTCTTTAAGAAAACACAACAAAACCCAATGAAGCCTATGCATAGGGCCATGAGCTAAAGCACATGGAGCTCTCCTTGGTAGGCATCTCCTAAACCTCTTCAGCAGTGTAAAGCTCCAAAGATTGTGCCATTAATTAGTCTCCTTTCCTTTGTTCTACCTGGAGGGTGCTTGTGCATCGCACGTGATAGATAGGAAGCATTATGAGAATGGATGATTTTTAATTTAGGATCCAATATATATGATACATTAGGTACAGACCTTCTAAGAAAAGATTACGGGTGTAAGATGACGAGCTTGCAGCTCATTAAGAAGCAATGGACTCACAATCAGATGGTGGTCGCACTTACGAGCTCATCGAGTACTAATCATGCCGCATGGACTCACAATCGATGGTGGTCGCAATTAATGCTAATACAAGCCACTTTCAAGAATTGCATTGCACTGGTGATCACATCAGTAGTGTGTATCGAGCATGATAGGATATCAGACATTGATCAAATGGCAATGACTGAATGTTAGGATAGGGATGCACATGGCTCAAAGCTTGGATACTGCTAAAGAATTGCAGGAAAATCTACAGTAATTGTTTAAATGGAAAGATGCCCAAATGACAATGCAGCTTTTGGCAGAAGACCTGCAGGGAAGACATGTAGTTGGATTCAGGCATACGTGCTCTAGAATAAATTACAAACAGAGGCCAGAAACATGCAAATTAAATAAGCTTAAACAAATATATTTGAAGATTAGTGCGGTTGACCGCCTGCATCTTCCAAGGTGGTGCTTACATGATCTCAATAATGATAGTTAGATCAAGATCAGAATTACTGCCTGCTGGGTTCGTGGACCAAAGACCCTTGGAGCAATTAAAAACCGTTAAGAAGAGTGTAATTGGTATCCCATACACCAGTTTTGCTTATTAACATCGTTATCTTCTTACTGCTTGACTTCTGTATTTGATTTTCTATAGGGACTTCATGTTATTATTTACTTGTCCAGAACTAGTAATTTTCTATAGGAACTTCATGTTAGTATTTACTCATCCAGAGTTATCATATAATTGCAATAGTTTGTCCATGAGGACTGTAATAAGGTCCTTAGGGAACAGACTTGGCAAGACAGTTGCAGTAGCTTCTTATCATCGATGAATGAAAGCTCGCCATGGGAGTTTGGAGACCCCATGATCACATTCCAATTTAAAACCTGAAACTCCCAAGGTAAACTTCCAGCGGATTGTATGAGTTAATGTTGAGATGCATGCATCTGAATGAAAAAGATATGTGCAGTGACAGAATGAAATGGAAGTGTAAACATCTAACAAGAAAAAATTAAATTGCATTCTGGGTGCAAATGGAATTTAGAAACAGAAAGAATTTGGAAGCAGTCAGCAATCGTGGGCTCGGTTTTCAGATTTCTGCAGCAAGAAAGCAAAAGCCACCGGGATGTGCCAAATATGTCAATTTGTTGTCCTCAATTCCGTGGCAGTACCAAATTATAGAGTGGATGCAGGTTGTAGCAAGTCCCACATGCCCTAAGGTTATCTTTTAGCAAGCTTTGTTGCACGACGTAAAAGACAGTTAAGTGTTAATCGATCAATATGAGAATGTGCATGACGGAATACAAGCAGACCATGACTGGCAATGGCAACAAGATGAGTGCATGAATTACATTCGATGGTTTGAATTTTTAATTTTTAAATCGGACCATAATCACCTTCAGGCTTTTTCTATCAGAGAAATAATTATTATATCAGCTTACAAAAGATCACCTGGATTGATGGAATTGCTCTCAAAAAGATTGTATGTAACCCAAAATAAAATGAAAGGAAAGAAAAATAAAATGAATCACCTTCAGCAATGAGAGAAGCAACCCTAATTAGGTTGTAGAAGTTAGCCATAATGGTTTTGGACAAGAACGAGATCTCATGGCGTTGTAAGTACAACCAGATAGAAGTCAAGAGATTTGGAGGCAAGATGTTGGCATACTGTATTTGTTGTTGTCTTTAGAATTTTGAGTTGTTGAGCCAAAAGACTTCTGTAAATTCTTGATACAAGTTTTGAGAGTTCTGGAAGATGCCCAGATCAACACAACTATCAGCCACCATAGTGCAACTTTTGCTGTTGATAGGGAGGGAAAAGAGGTGCAGTTTAACTGCAACTCTTTTCTGAATTTACATATACATCTTATGTTTGATGCAGACCTCTACTGTCTATGACTTCACTCTAATTAGTAACTACAGTTCACCACAAGACTATTGATATGCATTCCCCAAGTTACAGTGAAAAACCAAATGACTTAGAGCTTTACATAGCTTAATTTAACAAACAGAAGCATGAATGCCAAATTAAGAAAAAAAAAGATGATATGTATCAAGTTATATTGCATTAAAAAAAAACGTTTGAGTCATTCATAGATTGTTTCAATTTAGATTTACTTCAATTAAATTTCTGCGAACAATTTGAGTATATTTGGTGCATTACATAATATGTTCAATAAAAAAAACTTCAGTTTGGCCACTGTTAGAGCTGATATGTACATTATTTTTGAACTGGATGATTTTAGCACTGTATCTAAGAATCTGATCGTTCACAAGTCGATCTCTTGTGCTGCTCATGTATGCGAAAAGCTCCAGACACCAGAACAAGCCTCCAGCTGAAAATTGGGAGGGGTAGAAGATATGTAAGTATGAACTTACAGCAAATAGTCACAACCAGCTTATTTATTTATCAAACATCACGTTCAGCATGCTTTTCGTATCATGTAGCCTATTATCCTTAGGCTATCGATCATCTTTGTATAAGTCCAACCATCTGATTTGCACCCCTTTGACTCCATCAGTTTTACAAACCTACAAGCATCACCAAACTTTCCCTGCTTGCAATACCCATCGATCAATGCAGTGTAAGTAAAGATATTAGCAAACAAGCCATTCGTAAACATGGCTTCAGCATCCTCAAGGCCAATCTCCTTACAAAGCTTATGAATCATCATTGAGTATGTCCAAGCATCAGGCTTACACCCCTTCAATTCCATCAGCTTCATAACCCCCAAAGCAGCCTCTATGTTTCCACATTTAGAGAACCCATCGACTAAAGCATTGTAAGTCGTGGTGCTGGGAACCAAACCTCTACTACAAATCTCATTCAGCAATGATTCAGCAATCATCATTGTGTAAGTACGCGCACTCAGGCAGCATCCGTCATCCCCCATCTTCAAGAACAGCACAAAATCTGTCAATCTGATAGGCCTCTCAGAGCCCATGGGCACGAATGGTGTATGAGACTTCATTCCTCTGGCAGCCCAACTGCGGCATCATCACAAAGACCCAACAAGCCCTATCAAAATTTTGCAGTGGCCTAGGATCAAACAATTGTACGTAAAAGGTGTCGGCTTCCCATCCTGCTTCCAATAAGTATCTTAAGTACTGCTTTGCCCCAGCAAGATCTCCTTCCTTTTGGTAGGCCTTAATAATCGTACTGCATGCAACGAGATCCAGAAAAATCCAATCTTTTACAATCTGCTGGTGTGAATCCTTCATCTCATCGGCAATTGAGCACCTCTCGAGGGACCTTGATAGCATGTTGTAGCATCGGAGAGACAGCCTGAACTGGATACCGCCAGCTGCTCGACGAATGGCTCTGATGGAATTTATGGCGGAACACATCTCTTTGACAGGATTGCATGACTCGCCCATAGAGACGATGATCTTCTCGGCATTAACGGGGATTTTGAGCAGAGGAGGTTACCAAGGAGGGAGGCATGGGATTCTACGGTGTGGCCGTAGCCAGGCCACCGGCCAATCCAGTGGAAGAAGGCGAGGGCGGTCTGGGGGTCGAGGGGGCTGGTAGTGAGGCAGGGGGGGCCATCTTTCAGGGAGAGGCTCCGGCGCCAGCGCCGACGGGAGAGGATGGAGCAAAGCTGGGCGAGGAGATGTGAATGCGGTGTTGGGATTTCTAAGCTTAGGGTTTCCGGGACGGCGGCGGCGGCGGCGGGCGAGGAGGAGGGAGAAGAGAAGGGCCGCCGGAGGAGGTGGAGGGGGACGGGGAAGTCAGAGGGCTGGAAAAGACGGACGGTGGACTCACCGGCGGTCATGGAAGCAGTTCATCTTCTTATGGGCGGTGGGTTTTAAGGTTTCGAAGCGTTTGAGGGTCGGCGCAGCTCGCGGAGCTGCGGCTGCCGAAGAGGAGCTGTCTGAGAGAAATATATGGAGAGATGTAATGATTGATGAGCAAGCAAACCAGGTGACGGCCGGAGTGATTCCCTCGCAACTTGGTTTTGTTGAGCCTGAATGTCCCCCATTTTGGTGCCAAGGACTGGATTCAAGCCGCTAACGTTTCTATGAAATACCGTTACCATATTACATAAAAAAATCGCTGCATCACATATATCACATTGGACAATATCAAATCATAAATGCAAGCAAAGATGTATTTATTTAAAACAAAACAGATTGGACATAATTTATAGAGTAAATTGTGATAAATACATTAGTGATAAAATCTTTCTGCTCCTAGTTGCTATATTTTCTTACTTCTTTCTAAGAAGGGGAGAGAGAGAGCATTCCAAGTCAAAAGAGATATATTTATGAGAACAACCCCTTTGAAAGTGACCATGAACCAAGGTTCAGCTAAGATGGACAATGAACATCCAATCAGAATTCCTTTATAACATTATTTTTTTTAATAAACACAAAAATCTAAATTTGAAGCAAGAGCAGGAAATATTTCATTTGTCAAAACTCAGCAAAATTTTCAACCAAATATTCCTGAACAAATGAGTTGAAAACAGTGAGGAATTAGAAAACTGCTTCCTAGGTCTGGAAGCCTAAATATCAAAGTATCCGACCACAAAGACCTCCCAGGTCGCTCACTCTTGTAGGCATATAACTACAGGCTTTACACCATTTTAACCCAGCACAATCAAACATTTAAGAACCTACCAGTAATCTCTACAAGAACAGGACCCACCCCTGAAACAATGGAACCGGTTTCGATCGCGGACAACGATCTCTCTATCAGCTATCTCAGATATCAACTTGAGAGCCGCATGGCAATCACTACAGACCCGGAGGTTCTTCATGATCTTAATGGGTGTCCCGGGTGGCGTGCTCATGAGTCCAAGGACAACCGCCAGCTTCTCACTATGCCGATACAAAACCTGCTCCTTCTCCCCCTCGTCCATATCAAGCAGCACTACCGAGGTGTCAGGGACGTACCCTCGTTGCCTCAGTTTCTCCAGCAACTCCTCCCACCTCCTGTAAATCTCCTCCGCTCGAGGGTGATCGCTCTCCCCGGCCACGAATTCATGAACCGCACCATCCAAAGCGACCGTGCTCCACCCCGGAGTCTTCTTCACCCCTCGGTCCCTCATCAAGCGCCGCATCCGTGCCACGTCCTCCCAACGCCCCGCGTCGGCATAGATGTTCGATAGCACGACGTAGTATCCATCATTAAGGGGGTCCAAGACAGAAAGGTGCCGAATTGCCTCTTCTCCCATCTCGATGCTCTTGTGCACTCTGGCTCCTCCAAGGAGAGCTCCCCACACAACGCTGTTGGGTTCCACCGGCATGTTGCTTATGAACTCATGAGCTTCCTCGAGGAGCCCCGCGCGGCTGAGGAGGTCGACCATGCAGCCGTAATGCTCGATCTCGGGGGTTATGCCATAGTCCCTGGTCATGCTGGCAAAGAACCGCCGGCCCTCCTCCAGCAAGCCCATGTGGCTACAAGCATGCAGGAGGCCGACGAAGGTGACGGCATTGGGCTGGAAGCCAGCCTGAGTCATCCTTGAGAAGAGCTCTAATGCTTCCTCCCCCTGCCCATGCATCGCGTGCCCGCCGATCATGGCGGACCATGACACTACGCTCCGCACCTCCATCCCGTCGAATACTCTCCGAGCAATCTCCACACACCCACACTTGATGTACATGTCGATGAGCGTGTTGCAGACCCGGATGTTCTTTTGGAAGCCGCACTGGTCCGAGTATTCGTGGACTCGCCTTCCCAAGTCGAGAGCCCCCAGGTCGGCGCATGCGGCGAGAACTGCAACCACGGTCACCTCATTGGGCCTCATCCCGGCCGCCTCCATCTCGTGGAACAGGTGAATGGCCTCGCGAGGATTCCTGCACTGGACGTACCCAGCAATCAACGCAGTCCAGGACAGGATGCTGCTCTCGGGCATCGAATCAAAAAGATCGCGAGCAATCTCCATCTCTCCGACCTTCGTGTACTGGGTGATCACGATATTCCAAGTGACAACATCTCTCGTCGGCATTTTATCAAACAAGAGCCTCGCAACATCCATCTCACCGCAGGAAGCATACATATGGAGGACGGTGTTGAGGAGGAAGAGATCAGAATGGAAGCCGAGCTTCTCGACAAGGCCATGAACGGCGCGGCCGAGGGGCAGGGCGGACAATTTGGAGCAGGCCTTAAGGACGAAGGAGAGGGTGAAGGTGTCGAGTGCGATATCGGAGCAGCGAAGGCGCGCGAAGAGGGCGAGAGCGTCGAAGGGGGAGGCCGAGGAGGCGAGGGAGTTGAGGTGGGTGTTCCACAGGACGGTCTCGGGCTGGTGGGCGGCGCGGTGGAAGATCTCGCGGGCGTAGGAGAAGGCGGAGGGGGAGGAGAGGGCGCAGACGGCAGCGACCTGGGAGAGGGGAAGGGTGGAGAGGGCGCGGCCGGATTTGATGAGGTGGGAGTGCAGCTGCTGGAGTTCGGAGGGGGAGGTGAAGTGGGTGGTGGGGAGGTTGGAGGGAGGACACGGGTTTGGGCCCTTTTGGTTGTTCTGAAGAGGGGGGAGCTGGCGGGAAGAAACGGTCGCCGACAGCATGGCTTCGGACGCTCGGAACCTTCCGATGCTAGAATTCGGCGGATCGGCAGATCCGAAATCCAATAAAGCCACTCTTGGATGCTGCTGGCGACACGGACTTGGATCAGACCACGTAGTTTTCAGGGAGATGCTTGGGGGAAAATATCTCCTTCTCGAGGTCCAAGCGAAGATTTTTTAAGAAAAAAACAAACTATTAAGCATTTGTATAGCAGACCCAGTTGAGTCATGCAGTCAGATTATTTCCTAGAGTCAGGTGTTTTGTTTGGAAATAAGGTTACAAAAGAAAAAAAAAAAATTGGTACAAAGTTCATCGTCTCGATATCAAAGCCCGTACTGGTGCTATATTGATACACTCAATATAAAATAGGTTCGACACACTGAAACTCAATACATCTTCCTTGACAAATTTCAATGCAATACTAATACAGCATATCCATACAACAGGAGACAGTACGTGTTGCCGCAAATCTCGAACTGACGTCGGAGCACAGCTAGGCTAACTCTGAGGTTGGCAAGAACTAAGCTAAACGAGGCAGCCGAGGTGCGGAAAGTTGATCTCCTCCGAAGATAGCCTGCAAGAAATCTGCTTGTCGGAGAGTTTTTGGTAGGGGACCACCGATGTCTAAGTTAGAATAGAGAAGCAACAGTGTGGAAGGAAGAATTTTTTGCAAAGTGAAGTTCTCTAAATAAACTGTACATACATGAGGACCCCCGGACTACCCTTCTATATAAGACAGTTTATTTTGTCATTACCTGATTTGATGCAACGTGCATTAATGGCCAGTTGGACGTTTACAATATAGAAGGCATACGGAGCTGATCGTGGGCCAATTGCAGTGCTGCCATAATTACCGGTTGCCAAAACTGTCAGTTTCTATCGGCACGTGCCGATTGGCTCCTCGGTTGTTATCAAACTTATTCACCTCAGTTTATACCGAGGTCAAGGTGGTCAACCTAATACGAGGTCGAGATATTGTTCACCTTGGTCGAGATGTCCAACATTTTTTTCCATCACTTGCCTCCTACTTTCGAGGCCAAGTTATATTTTAGTTCGGATGATGGAAGTCATATCATCATCCCGATCGAGGATAAGGCTTTTGGAAGAGAGCATTAATACATCGGTTGATCTTCTCGAAGCATCACCATATCTGGGCTATCCTGAAGGGCTATTAATGCAGCAATCCTGGTGAATTGCTCCCATCATATACCCAGCTGACTCGTGGTTGAATCCACTCGGATAGTCAAATCGTTGCTTCGATCAGGGTCGTCCATGCCTCTATATAAGGGTAACCCCCTCCCTCAGTTTGCTTTCTCGATTCATTTGCAAATCTTCCCAAGTGCTCAAGCTCCCGAGTGGTGTTCAGGTGAAGTTCCTCCTCTCCAGCACCAACGTCCTCCATGTTCCTCTACTTTCCAGTGGTACCCATTCTTGGCTACTCGGATTCCTTCCTTTGTTTTCTCCTTCATCTTTTCTCT
>JAOXJJ010000271.1:0-15935 GCA_025769935.1 Phoenix roebelenii | reverse complement strand
ACACAAGCATTAATAATTATACTTCAAGGTTTTGTGATCATCAAAATTAATCTTTAAATCAATCTTTGGGTCATCATTGCCTCTTCTTCCAAACATGTTAGAATTGTAATAGCTCTTCAAACATGGATATTAGCCTTGTCCATGGTTATTCCTCCATGCATAACATTTGACATGTAGGCAAGGGCAGGGATTATAGGGCAGTATATAAAGGCATTCAAAATCAGAAATATGAACATGAGCAAAGAAAAGAGATGGGATAACACTCAGCATAGGAACCCGTATACAAGGCTCTATCACAATACTAGTTTAATTTCCAATACCACCTCCAATATATTTTCATCAATATTTCAAATACACCCTTCCATGATCCTCCAAGGATGTCCTGAATCAATTTAGGACATGTTTGGTTGGAAGGAGTTAGACTCTGAAATAGGAATAGAAATGAGTGATTTACATTCCAGCCGTTTAGTTGGAGGGAGTCCCATTCCCATTCTGATTCTAGCAGGAAATGGAATGTCCCAATCCCCCAAAATCCAATCCCACCTCTCCCCTAGTATTCAAATCCCATTCCCATTTCGATTTTGATTCTAATTTTGGTCACGAACCAAAGGTCTCAGAGGATATGACCATTCTGATTCTGATTCCAATTCTGAATTCGGTCGCAAACCAAGCGCGCCCTCAATTCTTTCTTGTATGAATATTAATATGGCTCCTGATTGTTCCTCCATGTGCGACATCAAGATGAAAACAAGGGCGAGGACTATAGAATGGTATGAGAGAAAGCATCAACCTTATAAACATAAGCATGAGTAGGGACAACAATGGGGAATAACTTACCACAGAAACCTCGAAGAAATGGTCATAACAGGGTGATGGACGCACAAGAACACACATATATTCAAGCAAGTAGTTTTATCAAGATCCTGAATCAAGATTATTAGATCGCACCATTTTTCGCATTCCTCTAATGTCCTAGTAGCATCAAATCATGAAAAGAAAAATAGTTAGAAGTAAATTATAACTGCAGCCACCCATATAGATTTTTATCTAAGGATATTTCAGTATAAAAAGAAATGATAAGACAATTGTTTTCGATCATATATTAGTTCTCAGATTTGACTAAACCTTATGGTGAAGTTCTTGTCCGTATACATCAAAATCTGAACTACATTGATACCATGTCCACATTGTGAACACAAAAGGCTCATTTCCTGATTTTGCACCAATATCTATTTCTACTTAACATCTGCATATCACAGGTCAGCAGACACTAATGAATGGTGGCATGGTGACGCAACTAGTTTCCAGACAACAAGCCCTAGGTTAGGTCAATTGTGGACCCAAAATAGGCTGATGGTCCAAAAATATGGGCCTGATGTTTGCTAATTCTCAATAAGGGCAAATTAGTCCATCTTTTCTTACAACTTAGTTGAGAGAAATCAGAATGTTCCAACCAGTTACCTTGGAAAGAATATCATTTTTTTTCCAATATATACTCAGACTTTCTGAAATCTTTACATACATTTACTGATTAGACTGATTAATTGCAGATGGCCTGAATGGATTAAAAATGGTCAATAGGGTTTCGACATAATTGTTTAAGAGAGGTTTGCTCTGGTGCTATAGGAGAGATTCAGTTGTTTGAAATGACACAAAAGGGTAGGTATAGATCCTTATCCTTTCCCTCATGTCTCTTAGTTGTTTGGAAATTGAACTGTGTAGAGCCACAGCACAAACTTGGTCTCGGAAATGCTGTTCTTTTTGCAGCATTAGAAATATCCCTTATAAATATCATTCTCCTATATAACCTCAGTTTCAGCTCTAATGTTGGAAATTTTTAATTAGCCCTAACTCTAAGAATTTTTCTAAAAACAATACCCCCAAAACCATCGAAACCTCCCTCATATTTCAAGAAGACCATAATATAATGGTATCTGTCAAATATTTTGAACCTAACTCAAATCATTCTTGCAGTCCATGGATAGCCACATTTAATTTGTCCATATCTGAATCAGAGAAAATGGGTGACAAAAAAACCAAAGAACCACCACTCTCAAATCTTTAGCATTTGCATCAAGATATGCATAATCTCCATTATTTGTGGGCAACATCATGTGGCTGTGCATCTCCTGCAATTCTTGTAAAATTCAACTGAGAAAGATTCCCACCTAATTAACAGTTTGTCAAGAAGTCATGCACCCTATGATCTTCCAAATCCTTTAAAGTCCAGCAAGAACTATGTTGCCTGCCAGATGGATATGTAAAGCACCATTATTCTGACAAGCCATCTTTTACCTACTTAACAAAATTTCTGAGCTACTAGTTGCTGCACGACATGAACTCTATCATTATATCAAGAACTACTGTTCATAAAAAGAAACTAGTTCAGAGAAGAATTTCTTAATACATTTCAACATGTTTAAAGCTCACAACCTTTTCAGACAATAGGAAAGTTTATCAGTTGATTATAAATTCTCATTAACTATCATCTACTGCAACGTTAGTTATGCAATAATATGTTATCTTCCTTACATTCTTGGTTCCCAACTCATAATCACTGAGTCAGAGTGTGAGAAAGGTAATAGTGGACATACTGATATTTAAATAGCCATGTCCGCATAAGCATTCATAATTTGACCACTTGCTTTTTTTCCCCTTGCTTATGGGGCTCAAAGGGGGGTAGATCTTAGACAAAGTGCCCAATAAAAAAATTTAAACAAGAAACTAATATAGCCCTTAAGGGTATAAAGCCAATAAATAATAATTACAAGAACTTGGAACCTCTGTTAATTCATACAAACTAATTTCAATTTTATTTCTTAAACAGCAAACTAGACTCCTTTTTATGTCTTGTTGGTCTTCTGGGAAAAGTCTTGAGCATGATATTTTGGGCAAAGATAGCATGTGGAATTGGAATGTTATCCTGTACAAGAATTTTTAACTCTTGCACATACTCCAGCCTAAGTCCTGTTAATGGCCAAATATGCCTGCTCCCGGCTTTTCTAGGAAAGGTTGCTTTTAAAACATCCTAAAACATGCTCCCAAAAGAGATACTCTCCAAAATCATTAAACAACTTACTTTCTGGTCACTGTTTAAACAATTAAAACCAATGAAACCTAAGCACTTCGCTCTGAACATCATATACTGGCAGCACAGTCAGCTAATTTCAAAACCATGGTGCAAATCTCAGCATGAATTTTTTGACAAAAACCTAAGTTTAAATGCTAGAATCTTGTTTCTAAGGTCCACGACTCCATAACTGTACTCGGATAAGGTGATAGAAAACATTTGATGAACTGTTTATTCTTCCTCAAGCTTCAGTTGATGTTTTATGAATCTTGGACTAAGCACATAAAATTCAAACCCTATCCGAGAAAGAGATTTATTGCAGCAGCTAATCAGCAAATGATAACAAGACAAATCCCAGATCATTCAAACTAGCACCAGCAAACGAGGAGGTGAAAAAGGACAGAGGGAGATGAACCCATGTAACTCCATGTACCTGCAATCTATTGGAGTAGATAAGCAATCTGCAAAGTTACATGCAATATTCCTTAAACTTTCACAGGTTAGAGCAATGTGAATTTCTTCTTTCAATAACCCAGTATTTTTCAATAAAGTTTTATAAAGTGTCATTTTATTTTCAGAAAGTATCAATTTACTAAAGGTATTTGACAAAAGCAAATTAGCCTATGCATAAATTGAAGCTTGCCTATTGGAATTACTAAAGTGACTGTCAAAAGCAAAGCCATAACTAAATCTATGATTCATGAGAAAGGAGTATTTCATGGATAGTTGTTTAATCATGAACCGATGCAAAAAATATTTGGAGAGATTATCTGACACATACTGAGTTGACAAGCACACTCCCACTTTAGTTAATGTACATCTGTTGTTTTGATTCTCCATCTCCTACTTTAGCTAATGTTCATCTCTTGTTTTGCTTCTCTATCTATAGAATAATGTATGGCAGAGAACCAAAAGGCTAATTCATTAGCAGAAAGAGTGTATCATATGGGTAAGCCTCATGGATTCATGCAAGCATCTAGCCACACTAAGGCATGTGCATTAATATCATATAAAATTGATAGTTAGCTTGACTTAGGATGGGGTAATCCAACCTAAAGACTCAAGAAAATAACAGACTGGCAGCAGAATTAAATAGTCATCTAACACAAAAAACTATAAAACTATCAACTAAACTAATAATAAAAGGTCCCACTGATCATTTGAAAGAAACATATCATAAATGTAATAACCAGATAAGTTTTCACAGTTATTAGAAACTATAAGCAAAATGTGTCAACTTCTCCGTAAGAAATGAACAAGTAGTTGCTTTAAAAACAGGTGAAGTTACCTTATTTTTCTGCATCTCCATCATCTCTTCCTGCAAATATTGAAAAATATTAGGTTTAAACTTCATGTTTCCAAATATTAGGAAATTTAGACGATAAAAAACGATCTGTAAGTCAATGAAAAAATAATAGCAAACAGCACAAGGGTAATAATTTTAAATATGATGACCATCCATTATGACTTTAATTGATTTCATCTAAATCAAAATCAGATTTCCCCGATCATGCTAATCACCCCAGATCTTTTATTGTTAATTGAGTACAGTAGTGAACCCTCACAATTATCTCCATCTTTCACCTGTCCTATTTGTAATGAATGGCACAAAATTTGCATCCATTGTTGATGATATTAGGATCGATTCATAAACAGTAGAGGGCGTTAGATTCAATTGGATTGTGGATGGTAAGATTTTTCCTGATTTCTTTTAGAACATTTAGATAGAAGAGAAATATGAAAATTGAAGTATGACTCAACTATAAAGTAAATGAATAGAATATACATGCAACAACTCTAGTTTTCACCACATATGTAGCATGTGTAATGAAACGAGTGTTTTGTTTCATTATTCAAGAAATTAATATATTGTCTATCAATCTAATTATCCTTTTAGGTAGAATGTGTCTTTAAAAAAACCATAGACAAATCTTGTAAAAATACAAATGTTTGTGTCTTGTTTTGAATACCATGAACTCCAATAACAAACTTGTTAATTTTACTACTCAATACTTACCGGTGGCAATTAACCTAAAAGTGACATAGTCACATAAATTAGAGCCTACCCATGATTTAATATGTAATTAGCATTATCAAACTGGAACTATGATGCAAAGGAATGACTAGATCGTGAATCCGATCCAAGGATGGAATCCAAAATATTTAAGACTTTTTTGATCCACATTGTGAATGATAAGCTCCCAACAACAGTGTTTGTATATCGCTCCACATAACAGGCATTCAGGTGGGGACACAAATATGGGCCAACTAATGAGGTCTCGAGTTGCTTTACATTTTAAATGTATTTAGGAATTAAAACTTACAAGAGGGGATTTGAGAAGGATGAATCAAGAAGGGCAGCTCTCACATTATCAAGGAAAGGAGACTTTTGAGGGGCCTCGAGAGTTTATAAGGGACATAACAGCATGTAATAAATAATATAATAATAGACTGCAAATTATGGGGATGTTCACTGCCATATACCAACTATAATAGACTGTTGAAAAGCAAATAAGGATTCCTTGCATGAACTGATATGCTTGAAAATTTGAGTAAGAATGAGGACACACTAAGCAAACAAAAGGTACCTGTTTCTTCTGCAATTCCTGGTTTTGTTCTTTTAGTTTTGCTACTTCAGCTTCCAACTCCATGGTGTAAGCCTGAAACAAATTAAAACAATATTGAAGAAAAAATCTTAATACCAGAGTAAGAAAATTAAGCAATATAAGGGTTCAGATTTCGTCTACTTTGATAAATAATTAAGTAACCAGGTAGTTTCTCCAATGTTATACTCACAGTCAACGTAGTAATACTAAGTGTATAACCTGCATATGACATGGAATAACCATTACCATGTTCTGAAAAAGGCATCTACTTGATTCTTAATTATAGTTTATGCTTAGAAAAACTGAAAACCTGCTCTCTTAATTATGTGCCGACATTATTTTATGTTGCTACACCATTATAGATGTCAACTTTTGAACATCAAAGCATAGTAAAGTTGCTGAGCATTAACAAGAGAATATCTGTATTGACTAAAACCTCCAGTTAGGTTACTAACGTTTTACAAGAAATCTTTCAATAGGAAGAGGAGAAAACTGCTCCTCTCAGAGATTCCAAAACTTAAGATGAAACAGTATGTTGTTATGAAAGTAATGTCAATTAAGGTGAAAGCAGAAAGATCTAAGTGATAGGACACACAAATGCATGAAGTATGGCCTCTTAGAATGTATCATGTTCTGATTCAGACTGTGTAGACTATGTTGCAAGGTGCTTTTAAAAATAGAAGCATAAACTCATCAGATATTTACCAAAAAAAAATCTACAGTTACCAAGCATAACCTCACTACTATAACAAAGCATGAAATTTACATTTCTTCATCCAAATTAAGCACAGGCAAAACAGAGAAGTGTTGGAACAAAGAACCAAAACAGATAACAAATCATGCAATACATTCAAGCATCACCTAAGTTAAATAAAAGAGATGAAAGGAAAGATTACCTGCTTACGTGCGCGTGATCTCGCAGCAGACTCTCTATTCTTGATCATTCTCCTCTGCCTCCTCTCCACTACCTTCTCCACTGCCCCACCGCATTTCCTCCCCCTAAGCCCCCCAGAGAACATATATGGAACCGGGGACAGGGAGGACATGTTCCCATTGCCCTTGCTAAGCCCATCGGTTGACATCTGGTTCACCGGGGAACCCACAGCTGCAACTGTGACCCCAGCTCCCCCAACGCCCACCACCCCGGGCATCATGCCATTGTTCACACCGTGATCTCCAATCCCCATGATTCCACCCCCTCTCATCCCCTGTGGGTTCCCCAAATCAGCAGTATTTCCCAGAGGCAGAGGAGCTGCATATGGCCTCGTCCCAGTAGCCTGCATCGCTAAATTGGCACCGGAGCTGTTGGGAACTGTGTTTGTCACCACAGTCCCATTGCTCCGATCCATCTGAGGGAACCCGAGAGCAGGCACGGTATAATTGTTTGAATTCAACTCTCCATAAAACACATTGCTGTTAGTATTGCTGCTGTTGTTACTGCTGTTACCAATCGGCCTTGGCGCCCCTGGCTGAGTTACGTCCTCTCTAACAACTCCAGCTCTCACTAGAAATTCCTCGAGGGTCATCTCCCCGAGTGTCGGCTGCCGCTGCTGGTGGAGGCCCGTGCTGCCGCTCGACCCCTGGCCGCTCGCGCGGATTAAGTCCCTCCATACCTCGTCGACCGTCTTCTGGCTGAGAGTCCGGGGCAGCGTCAGCGAGCCCTGCCGCTGGAGGCCCATCCCGGCCACGCCGCCGTCGATGCCCCCGCCAGAGGCACCGCCGGCGCCGCCGAGTGCGGTGGCCATGGCCTGGCTCTCCTCGGCGGTCCAGATGTTCTTAAGGAACTCGTCCATGTTCATTGACCCGAAGTCCTTCCCGGGCCCGCCGAGCGTGCTCTGGAACTCGTCGAACGTCAGCGAGTATACCGACGGTTGCCGCGCCAGCGGCAGCTGCTCCGGCCCCGCCGCCGTCTGCCCGTCCGTCCCGTCCGACGACGATCCCATGTTCTTGAAATTCATCCTCGATCCCCTCTCCTCCGCTCTATAAAATCAGCAGATCCTTACTTACCCAACCACCCGATAGATGTACCCAAAAAAATATCCCCTGAATCACATCAAAATCCGCAAAAAGTAAAGTAAAATTCAGATCACCCGAGCAGAGCAGAGAATCTTTCTCGGACCACATGATCCAGGTTGAGTTAAATTAAGAGAAAAAAAAGAAACAATCATCACACCAAACTCAAACCCTAGCTCTTATCCATGGACTTAATCTACCCTCCACCTTCAACAGCTTACATGACGGAGAGGATTTGAAAAGCTACATATCTTGGAAATATTAGTTAAATTAACAGCTTCCAACACAGAGGTAAATTAGAAGCTAAGAGATCTTTATTGCCAAAAATGGAAAGGATATCAATTTTGTTATCCCAAATACTTCGAAGATTGATTTTTTCCTTTCGTTTTTTAAGAGTCGCGAGAGAGACCTGTGTTTTGGTGTTTAGTTGGGGGCGACCGCCTTGCGCTAGCTTGGCTTCCCGTATTGCTGCAGATCGATCACGGCGTGGGAGAGGCCAGGTGTCGAGCTCGGGGGCAGCGATTTATGGGGGAAGGGGAGCACCCAAGAAAAAGTAGAATAATGCGGGGCGTTGCAGCCGGGCACCGGCGACGTGGCGGGTTCAGAGACCGCGAGCGGCTGTGATGTGACCGCGCAGCCAATGGGAGCGCTATAGATGGAGCGATCACGGCCGTCGGTCTGGCGTCCCGACAAACTTCTTGGATGATCGGATCTGCAGTCTCAGTTTTTCATTCGCACCCGGATGACGGTGGGTGACGCGTGGATACATCGCAACGACGTCAGCAAATGAACGGAGAAAATGGATCGGAAATGGACACAAATATCATAGCACCTGGTTCTTCGGTAGGACTGGCGGGTGTTTTAGCTGGTGATTTTTGTAAAGGTATGTGAGTGTTGATTGGTGTCGGTTGGTAGAATTTAATAATGCTTAGACTAAGTTCACCACCGATGATTGGATCGCAAGTGCTCTGCTGCGGACCGGACCAAACATTTTGCCTGTGACCCGGGTTGAGTGGTTAACGACAAAGGGCAAAACCATGCTGCATCATTTTATTCCTTGCTTTTTGTGTCTTTTTTTGCCTTTTCCCGGTAATTCATCCATAACTTTGTTGCTTTGTTTTTGGCATAGGGAACTAGTACAATTCACACAAGTTGATGCGATTTAGAAAGATTGAGTCATTCATCTAATGCCAGGTCAGCATAATTGTGAACGACAAATCAAGCAAAATGGATAAAAATATTTAATATATGTTTGTAGCAAAAACATTGGTTGTCGGGTGATTTTTATGTAAATTTGCAATCTTTGATTTCCGGAATTAAAGTTTGTTTTCTAAGAAAAAATCAAATTTTAACATGGCCAGGATTCAAAACTTCTTGAAAATTAAAAATTTAATGGGTCAGCGAGTGGAGGAAAAAAAAAGACGAAAAATGTGGACACATTTTAAGATTACATCATATACAAAATATTAAATATATTGAGAGATAAATAAATTTATTGATTATGAGATATAATTTATACAAATTTAACATTCCTATTCTATACTCCTCATAATAAATATGCAGCAATACCGTATATGGACCCTATAAGAGAAAAATAAAAGAAAAATATTATCATATAGAAATAGATAATTCTATATGATATGCCTCAAAACTGTCCATAGCTGATATGGTAATTCGACTAATAAGAGCTTGTCATGAAGCCTTCGACCAACCAGTCAAAGTTCGTCATATGGCCGACTCCAAAGATGCACGGAGAGTTGTTCAAATTTCAAACTCTTCCCTTAGTTGGCAATAGCTTGGCCACGATCGTAAATGGTTTTCATAACCATGTGATGAATATACAAGATGCGTGAAGAAATACCTGCGTTGATCTTTGGGATGTGTAATTGGTTACCAAAATTGGTTGATTCGTACACTCGAGTTCCTCAGCAACGGGCACCAACTCTCACCTATATAAACCACTCCTAGGAGATCCTCCAAGCAACCGCTCTCAAGCCCTTTTATGCCCTTTCATGCCACTTTGGCAGTCTCACAAAATTTTTATTGTTCCTTGAGAGTCTGTTTGACTTAAGCATCAAAAAGTCTCTCGTCGGATACTCTCCAGTAAGAAGACTTCTCAGTCTTTATTGTTTCAGGTTGGATCCAGCATTGGAGCAAAGCTTCGAGCATAGTCTCCGCTGTCCAACATTATCTTGAGAGTGACTGGCATCATAACCATCACTACCTGAGCACAGCAGCAACCACATCATCATCTTGGAGATGCATCAAGATCTTCAACTGACCTCCACAGTCTAAGTAGTTGATAGTGTGAGCACTCTAGTAGCTCAGCTAGCTCGACACGTTAGTCGGATCAATTTCCAGCAGCAATAGATTGGCGCTAGAGGAATGGTTCATTATCCCACTATCGGAGGTGTCACCAAATGGCAAATAACTTGCAGCCATGAAATCTCGAAAAGCAAAAGCATCATTGTCAACTTACCAGCAAAATGCACCCATAGAGTCCGATGGTTGTCCACAAAGTCCTGGAAGGGCTCTGCCTCTACCGAAGCCGCAAGCACTACCAGCGGTTACTTCTAAGCAGTTCAACTGCTTGTACAACAAGTTTAGATGCTGATTACTATCGTCCAAACCTGCAGCAGACGATCACCAACAACCACTACTAGCAACAATAGGCTCGCGAGCCGAGTGACCATGGAGTCCCGATACAATGAGCCATCACTCTTCTCCTCGAAGCTCTGGGCAGGCTTAGTAGGTTCATCATTCTTGCCTTTGCAGCTCAAGGTGGGCCTTGCATGGTCACCACTCTCATCCATGGAGCTCAAGACAAGATAGGAAGCGTTGGTCATTGAACTCACAATCTTAAGAGGGATCGACACTATGCCATTCCTACCCTGCCGATTAGAGTGGGTCTCTAAGAGGGAGACCGACCTCGATCAAAGGATCGTGAAGATGGATTGTCACCTCGAGGCCTTAAGGCACAGCCACACTGAACTCAGGAACGACATTGAGTTCACCACCAAATCCCTATTCTTAGCAACAATTATGGAGGAGCTTCTTCCTCCTCCATTCAAGATGCCACAGCTTGAGACACACAATGGGACTTTTGACCTATTGGACCACTTAGAGAGCTTCAAAGACTTTATAATGCTCCAAAGGGCCACCGACTTAGTATCGTGCAAAGCTTTCCCAGCCATGCTTTGGAAGGTGGCCCAATTATGGTACACCAGGCTCCAACCGAATTCTATTCACTCTTTCAAGCAATTTCATTGGATGTTTACTATCCCACTTTATGAGCAGCCAGATGCAGAGAAAGGGATCAGACAATCTCTTCACCATCAAGCAGCGAGAGGACGAGTCCCTCCTAGACTATGTCAACCATTTCAAGATGGCTACTTATCCACGATCTGAACCATTGGGTTGCTATATCCACCATGAGGAGCGGATTGAAAATATCTCAATTTCTCTTCTCCTTGGAGAAGAGGTTTTCAAGAGAATATGCAGAGCTTCTAGCCCGAGCAGACAAGTACATCAATGCATAGGAGAATATGGCAGCTCGATGAATAAGAGGGCTCGAGAGGACCGTGAAGAGCCCGACAAAAGGCTAAGGAGGAATGAGGAGGGCTCCCACTGACTAAGGAGTCCAACTTGAAGATTTGAGAGGTACACACCTTTTAACGCTTCTCATGGATAAATCCTCATGGACATACAGAACCAAAGCTATGTGAAGTGGCCTTAAAAGTTGAAGCCAGTGGCCTAGAAAGACATGAACACATTCTACAAGTTCCACCAAGATATGGGCATGACACAAAGCATTGTCTACAACTCAAGAATGAGATCAAGGTCTTTATCCAATGGAAGAACTCGGTGAGTTTGTCAACAACTTGCAAGATTGATCCAATACTAGTTGGGCGCAGCCCACTTTTGAGATATAAATCAACAACTAGTTGACTATAGGGATCATCAACACCATTTCCAGCGGACTGATAGCTGGCGAAACAAGCTCATTTGCATAAAGGACCTATGCTCAGGTGTCCTAGACAAAGAGCCTAACTCCGAAGAGGCAAAGAACAAGCGAGTAATCATCTTCTTGGATATCAATGTCGAATGTGCGCGAACTCCTCATGATGATGCCATTATAGTTTCCCTAACTATCGCTAACATCAATGTAAAAAGAATTTTAGTAGGTAATGGAAGCTCGGTAGATGTCTTATTTTACGAGGCTTTTATTAAAATAAATTTACTTATTGATCTGTTGAGGAGGATCAACTCTCCTATGATCAGATTCACGAGAGATTCGATTCTCGCGGAAGGCATCATTTTCCTTCCAATAACAATGAGGCAAGCATCAAAGCAGACCATTATGATGCTCGACATTCTAGTTGTCCAAGTCTCCTCGGCTTACAATACTATCTTGGGATTGTCCGAACTAAACATCTTGAATCCTAGTCTCCACCTATGCACCTACTAATGAGGTTTCTAACTAGAAGCAGCGTGGGAGAAATCCGAGGTGACCAAGAAATGGAAAAAGCCCATGGAGACATTGCCTATTGGAGGCTTTGATGCCCAAGACGAGCAGAAAGAGAAGCATGGAGAACTGACCAAGGAACTCTTTCTAGTCCTCCTTGATGAAGCGGATCCGAGCAAGATGGTGCAGATCGAGGGCCACCCCAGTGAAGCTAATGGACTTCCTTCAAGCTAGTGTCAATATCTTCACCTAGTCAACCTCCGACATGCCAGGTATAAACTCTGATGTTATTGTTTAGCGGTTGAGCATGGATCTAATACACCAACCTATTCAACAAAAGAAGAGAAACTTTAACTCGAAGAGCCATTATGATATTGACGATGACATGGACAAGCTCCTCAATGAAGGCTTCATATGTAAAGTTGACTACCCTAATTGGATAGCCAACATCGTCCTAATGAAGAGGGCCAATGGAAAGTGGTGAATGTGTGTCGACTTCACCGACCTTAATAAGGTCTGTTCCAAGAACAGCTTTCTATTACCGAGGATCAACCAGCTTGTAGATGTTACATTGAGGCATCAAATGTTGTGCTTAATGGATGTGTTCTTGGGCTACAATTAGATTCAGATAGTACCCGAAGATGAGAAAAAGATCTCCTTCATCACTAACAAAGGACTCCACTACTACAAGTCTACCCTTCAGTATGAAGAATGCAAGAGCCACCTACCAATGCCTTGTCAACATGATCTTCAAAAACCAGATCAGCCTCAACATGAAGGTACGTTAATGACATGCTGGTCAAAAGCAGATAGGCAAAGCATCATGTGATCGACCTCGAGGAGGCATTTAGAACCTTGAGGGAATATCGCATGAACCTCAATATGAGCAAATGCACCTTTAGGGTTACCTCAAAAAAGTTCCTCAAATTTACTTGGATTTGTGATGATATAGCATGGGATCAAGGCCAATCAAGAGAGGATCCATGCTGTACTAGGAATAATGCCCCCGAGGATGAAGGAGGAGGAATAGCACCTAGCAAGTCGCATCACGACACTCTGCATGGCAAGATTTGCAAAAGGATGCCTGCATTTCTTCAAAGTGTTGAGGCAGTACAAGAATTTTCTGTGGTCCGAAGAGTGCCGAGCCACCTTTGACCAGCTCAGAGAATACCTAAGCTCTCCACCTCTGGTCACTAAATCAAGCCTGGGGAGATGCTTTATCTTTATCTTGCAGTTTCATCCTCGGCGCTAAGCTCAATTCTTGTTCGAGAAGAAGATGTAGTGCAAATGTAGCCTAAGCTTGAAAAGGCAACCTATGCTCTTATCACCTCAGCTAGGAGACTCCAACGCTACTTCCAGGCTCATTCCATCGCTGTGTTCACTAAATAGGTAGTCCAACTTGGGGAGTTTGATATCCATTACCAACCTCGACTAGCCATCAAAGCTCAAGCATAGTCCGACTTCATTGTGCAGTGCATAATTCCCAAAGGTGTGGAGGTTGGTGTAGAGCCAAAGGAGCACAAGCTCAAATATTCTCAGACTCTCCATGTTGACGGGTCCTCTAGCTCAAGCAAAAGCAAAGTCATGCATATATTTGCTAGCCGAATGGAGTCATAGCAGAATATGCCTTATGTTTTGGCTTCAAGGCATCCAACAACAAGGACATGTATAAGGCCCTTATCACCGATCTCAAGCTTTCCCAAGAACTTGGAGTTTGATGCCTAAAGGCTCTCAGTGACTCCTAGTTGATCATCAGATAGGTCCGAGGAGACTTTGAAGCAAGGTTCCCTGCAATGGTCAAGTACCCTCAAAAGGTCTAGGACATCCACTTCGCCTTTGAGGAGTTCAATGTCCTACAGATCTCAAGGTCAGATAATGCCAAAATTGACGAACTTTCAAAGCTCACCACCTCGAAATGCACCTCTACATGTTGACTTCAAACTGAGCTAGATCGATCTCCTTGTCGACCACCTTCAGGATGGAAAACGTTTTGAGGATAGGAAGAAAGATCGGAGGCTCAAGAATCTGTCCGCTCATTACATCCTTCTAAAGGGGGACCTCTACCAAATATTATTCATCCACCTCTCCTTCGATGCCTCTAACCTTCCGAAGCTAACTATGCTCTTCAAAAAGTTTATACCAGAATCTGCGAGAACCACTTAAGGGTATGACCTTAGCATACAAGGTATTACAACATGACTACTACTAGCCGACTATTCAGAAGGATATAGCTGACAACCTAAGAAGGTTCAATCAATGCTGGCGGCATGCAAGCATTTAGTGGTAGCCGATAGCCTGCTTATGTCGATCAGTGCTCCTTGACTATTCACCTGATGGGTGGATGGGCATCCTCAGACTCTTCCCACAGACAACCGAGCAGAGAAAAATTCTGATAATGGCCATCAACTATTTCACCAAGTGGATTATCACCAAGCCACTAGCCCAGATCATCAAGAGCAATGCTTGAGACTTCATCAAAAAGTTATTCATATGTCACTTCGACCTTCCTCAGGCAATCATCACTGATAATGGAAGGCAATCTGATCAAGCCAGCTTCAAGGAGTTTTGGGACAACCTTCGCATAGATTATCAACTCACTTTGGTCGATGTTGACTTAAAAAGTTTGATTTTGATGACACAAAATATTTGAGTAGGAAGTCTACCAATCAGTTGATTGAAGTGTACAAAAATGCTCTTGGAAAGCTAAGAAGATATCAAACCATAACTCTCAATGTAGAAGATTGAAACTCAAAATTTTAGAGTTCTACACAGGAGTCAACGCAAAAAACACTATGAGCTGACCCCTGAATGTCCACAGATAAAGACAGAATACTTCATCTTTGGGTAGTTTCAAGAGTCGGCCCCAAGATATATATGAGTCAACTCAGGCATGCTTTCATGAGTCGACCCCGAAAGTGCATCCTAGGTTCTTCGGTGTTTAGCATGCTGATTTTTTTTTTTTGAAAACCATGGCTGAACCTGATCGGGTTGCCTATGTACCTCTTCATATGGGGGATCAAGCCATACGTAGTTCTTTTTTAAGTTTCAAAAATACAGCGAAAAAATGAATCAAACAATTCAATTTATGCATACTTACAAGATCAAATCTAGAAATCAACATATTAAAAACACATAGGATTATGCCGGAATTGTTTAAACCATTATGCTAAAACTTTTATGCATGATTAACTACCAGATCTGAAACTTAAGAACTCCATTCCAATTAATCTTCGAATATCCGTCGAATGGATTCTGCAGATATTTCCGTGAGGAGCCCCAAAAGAGTGTAAAACCTTGGAAAATCGGATCTAGACCTTGACACCATAATAAATGATTAATGCTAGATCAATACCTTTTATGATGGATGAAAATTATGGATCTGATTCTTGACTTTGCAGCCACGCACACGAATGGCCTTTACGAGAAGTACACGCGAAGCCCTGAAGGATCTTCTTGATGCAGGAGCATCATCCTCATACCTTAGGCCATGGACATTGAGTCAAGGTGCATGAGAAAATTAAGTCCAAAAGTTATTTGAGTCCTTGTAATAAGTGGTTTAATCCACTATGGGTTAGTGTCTTTAACGCCTAGAGTTTAAGGCATCGAGTGGGTCATTAGGAATAGTCACATGATCGAGTCCCAGGGAAGTGAATTTTGTTTTCATATGCAGGAGAGAATTTCATTACTGCGGGTGGAAACTATTACCTTCTCACGCCAATAAAGGCTGTCACACATGGATAAGCCTTATCTGGTAAGTTGTTAGGAGAGTAATCAGGAGATT
>JAOXJJ010000267.1:383352-404064 GCA_025769935.1 Phoenix roebelenii | reverse complement strand
TGATTTGTTATTATGGACATTTATCATGATTATTGGACATTGCAAGGTTTGTCAATTTAAGAATTAGGTTTCTGCATATTGGTAAATTATTGTTCCGCTGCGTATTTAGGACTTTGAGACCTTATGACTTGAATCAGTCAATAGAATAAGATTTTTATTTATTCAGTTAAATTATTTTAGATTTATAAAATTGAGATGATTGGTGAAGATGCCTTGCATGCTCGTGGGGAGAGTTTCCTATGGGTGTGTGGCGGTTGGCGCGACTCCCGGTTCGCGATCTCGGGTCGGGGGCGTGAGCAATATTTTTCTTGTACCTTCTAACCAATTTTTGACTCTAAAACATTTGAATTTGGCCAAGATGGATAATCCAAGGAACACTAGTAAGATCTTTCCAAATGAGTAAAAGAATGCTAAGATCCAGTATTTGGGTGAATCCCAAAATGGATTTGTTGATTGCTAATGGCTAGCTGAATTCTGTTCTTCAATCTACCAGCTCATTAGATAAATGCTATATTAGGAAGCTAGCAGCGATCCCCAAAAAAAAAACAAAGATAGAAAAGGGGAAAGGATGTGAAGGAAGCATTGCATGAAAAAAATAAAGATAATGAATATGCATCCCAGAAGCGCAAAGATCCCAATACTAGAGATGTTGTTATATGTGAATGTCGATGTATTGATCCTAGACACTTTCTAATGTACAACATAACACAAATGATCATATAAGATGTGAAGAAAGATAATTGTGAGAATCCGTGTGGGCATGTGTTTAGTCCCATATTAGCTATACAATAGGTAGATATTAGGTACTTATACCGGACCAAGAAATCTAAATAATATCCTGCAGTTAGTCTTTCTATATGAGGTCCTAGGTTGTTACAAATGGTATCAGAGCATATGTGGCCCATGGCCTATGTGGACTAAGGGATACGGTTGCTCAAGCCTATTCGGGCTGACTATGGGCCAATCATGATGCTTGTGATTAGAGTTGAATAGATTTAGACCTTTAGCTTACCGAGGATATCAAAGCTTAAATGGAGGGAGTATACGAAAATTCATGCGGGCGTGAGTTTAGTCCCACATCAGTTACATACTAGGTATATCTAGGGTACTTATATCGGACCAAGAAACGAAATAAAATGTTTAGGCTAGCCTTTGTGGATGAGGTATTAGGTTGTTACAATATTGATTTGCACTTTTATTCCCACCGTCTTGTAAAATCGGAGTTCCAACTTTTGTGTTGCAAGAAAAATTAACATTTGATGAGCTACATAAAATGGGAAATATATGTATGTATGTATATATATTGTATATATAAGATTCTATTTTGGGTTGTAAACTCCTACAGATATAAAAAAGAAAAATGTTCAGACGAATGGGCTAATAATAATAGCTCAATTATATTAAACCTCATAAAAGGAAAAAAAGATTGATATCAAAATAGAAAAAAAAGCAATGGAAAAAAGATTCATATAGACCTTTTGAAAGCTTTACCTTGTTATGACATGATAGATAGCTCTCACCCCAACCACCTGAAGCCAACTGTTTTGACAACAGAAAGTCACAAGCTTTGCGGATGTAATCGCTATTGTCATAGGACCTCCCTGCAGCTACCAACCCCTTTATCCCGAACCATGTGGCATATGTGAAGCAGATGCCCCAACCACCATACCTGTTGGAAAATATCCATGTCACTTTTTCCAAAGTTAGACAAACCATTGGAAATATGACACAATATCTCACAAAGATTAATGCAGATACAAAGAATAATAATAATATAATGTGGAAATGAAATGCCCATGGAAAATAGGAAATAAGGAAGCAAACCAGGATCCATCAGGATTTTGCATCTTTTCAATGGCATTTGCAGCTCTTGTGATACATTTTATTATCTCTTGCTTACGATAGTCAGGGTACAATTTCTTAAAAATTGATAGAGCCTTAACTACTGATGCAGTGCATTCGACGTATCTGCAATATGAAGATTGTGTATTTGTAAGCAAGACTTTGGGGAATCATAACCCTAAAAATTTTATAGCACAAGGAAAGATTTGAGGAAATAATCCAAGAAAAATTTGCGATAGAATCTTACAGAATTTCAACTATAAAGTTTGCCACATTTTCGTCAGGATTCATCATCTGTAAGTAGAAGATTATGAAATTTGGAAGCAAATTCCAGCAAAAAAAAATTAAAAGAAAACCAAAAAGACTTAAGTTTCATAGTATAATCTAAATTAAGTTTGTGCATAACATTTGCCGTAAGGTTTCTTGACTAGCATTCAAGGAAATAGGCAACACCAAGTATGTAGGGGCCTGATCATTTATAGTATGAGTTACATACTTCCTCAACAATAAATTGATTGTCATCTCACACATGGCTAAGATTTAGAGTAAGTTTTTCAATGTGAAGAAAAAAAGAAGAGTTAAAAATGAGGGAATGCAATGGGCGCAGCATGTGTAACCATTAGTTATATTTCGTGTAAAACGTAGCACATTTTCACATTTCATTCAGCTAGCTAGAGTGTGTTGCACCAACAACACCATTTCTTTTCTTCTTCATATTTCCTTCTTTAAAAATCACTTTGATTTGTTCCGCTTTTATATTTTGTGTAACTAGCATAGATTACCGGCAATTCATGTTGGGAACACTTCCATCCATGTTTGCTTTATAATTCTGTACAAGAATTTGAATTTGTATAATACTATGTTTTTATCTTCCCTAATAGAGTGGAGCAAATAGTTAGGTAAGCCTGAGATCTTTATGACCCCTTTGTTGGAACTCCTCTGGAAATAGTGCTTTCCTTAACTAGCTCCTTATCTCCCTTGTATCTGGTCACATTTTTTAAATGAATTTGGTGGTTTCCTCAACCAGCTCCTTATCTAACTTGCATCTGGTCACAATCTTTCAATGAATTTGGATTATCTTCCATTGCCTTTGACTCTTGACTTTATAGGGTTAAATTCAACTATGTCCAGTAACAATGACTTCATAATTTTTTTTAACCTAATTTCTTTTGGGTATTTTTTAACACTAGTTGTAAAGAGAGAAAAATTAAGGATCTGATGAACTCAAGGACTTCATATGATAGTGGGCTGCATATGGGGTTCAAACAATATGTGACCTCCTAATCATTAGAATATCTCTTGCAGCCTTGTATAATGATCAATTATTTGTAAGCCCTTGCATGGTATGCTCCTCTCCTATCTGATCAATAACTTCCTCCATCAAGCTCAAGATGTACCAGCCATCATGCACCTTATTAGATGTATTGATTTCTAGAAGGATATCTTTTTATCACGGTATGTCAAAACATGATTCTTCTCTTGATAGGCCCAATCCAACAATCACACATCATAGTCAACCTATATGTGGGCCATTTGCTTTGAAAGGTTAATCTATTCCTCTAGTTCCTTCTTGTCCTCATTAAATCTTGCTATACATATATCCTTTGATCTTGGAGGATTGATACCATGACAAGTTTTTTAGATGGAACAAGTCATGCTACAGTAGTAGGTGTTGGAGGCAACATTTGTAGGTATGTGGCTCAAGCAGAATGACTATGAAATTGCTCTCTATACGTCTCTTTTCTTCTTCTTTTGCAACATCAAATCAATTCTCTACTACTTTGAGCCCTTGCTAGTTTAGACATTCGAATTCAGGTTATGAATATAGTGCCCTAATTGGTAAACCTTTGCTCTTCTTTCCCTTCTTGCTATTCAAAGTTTCAAATATGGACGCTATCTGATTGGCACCCCTATCAACTACCTCTTGCTAGCTAGATTCTCTGTAATCTGGAGTCACCTTGGAGGCCCTAAAACTAGAACCCGAATTATACTATGAGGGTCCAAACTACGAATTACACCTGACTACCTCCTTTCTCTTTACAATGTCCTTATACATATATATATATATATATATTAAAATAGAGGATATGCTTGTGTAAAGCTCTCCATTTGCCACATGGATAATAAGTTGAACTCTTATTTAATATAGTTCTTTATCAAAATATAGCAATAGATTATCATTAAAAAGAGCTTATTAGTTTATTAAACCAAATTAATTTAAAAACTTTTCATTAGTCCTACTAAATTAATATAGAAACTAATAACATTATTAATAACTATATTTGCTTAACATATGCTGAAATTAATATGAAAATATTTTTCATTATTACTGCACCCTGCCCATATTTTGTATTTTTATGATCATGATCTTACTTAAAAGTAAAAGTACAACCACTAATGACCTTGCTATATTGTATTTAAATATCCTATAGATGCATTTTTTTTCTATTTCTTACTATACATTGATTGGATCATGATCTTATTATTATATATTTTACTATATCAATAGATATGCATATAGCATTTGAAATTTGTATAGTGAAAGTATGTCTTTACATTAATATCAAAAATATATTCTAAATAGCATGAAATAAGATCAAGCTTGATGTGAAATGATACTAATAATATGAGTATTAATATTATTGGTAGAAAAAATTTATGAATATGAAAGCAAATACCATATTAAATTGTCATATTCATGTCTAGATTATGATATAGATTTTGTGATATGCTCAATGAGCTTAATGTGCAATAAGTATTGGCATATTGATAATGAATAATATTAATACTCAATGAGGCTCAGCTTATAAGCTCTTATTTAATATGGTTATTTATTTATCAAAATAATATATTTTTTGTGCAGTTAGTATGAATACTATATTATTTTGAAAAAGGAAAAAACCATATCCCACATATCATGTAGGGATGGTATTAGTGACTGACGTTTGTACATAGAGGCCCTTATGCAGAGTTTTCCATTTACCATGTTTAAGCTGGTATATATCGATGATGCTGGTACTGATGTCTGGAGTTTCTACTCCACCATTATTTTAAAGTTCATTACTTAAAGTATAATAGAAATTTAACTTTTGAAGTCTTCTATTTATTGTATTAACAAAAAGCTTTCTATTTACTATAATTCATTGTATTTCTATATTATATGTCAAAAATAGTTAGAAAAAGTATGAAGAACTTAATGCATGCACCGTGGTTATATGCTAATATATATACTAAAATAGATGCTCTGCTTGTTCAATGCTCTCTATTATTTTTTTATTTCATCATAATTTCTTTTTATTTGAGCAAGGTATCGAGACTCAACTGAAGTTTCAAAACCAAAAATCGGCAAGTCTGTTAGGAACTAAGTTTTATCATTAATATTGAAATCATTAAATCTTGTAGCTAAGTTGTAATATCAACTGTGTAGTCCAACTTATTTAGGATGAATAATAATATAGTTTTATACCACTATGAAACTAGTAACAACAACTATCAGACAATAGCATTCTTACTCTCACATAGACATACACATAAACACACATAGACAAAGTTAAATATGAATGCTTGTTGGTCCT
Organism: Phoenix roebelenii; assembly: GCA_025769935.1. Lineage (NCBI taxonomy): Eukaryota > Viridiplantae > Streptophyta > Magnoliopsida > Arecales > Arecaceae > Phoenix > Phoenix roebelenii. Next base: position 398,647 of record JAOXJJ010000267.1, on the reverse strand, counting down.
CGATCAGCATAAATATTATATGCAGTACTTAACTCTTAACCATGCACATAGAAAAGAGTGTGGCACCTTTTAGGTTCAAAATATAACTCCATAGGGGAACAACACAGAAAGATCTAGCAATAGTAAAGGAATATGCATTTAACAGCATAGACCTGCAACCAAGGAGAGGCTCTTATTCGTTCAAAACTTCCATAACCACCACTTTTATCCTACAACAAGACAAACAATATTTAAGAGCTATTGAATTTGCTAATGTAACTGAAGAGGAAAACTCTTAAAATTTCATGTGAATTTATGGAAATTATTAATAAAGGATAATTCCTATGTGATAGCTAGGAAGTGATATCAAGTTGGCTTGAGTTAGGGTACATCTCAATCTAAACTCAGACCTATTGAATGCTTGGGTCTAAACTTTGTCTAAAACTCACCAATTGAGGTATCAGGTTGGGACCAAGTTAGGGTAGGAGAGAATATACAACCCTATTTACAAGTCAAGTTTGTGTGTATTAAGTACTATAACATAATTGGCACTCACTATAGGTTTGGATCGGGGTTGTGTCCCAAGCGAATACCATTACTTGGTTAGCTGAAACCCCTTCATGTCCTCAAAATAACTTATTTGCGACATAGCTTCAAGAATTATAATTAATAAAATTTATAAAAAAAGTGATGTGTACAGGAGTAAAATTACACATGATATATTGGGGAAACTATTGGCTTCAAAATTGATTCTAGGTCAAGGTCGGGTTAGATTTATAAAAAATAATCCCATATTGTAATGTATTGTATACAACTAAGTCAAGCGTGTATGCATTTGCTAGACTGGACGGACCAACAAGTTTTATAGAACCATACCGAACCGATAGGCCTACAGCGTATCTAGATAGCAAGGTAAGGTAGGTAACTTGTGTATTTTGTAAGTATACTCAGATCCTCTCTTGCAAACTTTTGCACCTAGCAGCTGAGAATAAATGTTGTACACAAAGTTTATCACAAATTAAATCTATTTTCACACAATAAAAACAAAATTTATTTCCACAAGGTACAATACCGCAACAGATTCCCTTTAATGCTTATTTTGATTATCTGCATTTGGACAAATATGCTAATTGTTATAAGAATAAGTGGTCATAAAGTAGTGAGTTGCATTATTTGATCACATCCAACAAGGCTTTTTCTTCCAGCTAGAATTTTGCTTGCAGGAAATTAAGCAAATAATGTAGAAATTATTATTTTTCCACCAACATTCAACTCCAACAATACAGAAGTCGTAGTTATGTTATAACAAACAAGATGGAAGTAGAAAATCCAGTATAACTATCCAGATCATGTAAACTATCCTTGGTCGAATGCACCTTAATAATTTTCTATGGCATTAACATTTAGAAGACCCATCAGTTCAATTATATATGTTAAAAAATGCATGCTTTACCATATCAGATCAATGGTCTAGAAGCTTTAATAAGTATGCATTTGAAGGAGAACTACTCAAAGTTGGTTTTATAGAGGCTAGACATGAGTTACCTGCAGGTAAAGAAGGATGTCCACAGCATCATAAAGTCGTTTCACATCTACTGGATCGCCAACGAGCGTTGGTGACATTTGTGACAATAAGAGTAGAGCCTGTAGAAGATAGAAGAATATCGCTATCTTAACAAGAGAATAATAAATGAGCGCACTAAAATGGCGACCAGTAATGCTTCTGCTGTGGTATCTGAAACCATCCATCCTTGATCTGCCATCGAGAAGGGCCATGAGCCTTTTGATCTATCTCGGTACCATGACTTGAGATCACCAGGGCAGTCCTCGAGAATCTTAAAAACAAGTTAGAAATAGGTCAAGTACACAAAGGTGGCATGAGTGTGACCGATGTATCAGAATAAGAACTAATAAAGTGAGAGTAAACCTGTGAGTTTTTTATGTATTCATTTGCTTTCTTAAGAGTAAGGCCAAATTCTTCAGAAAGGCCAGTCGATATGATTGCCTGAACAGCGAAAGCTGTGTCCCATAATTGGCTGCCAACCACTGCCCGCAGTTCATGCTATGAATCATAAATTGATTATTTGTAATGAATGACAATTTACAAAGCAATATAAGTAACAATCTTCCATGAAGCTATGAGTTATTCAAATTAAATGTATATGTATTGGTGTTCGACACTCTAACCCAAATTATATCATATAACTAGAGACAACATATATATTAGTAAGTAGGAGCATGGAGAATTTGATAGGTAAGAAGGATCGGTGAGCTCTGAGACTACATTAAGGTCATATCTAATAACCTAGACATTTAGATGGATGGATCCAAGAGTATATATGTACTATAAGAATCCTTAACCTTTTTGATGTAGGATTATTATTCCTCAACATTGATGATGAAAGGTCTAACATTAAAAATGAATCCTAAGGACTAAGTTATGTAAGTAAATAGACCAAGGAATTCTACCTTGGAGCTAGAAACAATTAGCTATTAACTTGCTCTAGAGAACCTTGAATGATGGCTAAGAAGGATTTTGACAAGCCAAACCATGTGTGAGTACTACAATTACAATAGATTTTGAGATAATAAGGAATATTGATCAAGATTTTGGCCCGGATTGGTGAAATCAAACAGAAGTCAAAGATGGAGCTATGAATTAATTGAATGACAGAAAAATCTGAGTATACCAACAAAAAATCAGTGAAGTTCTCCTGAAGTGAGTGCAAATTTCTTTTATCAGCTTCCCCAAGAGACAACTTATGGAGTTTAGGTCATTTCAAGGGCCATTAGGGCTTCGTATGGGGAAACAAAGCAGCACTTTTATGATTTATATAATATATTCACAAAAATTATAGAGAGAATATTGTGAATTGGGGCTTGCCTCCCACCCCATCTTGAGTAAAAGTAATATTACGTATTATAATACAGATGAAGGTTTTAAAATCACATTATCCTATTAATTTACCCTACTAAAACCATCATTAACATTATAATGATTATAACAACCATCATTTATATATTAAGATAACTACTATTATAATAGTGTTTTAATAAAAAAATAACAGTAAAATAAATAATATTACTTTCTTTCACTTTTCATTGAATGAAAGTTATTATTTTTTGACTGTATAATTACTTTTCAGAGAAATTCAATGTTGAAAATTTAAATATAAAAAATAATATTTTATTTTTTGTTGAGTAATTTTATTTTAAAATGATACAAGTGAATAACAGTGATATTATTTTGAAACAAGGACTTCAAAAACTGGTACTAGCTTGCTTAAAATTTGTGATCCCACACAACCAATATAATTTATAATATCAACTAGCCTACAGCAAAATAATGCTTGTAAAAAGGAACACTCTAGCATAAATTTGTCACAAACTAGGTTTAAATAAGAATAAAGTTAAAGATTTTAGCTATTCATATATGTATAATATTAACAACAACAAGTTAAAGAATATAATATAATAAAAATACTTAGACCACACACTTTAACTTCTAGAAAAAGGAGTTAACAATTCAAAATCAAAGATGGACTGTCCAAATTTAAGCTAAAAAACATTGAAAATGATCTACACTTTACAAAAATGCATCGAAACTTTCCTCCAAAAAAAAAATACTTTGGTGGTCTTTGATATAATCATCAAATGGATACCAATATAGATGGTTTTAATATCATAATATATTATTTTATTATAATCTAATCATCAAAATCCAATGAATTTAAATCTAATCAAAATATACGAAGACCAATAAAATATACAAATCTTTGTTTTTAGAAGACCACAAAAATATATACTTTGATTTCTAGGAATGCTTTTGGAATAAATCATGTTCGATGATTTGGGTTTTCAACTTGGATGGTGTATCAATGATTTTAAATCATTAACTTTATTCTCAATGAGTTAACATAGACTTACCATTTTTATACAGCCACAGTTACCACTTTTGTACAACCACACTTTCTATTTTTATTATCCTTTGTACTTATATATAAACCCATGCTTGGGTTAGGAAAGGAATAATAAACGTTCCACCAATATTGTCAATATAGTCCAACTCTAATAAAAAATACTAATTATTTTAATTGTTTAAATAAATTTTGAAAAGTATATGAAAATAATTTTGAATAAACAAGTACACTATAAGTAAAGAAATGATAAAACTAAGTATAATATTATAATTATTATAATTCAAAAAATATTAATTATAATAAATAAAAAAATATTATCTTTTCAAAATAATGAGCAGAGTAGGAATGTCATATGTGCGCCTTCCCGTAATCTAATATTTCTTGTGAACTACCACCTCCTGAGCCTCCTGAACCTACAATTTCACTTCGATGCTCTACTCATCGTTCTGTGCGACAAAGTCAGGCATGGTTACTCACCTTAAAGATATGGCAATTCATCAACGTTATTTGCTACTTTACACAATACACCTATTCCATCCTCCTATAAACAAGCAACGGAACAAGTGTTGAAGGAAAACTATGGATGAGGGGCTACCGGAACTTGACGAAAATCATACTTGGGATCTTTGTTCATTACCCCTAAATGGACAAATTATTGGCAGCAAATGGGTGTATTCGACTAAGCTAAAGGCAGACAGGACAATTGATAGGTACAAAGAAAGACTCACTGAGCAGGGATTATGAGCAGCAATATGGAATTGATTACGAAGTTCTGGGACTTGCTTTTGTTCATCATTAGCCATTATACCAAATGGATGATGTTAAGAACACTTTTCTTCATAGGGATCCTAAGGAAACTATACACATGAAGCCCCCGCTGCTGGGTATCAAGTACCCCTGCCTGATTGTATTTGTCAACTTCGTAAATCCTTGTATGGATTGAAACAAGCTCTCCGAGCTTGGTTTGAGAAATTTCAGACTACCATATGCAGTGCAAGTTTTCACCAAAATCCATATGATTGCTCAATGTTTATTCACAACTCCTTAGCTGACTTGATTATTTTATTGCTTCATGTGGATGATATAATTATCACTGATAGTGATGATACAGGTATTTTGGCCTTAAACAACTGCTTTTCAAATGAAGGACCTTGGAGCATTAACTTATTTCTTGGGCCCCGAAGTTTCATCAACTTCTAAAGGGTCAACACTAAGCCAAACCAAGTACACAAAAGATATCATTTGTGAAGCACACCTGATTAATGACAAATTTGGTTGGAAGCTCGGTGTATCTCACCATGACAAAGCGAGACATATCCTTCGCCGTCCATGTCCTGAGCCAATTTGTACCCAACCCCCGTCAACTTCTTTTATTGCACTTCACCGGGTAATTCGTTACCTTAAATGCACTCATGGTCAGGGCATGAAGTCTTATCTCCTTCCTCATCCTCTCTTTCACTAAGTTTGTTGGTGCTTATTGGGCTGGATGCCAAATTCTCGTCGCTCCACTACTGTTTGGTGTATGGTCTTAGAGGAATCTTTAATATTTTGGCAGTGTAAGAAGCAGGATCATGTTTCCAAATCATCTAAGGTGGAATATCATTCTAAGTCTATAGCAGGCTCTGAAATTATTTGGATTCGTAGATTACTTGCTAACCTTAGGGTACACTTGAAAACTTTCACAAGACTTTATGTTGATAATGTCATTACAATTCAGATAGCCTACAATCCTGTTTTTCGTAAATGTACTAAGAACATAGAAGTGGATTGCTATTATATAGTGGAACTTCTGCAAGAAGGTACTATTATTTTATCTCATGTTTGTTATAAACATCAAACTCTAGATATATTTACCAAGGCTATATCTAGAAGTCAGACATAATTTGTTGGTTGCAAATTGATGTTTTCACCTTCCCAGCATCGATTTGAATGGGAGTATCGATGGAATCTAGAAATCCAGGATAGAATCTAGTCATGATCTTGGCAACCAAGGGTCAACTATAATCTTCGCAATTGAGGGTCGACTTAAGCCATAAGCTGCCATAATCAGCAATTCTATCCTTGAATATTATCCCCTAATTTTCTTTCAACAAAATCTCTAGGAACCAAGAATAGAATCAAGCTATGATCTCGGCAATCAAGCTATGATCTCGGCATTCAAGGAAATCTCAGCAATCAAGGGTCAACTTAAGCCATAATTAGTAGTGCTATCTTTGAATATTCTCCTCTGATAATATTTATAAATAGTCTATAGTTGTCACAGCTAGACTTACAATTTTTGTCATCTTTTGTACTTATATATAAACCCATGCTTTGGTTAGGAAAGGAATAAGAAACATTTCCACCAATATTGTGAGAATAGTCCAACTCTAATAAAAATACAAATTATTTTAGTTGTTAAATAAATTTTGAAAATTATATGAAAATAATTTTGAATAAATAGGTACACTACAAGTAAACAGATGATAAAAGTAAGAAATGTCAATAAGTTTAATATTATATTTATAATTATTCAAAAATATTAACTAACAAGGCAATCAAATCAGCAAATTATAATATATATATATATTTGATACATGTAAATTAAAAATAAAAGATAAAATAAAACAATAAAAAAAAATTGAGTACTCCGATGCAAGACATAATTTAATCAATATAGTCTAACCTAATCAACTTTGTTTTTGAGTCTAAAATTTTGAATTGACTTGTATATGTGTTCAAAATGTCAGAATAGGGTTGGATTGCAATTTAGTCATGCAAGTAATAGATCTAACTAGGATTTAAAATTTTGAACTGTGGTTGAGTTATAGTATAGTTTTTAGCATAACCCAACCAACCTAATTCGATTGGATCAAATTTTTCTTGGGTTTTAAAATTTTGGATTGGGATTAGCCAATATCTTAATTAAAGGATTGAATCAAGTTGAGGTTGGACATTTTGTTGGTTGGGCTGGGCATGCTTTGCCCTAAACAAGTCCCAAAAATATATCTACATACAAAGAGATGAACGTCCAAGTTGAAGGAATGATAAATTTTTCTCTTTCTTGTTTTATCCCTTTTGTGAATTTTGAGAGAGATGGTTTCTCCTGTATCGGTTTGACAAACATAGAGATTTGACTAAAAATCAATAAATAAGTCTTCTTATAATTGGTCAAGTCTAACATTGACATAAGTCTCTTAGAATGGTCAAACTTAATTTAGAAGAGCTTAAATAAACCTAACCCCTAAATCTCTATTATTAAAAGCAAACTTTCAAGCAATGCATGAAGCTCCGCCCGAGAGTTTGTTAGTTTGTACTATCCAACCACAAGAATGCCATGTGGCATGCAAATTCTAGTTTACTAAAAGGACTGCTCAAACAACAAAACCCCTCTGAAGACTTCCTTTATAACCTTTCAACCCTAAATTCTAAGAAAAATTAGAATCTAGACACATCCCCGCAAACTCATATTTTTTCCCAAAAAATATAGATAATGCTAGACTATCTGTTAAATGGTGGGCCAGAAATTTTCAACTTTCAACAAATATTAGGTTAGAAAGAAAATGAAAATGTGCGGCGCATCACTATAAGTGTTAGGCACCTCAAGCTACTGACATTTCACATTTGAAGTAGTTACGTGCTTAAGTAGCATAACTTGCATTAAAATATCTTTTACATTCTTTGAGCAAAAATCTCTTTTTATACAAGACTTTCAAAATACTAAACTAATTGCAACACTTTTAACCAATATAAACAAGCTAGTATGGTGCAAAAGGCCAAACAAGAGCAAGCGAGGCCTGGTGTAAATAATTTTTTTAATTTAGTGCTTGATTAATCTTGATAAAGTGTTCATTGCTTATTAGGTTGTCTAGTTCATTTTTCTATATCTTACTATTTTTATAGATTCTAAGAACTAAGATGGGGCGGGGTTATGAATGTAAGAGTGACTAGAGGAAGAATTTAACATCTTAAAGTCAAATCAGGATTTGACTAGAGTTTGATGTAAGATCTGTTGAATATCACTAGTTTTATGAGGCATTAAAATTTAGTTCTAGTTATTTATATTAAAGTTTGAATGTTGGTTATTTAAATTTATTTTTTTGCTCACTTTATGATATCATGATGAGATACTTGTATCCTTATGAGAAGAGTTTTTTTTGAGTATGTGGCAGTTGCCGTGACCCTTGGCTTGTGATCTCGGGTTAGGGACATAATAATTAAAATGGTATCAAAGCATAAGTGAACAAATCATAATATATAAAATAGGACATAGAATAAGTGTAGGTGGAAAGACACTAGAAATATTGAGATGCTAATTTATATTGATTTCTATAGAAGTTATCTTAGTGCAAAGTAGTATTTTAGTTGAAGTTAATTAATAAGATTAGAGAATATTAGTGTTTTAAATCAGAGTGCGTAGCGGAAATATAGTGGTTTGGATTATTTTTAAGATGATCTAAATAATAATTTGATTCCAAAAGTGCTATGTTGAAAGACTTGATTCGGTTTATATGTTAGAGGTGGTTTTTATTAAGGAAAGAAAAGTTAATTAAAAATTGGAGAATGAAATTAGATAAAAATATCTCTAGCTCTTAGAAACTATGGATACAAAAAAATTGGAGTTGAATTTCTTTTGGGGGCGGAGTAGAATGTAACACCCACTCTAATTGCATTAATGGAGAACTGGGCCTGGTCCACTTGACTAGCCCAGTGAGCGTAAACGATCCCCCCCCCACCCCAAAAGAAAAGAGGGTATTGTCTTGTTCGACTTGGAGGAGGAGATGGACTCCTCCATCCCAATCTTCGAGGGGGCTAGGAAAATCAGCCTCCGTCCTCTTCTTCTTGTTCTTTTGGAAGACATCACAATGTCGGTCGCAAAACCTCACCGAAGATGAGGTATGAAGCACCCCAACCTTATCTATTTTCTTCTTCGGCCTTCCCCCTTTTCTATTGAGCCACTGTTGATTGGATTCCATCGACAAATCACCAGAAATCATGCCAAGAACATTGCCCCTATTTTTCTCTCTTATTCTTTTTTCGGCCATTTCAACTACCGGAGTTCACCGTCGAGGCTCTCGATCCCTCCCTTGCCTTGGCCTCTATCCTTTTCCAAGTCCGAGATATTGGCAAGTGAGCTGGAATCAAGAATCAACCGAGCCCAAGAGACCCCTGCTCGGCTTTGTTTTTTTTCTTTTTCTTCCATTGCTTGGCTGTTGTGCTAACGCACTACTTGGCCACCAGTCTTCCATGTAGCGGTAGAATTGTTTAGTTCGGAAGATGTCCAATGGTGGGATAATGCAATATGGTCTATAAATTGAGGATCTTGAAAAGAGCATTTTGGAATTATTCAGTTTTCTTAATGTATTTGTGAGATAAGTAATGTAACCCTTTTTCTAGATTTATCAACAAAATATAAGATTATTATATGTCAACCCTAAAGGATGAATTTTGATGATTACAAAACACTTGAGATTATGTTGTGTACTAATGACATTGGCTTATGAAGTTTTATAAGTCAAGAAAAATCAGGAGAATTGAAGCATAGCAAAATCTTAAGTTCTTTGCAATTGGACATGTTCTAAAAGGAATTAGTTTTAATCTAGTCCATGGAGATCATAGAAGAAGTCTAAAGTTTTCTGTTTGAAAGAATTGAGTCAACTTCTAAGCAAAAAGGACAAGTTTACGTTGATTCTGATAAGTTTTATTCAAGTAACACAGTCAAAGAGTTGACCCCCGCAAAACATGAGTCGACCCTTGTGTAGTAAACAGAAAGTTTTTTATCGCCTAAGAAAAGCTTGAAGAGTCGACCCTTGTTCAAAATGAGTTGACCTCCGAAATTAAAGAGTCGACCCTTGTTCAAAATGAGTTGACCTCCGAAATTAAAGAGTCGACCCTTGCGTTTGAAGAGTCGACCTCTACTCAGTCTCAGCGCCAGCCGAAAAACTAAAGCATGAGTCGACCCTTGTGTTTAAAGAGGCGACTCCTGATGAAGATGAGCCGACCCTTAAGAATTAAGAGTCGACCTTTTGAAGATGACACATCAAAAGCTCTCTCCATGATTTGAAGTGCCGATCCAGAAAGAACATGAGTTGACCCTTGAGATACATGAGTCGACCCTTGTACTGCTGGGACCACAATGGAAAGCTATGAACGATATTTGTCTTCTTCTGTAACAGAAAAAGATTCTCATCAGAACGGGAAGAAAGGAATTCAAATCCCACTGAAGAATTTGTCTATAAATACGAGGGAACCTCAGAATAGAGATAACAAGGAAAGGAAAAAGACTCCATTGAAAACAAAAAGTTTTCATTGAGAAAAAGAGAGGAAAAGCTTAACAGTTTATCTTCGTCACTAGCACTATAATCAGAAACTTTCTCTTGTGGGAGATCAGTCGAAGTTTCTCACTGTATTGTGAAGAGCTGTTGTTCAGACATTGGAACATCCTTCCACAGTAAACTACTTCATCAACTTTAGCTTTTTGCTTTTATTGATTTATTTTTTATATGCTCTGAAGCTTTAAGTTTTCAAGTTACAGCACTCTTTTAGTTGGATTAATTGCTGCTGTAACAGTTTCATTGATTTGAAACTTGTAAAGGCTCTTCCAAGCCTTGATTGGAAGTTGCCGAATCAGATGTATTCAGCAAGGATGATAGTTTTGGTTGGTTCATCTAAAAACCAACTAAGTTGTTTGTGAGTCTGGAAAAACAAACGGTGTAAAGTTTTGGTCGGTTCATCTGAAAACTAACTGGGTTGTTTGTGAGCTCGAAAAAATAAACGGTGTAAAGTTTTTGGTTGGTTCATCTAAAAACCAACTGGGTTGTTTGTGATCCTGAAAAAGAAAAGATTTTCGGTTGGTTGCCTGAAAAAATCAATTGGATTTTTGATTGTGAGCCCGAAAAACAATTAGGTTGTAATCTGCTGGGTTATAGTGAAAATCTCGAGCTAGGCTTATGGAGTGGATATAGGTGCTGGAAGTGAACCGAACCACTATAAACCTTGGTGTTTGTGATTGCGGTTCTTCTCTTTCTTTCCTCTGCATATTCCTTACTGCATTCCTAACTTTTATTTACTATCATATTTGTGCAATCTCATTTCCGCTACTGAATCTATAAGATATTAGTAACTCATACTCTCCATACGTTTCAACGTTAATAATTTTTTTTAAGAGACCCAATTCACCCCCCTCTTAGGTTGCACCTCTGGGTAACAAGTGGTATCAGAGCCTAGTACTCCAGAAACTTTTTGATCTAACAATTAAGAGTTAAAGGTCATGGCAGCCACTATGGGATCCTCTATTGCCGAAGGGCAATCTACCAATAGACTACCTCTTTTCAATGGCACAAATTTTACTTTTTGGAAAGCTCGCATGAGAATTTTTATTCAAGCACTTGACTATGACTTATGGACTGTTATTATTAATGGACCTCACACACCAACTAAAATTGTTGATAGCATCACTTTATTCAAACCTGAGATTGAATGGGATGACCATGATAAAAGAATGGCTCAGCTGAATGTAAAAGTCGTGAATGTTCTTTACTTTTCTTTAGATGCAAAAGAGTTTAATCGTATATCTATTTGCATGACTGCTAAAGAAATCTGGGATAGGCTGCAAGTTACACATGGAGGCACTAACCAGGTCAAAGAATCTAAAATCAGTATGCTAGTGCATAAGTATGAACTATTTAGAATGGAAAACAATGAATCTATAACTGAAATGTTTACTAGTTTCACTAATTTTATAAACGACCTGAAAAACCTTGGTAGATCTTACTCTAACAGTGATCTTGTTCGAAAAATTCTTAGGTCTCTTTCTAGAGTATGGAAAGCAAAGATCACTACTATTCAAGAAGCCAAAGATCTCAATTCTCTCCCACTGGAAGAACTGCTGGGTTCCTTAATGACTCATGAACTCTCAATGAAACAGAATTTTGAGGAGGATGAACCTAAGAAGCGCAAAACTATCGTTCTTAAATCTACTCAGCATGAGGATGAAAGTGAGGATTTTGAACCTGATGACAGTGAGGAAATAGCCATGATTACAAGAAAGCTCAGAAAATTCTTTAGAAGAAAAAGAGAAAACTTTAAGAAAAGACCTGTGATCAAGGGGGAGCAAAGCAAAGAAAATAAGGAGCAATATGTTTGTTATGAATGCAAAAAGTCTGGACACTTCTGAACAGAGTGTCCTCTATTAAAGAAGGCTCATAAGAGGTTAAGGAAGAAAGCTATGATGGCTACTTGGAGTGACAGTGATGAATCCAGCTCTGGAGAAGAAGAACAGCAACAGGAAGCTGCAAACCTGTGTCTAATGGGACACGAAAATGAGGTATATCTGAATGCTGATTTCACTTTTGATGAGCTTCAAGATGCTTTTTCTGAGCTTATGATTGAATATAAAAAGTTTAGCTTAAAGAACAAGAAACTGAAGACTAAGAACCAATTTTTAGAAAAAGAAAATACATTGCTTCTGGATAACAAGAAGAAACTGCATGAAGAAAATCAAAAGTTAGCTAATGAAGTTGAAAAATTGAAACCTATAGTTGATAAATTCACCCTAAGCTCTGAGAAATTGAATTTAATTCTAGAAAGTCAGAAATATTTTTATGATAAAGTTGGTTTAGGATATAATCCTTGGAAGAAACAGAAATTATTGAAAAACATTTTTGTGAAACCCACTTATGTTAAACCAAAATCTGTACCATTCAAATTGGACAAACTGAAACAGAGATATGCCACTTACAATCTTATAAGTCAGAATCATATGAACAATATTTCAATTAAAAAGATATGGGTTCCAAAGGGAACCATCATTGCTAACATTCAAGGATCCAAGAAAGCTTGGGTACCAAAGATAAAGAATTGAATTTCTATTTTGCAAGTACGTCTAGCATCCCAAGCATCAAACAAAAAATGGTACTTGGATAGTGGGTGCTCTAGACATATGACGGGGGATGAATCCCAATTCATGTCCCTCAAAAAGAAAGATGGAGGAATGGTTACCTTTGGTGATAATGGAAAAGGCAAAATCATTAGTATTGATAACATTCAGATTTCACCAACTACTTTTATTGAAAATGTTTTATTGGTAGATGGATTAAAATATAATTTGCTAAGCATTAGTCGATTCTGTGATAAAGGAAATGTTGTGACTTTTGAATCATCATTATGCTTAGTTTCTAGTAGTAATGACAGTGATATAATATTTACTAGACATAGACATGGAAATATATATTTAGTTGACTTAGATCAAATACTCATGAAAAACATTGACTGTCTAGTAGCAATGAAGATCAAAAACAGTGAAGCCAGCTGGTTATGGCATCGAAAATTAGCTCATGCAAGCATAGATTTAATTTCAAAACTTATCCGAAAAGAACTTGTTTTCGGCTTGCCCAAATTGTCATTTGAAAAAAATAAAATCTGCTCTGCATGCCAACTAGGAAAACAGACCAGAACCTCCTTCAAGTCTAAAAATGTTGTTTCCACTAATAGGCCTTTAGAGCTTCTGCATATGGACTTATTTAGACCAACTAGAACTGCAAGCCTAGGAGGAAAACTTTATGGCTTTATTATTGTGGATGATTTTTCTAGGTATACATAGGTTTTATTCTTGGCACACAAAAGTGAAGCATTTTCAGCTTTCACTAAACTGTATAAAAAGATTTCAAATGAATATGGACTGAAATCTATTAAGATTAGAAGTGATCATGGAACTGAATTTGAAAATCATGATTTTGAAAATTTCTGCACTGAAAATGGTATTGATCATAATTTTTCTGCACCAAGAACACCACAACAAAATAGTGTTGTAGAGAGAAAGAATAGAACACTTACTGAAATGGCTAGGACAATATTATGTGAGAGTGACTTACCTAAGTATTTTTGGGCTGAAGCCATAAATACAGCTTGTCATGTTCTTAATAGAGTTACTATTAGGTCAATTTTAAAGAAAACTCCTTATGAACTTTTGAAAAATAAGAAACCAAATCTTTCATACTTTCATGTTTTTGGTTGCATCTGTTTTGTTCTAAATAATGGTAAGGACAACTTGGGAAAATTTGATTCAAAATCAAATGAAGCTATTTTTCTTGCATATTCTTCATCAAGCAAAGCATATAGAATATTTAACAAGAGAACTCTAGTTGTAGAATAGTCAATACATGTTATCTTTGATGAATCTAATGATCCTTCATCAAGGAAGAATTTAGATCTCGATGATGATGCAGAAGAACTCAATAAGCAAGCCAAAGAATTGACCCTAAAGGATGTGTCTGAATCTGAAAATTCAGAGCATAATCAAAATCAGAAAGAAGAAGATCAAATGCTTAATGATAAAACTAGTCTACCAAAAGAATGGAGGTATGCGCATAGTCATCCTAAAGAACTAATAATAGGTGATCCTTCATAAGGAATTAGGACTAGATCCTCCATTAGAGATGTTTGCAATCATCTTACATTTGTTTCTCAAATAGAACCCAAATCTTTTGAAGAAGCTGAAGAAGATAACAATTGGTTAATGGCAATGCAAGAAGAACAGAATCAATTTGAAAGAAACAATGTTTGGAATTTAGTTAGAAGACCTAAAAATACTTTTGTAATTGGAACAACATGGGTTTTTAGAAATAAATTATATAGGGATGGAATTGTAATTAGAAATAAGGCTAGTTGCCAAAGGATATAATCAAGAAGAAGAAATTGATTTTGATGAAACTTTTGCACCTGTAGCTAGACTTGAAGCTATCAGATTATTACATGCATTTGCATGCTTCATGGATTTTAAATTATTTCAAAAGGATGTCAAAATTGCATTTCTAAATGGTTTCATAACTAAAGAAGTTTATGTAGAACAGCCACCTGGATTTGAAAATCATAAACTTTCAGATTATATTTTTAAATTGAACAAAGCAAATTATGGCTTGAAGAAAGCCTCTAGAGCTTGGTATGATAGACAAAGCGACTTTTTAATAAAGAGCAATTTTTCAAGAGAAAATATTGATAAAACTCTCTTTATTAAAAAAAAAAATTTGATATACTGATTGTTCAAATATATGTTGATGATATTATATTTGGAGCTACTAATAAAAGTTTTTGTAAAGAATTTGCTAAGCTCATGCAAGGTGAGTTCGGAAAGAGTTTGATGGGTAAACTCAACTTCTTTCTTAGACTCCAAATCAAGCAAAAAAGGATGGAATCTTCATCTGCCAAAGCAAATACATAAAGGAAATCTTAAAGAAGTTTGGTATGGATGATTCAAAATCAATAGGTACTCCTATGAGCTTCCCTTGTAAATTAAAAAAAGATGAGTATGGTAAATCCTTTGATTCAAAGTTGTATAGAGGAATGATTGGATCTTTACTTCATCTTACAGCAAGTAGACCTGATATAATGCATAGTGTTTGTATGTGTGCAAGATATCA